>JANCRA010000004.1:40574377-40971877 GCA_024362935.1 Setophaga petechia
CTTCTTTCCACAGAGCTTCAAATCCACTTACGCTGGTCATTTTAAAAAGTCATCTAAGTTTCTGCAGTTTGGCAAAAGCATAAGAAAAAAAGGCCAGTGAGAGGGTTTCATCATACACTCAACAATTATATTTGAAGAAAGGTATTAAAGAAGGCTTTGAGTATTTAGCAGTTCACTGTAGATCTTGCAAGCAATGCACAGTAGGTGAGGAACACCTTACTTGCACCTTCACTGCATATTTACCACCAGGGAGCTGTTGAACTCAGAGAAAAGCCAAGCAGATAAGATGCTGTATGAGAAGAACTGGAAAAACTGGAAATTTTTTACTGTATGGAATGAGAAAGAAGACTTAGTCATACTAAGGAAAACAACAAAAAGCATATAGACTTGTTTCAAGCACTATAACAATATTTAAGTAGTTGCAGAGAGTGATCAGTAGTCATGGTGATATTGAAAGTAGCAGTTCTGCTCTGTATGTGGCAATATACATCAAATATTAGTACGCAGTTGGTTTATAAGAATTCTGACAGTCTTTTGTTCAACTTCTGTTTAAATGTGCTGCATTAAGAAACAATGACCTCTCTTCACAATAAATTCCTGCAAAGTTTAGGAAAACTTATGTACGGGAAACGTACAAATGTATAAATTTGGTTTTTTATGACTCTACCTGTAGAATAGTAGAACACAGACAAACAGCTTTGGATTCCATATTCTGTTTAGTCATTAGTATTAAGATTACTGAAATGAGACTCTAAATTAGGGCATGACATTACCATGTGATTGTCCTGATTTGCCTGCATCCTGCCAGCAGTCATGAATTTCTTCTGCAGCTTTTAACATGTTTTTCCTCACCAACTAACACAAATTGTGATTTAAAGGCAGGCTAAGTACTAAGGCTTAGTACTCCTACTAAGTGAGTAGGAGAAAATTTCTAAGAGGAGAATTTAACGGGAATACACTGAGACAGTCTTCAATGTAACAAATGCCTGGACCTATCTCTTCAAAAACCCTGAAGGTAAAGGTAGCTGAGAAAAATCACACTATATTTGGTATTCTCCTTAAGTACAAATGTAACACTGCAATCATTATATCAGGTATTATTTTTAAAAGCTTTCACTGTTGTTGCATTTTTTCACTTTCATGATAACTGCATGTAAACAGATACCAGGTGTCACAAATTCTTTGGCAAGAAAAATCTTATTGTTGTTCTGGACCCAGATCTCAGGCAAAGGGAAATTTAAATGCATGGAACATATGGAAAGACAATGCAGGCAACAAGCATGACCTTAGACCACAAAGAAAAGATACATTTCAAGACTTTTATGAATCAAATTACTTGTAAAATACTGAAGTGTGATAAATTTTTAAGGAGTTACTTACTATTTTCTGAAGAGAAAGAGGCTCTGTAGAAACAGTAATATTCCTCTGTAAACACATTTGTTTGAAAATTGCTTCTGCAACAAACAGTTGAAGCCAGTCGGATGGTATGGCACAAAGAAACATTTTTAATTGACATACAGAAAAATCTGGATAAAAGCAATTGAAGAAAAATAAGTAAGCCTAAAAATGAAAATACAGAAGTCTACATACCTAGTTATCTAGAAGATAGATCTTCCAAGCTTCTTGCTCCTATTGAAGATTCAGAAGCTTATTCTCCTCAAGAATTACTAAAATTCTTCACATGAAAATAGATTTTAACCATAATCTGGCAATATGACAAGATACTCAGAAAATGTTGAACATATGTTAGAAGACAAAGCATCACTTTTTGTGTGAAACTTTTTAAAATGCTCCTAATACAATGTTATAAAAGTTATGCCTTAATTTTGAGAATAAAATTATTTTTTGTGAAGTTCTACAAGTGATCACCTTCTAAAACTCGAAGAGACACAAATTCAGGTAAGAGTTCTAACTCATGAACAAGACATCTGCAAATAATGCAGGTGACCTACAAGTTCTACATTAAAAGTTACCATAAGCAAACTGCAACCCCATTCAAATGTACCGAATAGCTTACACTGTTTAAAAAAATGACCCACAGAGTGGCACAGAAACTTACATATCCATACAACATATAGCAGTATGTATCAGGCATATGTCTGACCTACCTCTGTTTTGGAAAAGAAGAGAGAAAGACTGATTTTTTTCTTATAGTGGTAAGAATATGTATTTTGATTCTAAGAAAATAATTTTGTCAAAATAATAACTGTAATGGTTGGAAAGTAAGACCTGCAGTTAGGAAGGAAATCTTTACTGTATTGGAGGAATCTTCTGTTCTGCTAAGAAGTGCTCATAAATTAACTGATCTGTAGACTTAATCAAAAGAGAAACCCAAGTTTGAGAATACAGATGTTTGCTACTGTAAGTATAACTGAATTTAGAAAAACTCGCAATAATTTTGCTTTGACTGCTGTGGATTGTACCAAGTGGCATAGGTCAAATAATCTCTATAAACAGACTGAATCCTATTCTTGTTTTCCCTTTTGTATACAGGAAATTAATAAAGTCTTACAGAAATACTTATCCAAGATAGTACCTATTATATGAGTGCTACAAAATCCACTGAAGTGGTACATATTAAAAGCTCCACTAATGTAAACACCATGAAGTTTGAACTGAATTGGCCTTCTAAGAACTAAGTCAGCCTATAAAAGTTCTCATAATTTGCTTTCTGTAAAACTGAAAGGAAATTGTCCAGAGATTAAATTTTATTGTAATTTCTTTTCATGGTTCTTCCCGAGTGTCCAGGTAAAAGGCAGATACAATTTAAATGAAGCTTACCTGTTACCACATAAAATTATGATTGGAAAAGGAGTCAGGGAAGCTTTGGTGGGAATTAATTTTGAAAATTAAATTAAAATAATTCAATAATTTCTTCAGATAATTTTGTCTTGCAAGCTCCTCAGATCCTTGCAGCTAAAAGTACAGATACTTCAACTGACATTCCATGTTAAATGATAATGGTTATTTGAGTCATGATGTTTCTGTTTACCTCGTCTATTTAATGAGGAGGAACTACAGTAATTCATGGGACTCAATGGAATTTTCTCCCATTCCCTCCATTAAGTCCAAGGATTTGGAAGGAGACATTGAAATGTTTCATTTGAATTTGTGGGAGTCAAACAGTTCACTGTAGGTTTTAGACTTATGACTGAAGTGTCTTTAGCAAGCTGTTAATTTTCTGGAGTGATAAAATTTGCTTAGGCTAAGTAAGGTGCCTCCGATTGCTTGTCTGAATTTAAGTTTTATTATGATATGCTTAAACTTCTCCTAAACTGACAAGAGAGCTCCAAAGACTTTTTCTTCCTCAGACTGTGTGGTCTTGCTTTCCCATCAACATTTAGACATTTATTTAGAGGGATTTTAATAAGAAAACCCATTCTATTTGATCTTTGCTTGACACCGACACACAGATACAAAATAAAATGGTTTCCTGCATATGTACACACCATGGAGTGCACAGCTGCAAAACAGGGTAAAAAACAATTTGAAACTATAAACCAAGGATTTTAATTAGGACTTAGTATCTGATTAGAAGAATTTTGAGAGGCCTTGCAAACACTCACCATTACATGAAATGGCAAGGTAATGCGCCAAATCAGGCACTTGATGAAACACATTTCTGTCCATGAGCAAACCTGAGATGATCCAATAGTCCACTACAGTTCCAAGAATTGCATTTAATAGACCAGCAACTTCACTTCTGAAAGCCTAAGTGGAAAAAAGCATAGGTGTATCTATTGATCTGTAATATATAAAAAATTCAGACTGATAATATACTACATAGTAGAATATTATTTCTACTATGCAGTATAATATAATTTCTACTATAGTAGATAATGTTTCTACATAGTAGAAATAACATAGAAAACTTCTTTAGATAAAAGCTCACTCTGCTGCCATGTCACTCTTTCATTGGCCTTTCTTCTGCTCAAAAGTTAACTATTGCAGCCAGATCACCAAAATTAGTGTCATTGATGTCATATCAATTAGGATTTGGCACTGGAGAAAAACAGGTTCTATGAAATCACCTACAAGTATATGCAAAATGGTGGCAAAACTTACAATTGCAATGTGATTTCTTTTTAAATTAGATTTTGTTTATCCGTAAGATTGCAAGTACTGCACTTATTCCACCGAACCTTGTGTTTAATTTGACAATTGCAAGGATCTTGTTCTCCATGCTCTATTAGCACTGCCTTTTTCTGAAGATTTCACCATGAAATAAAGCTCTTTTTGTGACTATGTATGTCTGTGCCAAAAGGGAAAAGGATTCAAAGTGTTAGTTTCCTCCACAGAAGAAATTTTGGCAGTCACTTTCCAAAAGGAAACTTTCTTCACCTACCAAAAACTTCAATAAGATGAGCAGCCGCAAATTTAGGAAAAAAGCCATCATTCTGAATATTAGCCATACAATTTTCTACCTTGAACAGGCAGACACACAGACATGCACAAAAAAAAAAAAAAAAAAAACACCAAACAGAGAGAGAAAACGAGAGAGAGAGAGAGAGAGAGAGAGAGAGAGAGCGAGAGCGAGCGAGAGGGCGACTGTATCTATATATATGTATCCTTATGGGTACCTTTCAGCTCAGCTTATTCAGCGATCCTGTGAAAGTGGTCATAAACAAGTAAAGAAAGCTGAAGTGTATTTTCTTCAAGAGGCATCAAGACAATACATGGGAATTTAGCTATCCATACACCTCATTGAGATAGATGAATGCATTTTTCACCCACATGAGAATTTAATCAATACTGGTCAGGTAAAGCAGTGTTATGCAAATGCTTAAGTTAGTCTTTGCAAGGTCACATCTATCTACATACCTTTCTGAGCCATAGTAGAAATACTTTATAAAGTTACTCTGAGATAAATTATTTCTCTGATCACATGAACCACCAGATGTTTTGAAAGCACAGCTTGGAAGAACACAGGCACCATAGTAGGAACACATGAAATTAATCTGACTGAGGGCTCTACCAGAGATTTACTACTGTTACACTAGAGCACCAGTTGACATATGGCATCTCGTGAAAGATAATGAGTACCTGAAACTGGACAATTTTGGGTAAGACACAAACCAGACTTAATGGGTACACACTACAGTCAATGATTTGTCTGATACTCCTTTGAGTTCAAGGTTGGTTTAAAAGAATTTACTAGGATTCCTTAGGAGCTGAAAAGCACCAAAATTATTTTGAGCATCAATATATCAAACAGATGTACATATGAACAATGGAGATGGTGACATAGATAACAATAAAAACACTACAAAGCAATTTGTTGAAAACTACACAAATACTGTCCCTACAGTTAACAGTTACTTGTCACTCTAAAGAAAAGAAATGAACACAACTACAAATAAAGACGGTGTGGGGTGAAAGCATAATCTCCAACACTCAAGATTTTTAAGAACTGGCCAGACAAAGTCTGTTAAGAATCTCATCTCCAAGACTGCTTCCAGGCCTACTTCCTCCTACTTTCTTAAACTCTACTTGATTTGGTTTGCCCTTTCCTTTATTATGTCATAATACTTTAATATAGATGAACTGTGAAATCTCATAATGAAAAAAATCCTGAGAACACAGATATGGCATGTCAAAAACCTGAAAGTATAATTTTCAAACTAAAGTTTAAATATTTAAAAAGGCACATTTGCACTATCTTCTGAGGATTCGGGAACAGAAGCTAAAGAATAATTTAAAATATCTGAAATGCATTTAAATTTCCCTTAAGTATGTATATCTCTTTATCACTGGACCCCAAAGTGAAATACTGGGTGAATAATATAATTCCACCATTAGTTCTTTACTGGAAATAAATTTCACAAACACAGTAAATAAGCACTATTTTAACAAAACTTAAGTGACAGGATCAAGGACATATAGATGTAATCTGAGGTAGACAGGGATGTAAAGCACAAGTATTTACATTAGTTACCATATTTATGGTTCCTAAATCACTACCTTAACTAATTCCTTTATGAAATACTTTTAAGAAAAAGGGTGGGGGTGAAAGCAGACAGTGAGAGAGCAGACTGAAATAATAACTGTTAATACTGCAAGTATTAATAATTTTTCACAGTAAGACATATAGTGAATATTAAATGCAGCTGGTATCGAGCTGCATCTGTATTTGCCCAGCCAAGTATCTCTGCATGCTGACAAGATAAGCCAGATACTGCCAGCTAGTGTAGGATTGGTTGGCATTTTTGTAAAAGAACAGTAGGACAAACCAAGAGCTTCTCCTCAGTATTTAAAATACGTGGTTCAATGCTACAAATGAGAGAGAGGGAAATTGTTCTAATTTCCTGAAAGGACCACATGTTCTAAAAATGTTTAAATGTTAACATGTTAGAAGTATTTTCAATTTCAACCACAAAACAATACACAGTAATGAAAACATATGCAATAACAATACTCAGTAATGAAAACATACGCAATATTAAAAAGGAAAAAAAACCCCAAGCAATTCCATTAAACTTTGAATTTGCTACCATGTATGACAGTGCCAAGACCTCTTTTTCCCCGCTCTGCTCCTACAACAAGAAGCTGGGAGGGGCATCAGCTGAGACAGATGACCCAAAGTGACCAAAGGCCTTCTGAACATTGCGCTCAGCAGTAAAAGCTGGGTTAAGGAGGAAGGCAGAATGTCTGAAGTGATGGTGTTTGCCTTGCATAGCAAATGCCATGTCTCATGAAGCCCTGCTTTCCAGAAAGTAACTGAACATCTGCCTGCTGATGGGAAGCACTGAATGTAATCCTTATTTTGCTTTGCTGATGGTTAAGTATCTGTTTCACTTATTAAACTGTCTTTATATACTGTTATGCATTTTTAAATTTGTCATTCTCACTCTCTCCCGCAACCCAATGCAGGGTGGGGACTTAACTGCCAGCTGAGATTGACCCACTACACCATGTACAGCTAATTAAGTAATAAGCAGTGAAACCTCTTTTCAAAATTCTCTTCCTTGTTCTTATTGTTGAAAATCAAAGTTATCTCACTAAGAAAAGCACAGAAGTGGGAAGAAGCTATTGACTGTGTTAGCATACAAAGGTCACATCCCTTCAACTGATATCTGTTAGCTTAGCAAATGAAATTCCTACATTGCAGTACCATTTAATGCTTTGTCAAGTCAAATACAGTGCTACGGTGGCCGAAGTTTCACAGTGTGTTTTTACACATGAAAGTTCTTATAGGAAAATTAATTTTAACTTTTTCACTTTGAATTACTGAGTTATTTTAGAACTCTAAAGAAGAGGGTTTTTTTCATGTGCTGTAAATGTAGTACTCCACAAATGCCTAAAACATACTTCCAAAAAACCTACTGTAAGTGACAGACCAGAAAGACATTTGGTTCTACACCACACAAATTTATACTATGCAACTAAAAACCTGAATGAATGCCTTTGTCACCTCTTTGTCAGGCTATGTAAGACAGCTTTTTTTAAAAAATCCCCACCAGTATTTTCAGGGATGAAAAGCATTTCTGATACCATCTGTGACATTGTGAAAAACTATGCAATAGCTCAATGCAATCAGAAGTGTTACAAGCAACATACACATTCCTTGGTAAATTCTAAAACTGAACTAAGAAATTCGATTCAAGGAACTTTGACCAGGAGCTCCCCCATCAAACTTGTTTAAGTAATATAACAAACAATATATGTTAATTCATTTTCGAATTATACTCAAAATTGATTTGATGACCTCAAATAATAGGAAATCTTTTAGGTTCTTTGGCAGCGCCTTTTTAACTACAAGAATAGTGTATCAATATTATTCCACCATGTTGTCCAAACAGGTTAACCCAGCGATCAGTGAGGACATCCATTTTCTGTCACTATTTTTATTCTGCTACTTCTAAAATACAGCATATTCTATCTAACTCCAGAAAACAAAACCACTCAACTTTATGCTTTTTCACTTTTTTTTGGACTGCTTTTTTTACATGGTATGTTTACACACATACAAAATTTTGCAGCAACTCAGCACTAGAAGAGAGGAAACACACAGATACTTTCCCTGCACTCCAGTGCTCTTTGTTGCAACCTCTTTGAATCACAAAAAAGAGAGAATCTGATTCTAAAAAGCTAAAAAAATTGATAACTGCTCACTTTTAACAGTTAGAAAATATTATATTAGATATGTTCAAAGAACGAATTTGGCTAAAATTATTCATATGTTTCCACTTACAGATATTTTCGCTGAAGAACTGTACAGAAGTTTGGTATATCACAACATGGATGTTTGCTTCTTCCCACAAGCTAACACACTTAGGCGCACTGAAATATATGGTCCCTCATATCCCTTTGCAATGTGCTACAAACCACATGCAGAAAGTAACAATATCCAAAATAATTTCTTTAATTTAGGTTTCTGAATGGCCCTACATGCCTCTTGTCTAGGTGTTACCTCTTAAACAAACAGTTTTTATAACACAAAACTGGTAACAATGACTCATGCCCTCAAAATGAAGACAGGAAGGACAATTTTGCACCCTGTATGCTACCTCTAATGACATGGAAATTCTGTGTATGTATCTATGTATCTATGAAATTACAGAAAAAGGAAGGAGAAAACACAGTTCTGTCTGCACAGCTAGGGAGGTTTCACTCTTCTGATTTTCTGAAAGACAGTTTAAACAGTGGAATGGAATTTTAAAATTAATCTGAAAATATAGAAAAACTTCAAGTTTTAGTATAACAAGATTGAGAGTGAATGAATTGGATTGTAAAAATATGGTATTTTGGTTTAGAATTTATTTTTGCCAAAAATGCAATGGGAAAGTGCAATAGATAAATAAATATGAGGAACAAAGCTGTTAGAAAAAACATAATACATTACCGATATTATGAGACAAGCTGCTTTTTAAGGCTAGAATTCATCTGGGTAGGATAGTTTACACTACAGAGTGTAAGATCAAAGTAAGAAAGCAACAGACATTCAGGATTTGTGCTGAAACAACAATTCTGATATATATGTATATAGAACAAATAGAATCTAAACAAGAGGCAGATCTCTGTGGTTTATGTTGGGTGTGGGGATTAAGCTTGTTTTTCATATATGTAGTACAGTCTGACAGAAGTGATTATTCTGCCAATGCAAAGAAAGGTTTATGAGAAAGGCATGGCTTATAGTGCTGGAAGCTGTAAAAGGAAGGCATAGCAGAAAAAACTAAAAGGTACCTACACTTAAACTGCAGATTCAAACCCAGGAAAAATATGAAAGCAGTGTCATTTTCCAAAGAAACAGAATGGCTACTGACACCAACTGCATGTAAGCCTGCTTGCTGCTCAGTACCTTTGAAAAGATAGTTTGCTTAAATATAAATATGGGTATAGAAGTCTGATTTTAGGCACTTTTAAATATCTTGACCGAGGATAAAAAGCAGCACTGTTTCACAATGTCTTGCTTTGATAGCCCTCAAAAAAGGTAGGAGGTCTGGCTAGGTAAGATGATTGAAGCTCTCATTATGTTTAATCTTTTTGCTTTCATAGCATAATGAATAACTACTTGGTATTATATTGAAAGTGCTTTTTTCTCCCTGAAATACTTGATTTTCTATTGTTCTGTTACTGTATGGAAAAAGTGAATGGAGTACCTATTTATTCTGTGCTGTCACAATAATTTAAAAGAGAATGCAGAGACAGCAGTTAGGTTTTATTTTATGTGAGAATCTAGAAGTCAAAGATGTTTTACAAGGCCTCTTGCTTCTGAAAAGAAATAGGTGGTATAGAGGACACTTAGTATCTTTCAGGTCAATGTCCTGCTGGTCAGCAGGTCACAGAATAGCAATTAAGTTGCTTCAATTCCATTTTTATGCAATGTCCTAGGAAATATTCCAAATGAAACTAGAAGACTTAGGAAGAAAACCAGGGCATTCTATTACAGTAAAACAATGCATACCTAGCAAACAACAAAAAAGAAAGTATTAGTTTTGTTCGGTTTCTCTTTCAAACGTTTCCTGAATCCTGTCACTGTAAAATAAGATAATCACTTCTTTCACTACACCATATTGTTTGAGAGAACAAGCCGGTGTCTGTAATAACTACAGTAATACCTGCTGGTAAGGGCATGTGAACATCTGAATGTAGCCAACAAGCTACTCAGGACTCGTTTCTTCTCTACATATCTATATAAGAATCTTATGGATCAATTCATTTCTTTAGTGGAGCAAAAACCAGCACGCTTCACAACAAAAGGCCGCTATAACAAGCAGCTGTTATACTTACATATAATTCCTCACAAAAGAATGAACAAAGGGACACCTTTAAAAATATGTCAGTCTTCATTATTTTAAAGTATAAAATTCACACTCACATCATTTTTTCCATTTAATTCTCTATGGGAAAATATGACCCAATCTGCTAGAATATTTATGTGTTTGGTAAAAAGCACTGCGGTTCCACTTTCAAGCAAGAATGTCTTCAGAAGAACTGTCTGTGGCAAGGCTTGTTGATGCTGTGAATTCGTTCCTTCAACCAAACTGAAAAAAAACAAAGTGAAAAAAACCTAAAGCTTTATGCCGCTTTGATTATTACAGTTACCAGACAGAAACCTAGTCTTCATTTAAAATACACACAGATTTGGCAATTTTTACCTATGGAAGGATCAGACAGAATTTCTGATGCAGTGTAAGTACAATGATGATGACTATTACTATTATCATTAGACCTGGGGAATTCTAATACTGTGCCACTATTTACAAAAAGTAAAGGCCACAATTTCTATAGAAAGGCAAAGCAAAACCTAAACTACTTTTATACTTCATAAATCAAGGAAAGGTAATAGTCTCCCTAAGATAATAGAGAGATAACAGTTATTGAATTTTTTAAAAAAATCAAACATACACATCAGTTCATTCAAAATGCTGCTTGTCTACCTTAAAGAATGAATAGCAAAGTACTGCAAATCTAGAAGTACCACTTTACAAGCAAAATTGAATGCATCCTGGAATAACAAGCTGAAAAAATAAAGATGTCTTAAAACATGATTATGAAAAAACCTATGAATTTACAATTAAACAAGCTAAGAATTGAGAAATATAAATAGAATTGCTAAACTGCTTTCTAGAACAGTATCTTATCAGGGATATATACAAATCAGGATACAAGCTGCTGTAAATAAAGAAATGCATGTATTATTCTATAAATCCCACCTTTTTGTCAGAAACTCTACTTCACCTTTTACTAAATCAAAGAAAAACTTCAATAATGTTTTATGAACTATCCTCAGTTCATCTTCTGTCCCTGAAACTGTGACCGTATGACAAACTGTTTCAGAATAAAGGCAAGACCTGAAAAACAAAAAATGAAAAATTCCATTTGTATGACAGAAATAACAGATAATCTATTGGCAAAAAAGTCAGCTTTGAATCTGGTCTGTTTTGACAAGGAAATAGCTTGCTCCCCAGTAACAGACAACATTTTAAAGCCTAACTTTCTAGTTTTAAAGCTTTTTTCAAAAGGAAAAAAAAAACCCAACAACATGTTTGTGACTGAGCTTCTGTGTTCCAGATGAAGATTTTGTATTATAGTATAAACAAAATAATTTAATTGGATTTCATTTTTCTGTTTCTACTTGAGATATTGTACAATTACTATATTAAACATAAGCTCTTTAAAATCCTTTAAATACAAGATAATTTTGGAGTATTACGTAGACATGGCAACATCCTACAAACTTCTGTTCAGATACATACTACTTGACAGGATTACTGATTGTCAAACATGATGCAGATAATTCTGAAGTAACATGCAAACATAATTTTTGTCTAGAATTTTGAGAACTAGAACCAGGTATACAACTCCTGGGTATTCCCATTCTCCAGGAAGTATTAAAAGACAAAATACTTCATCTAAAATACAAATTCTCATTCATGTTCTTCAAAATGTGCTTACAATCACACACATTCACACATCTGTAATCATAGTTGTATCAAAGTATTTAAATATTACTTGAAGTTTTATCACAGCCACAAGAAGACCTGTAGTTTCTTTTCCAAATGAAGAATTAATTTCTGTTGATGCAAATTACAAAAACTAAGTTCTCAAGATAAAGCAGAGACTAACTATCCAAACTTGTCTTTGTAGATGTAGACAAGATAAAATCAGACATCTTCAAAGAGATGATAAAGGTTATGTTTAAAATCAAAATACAACATAAAACTTCACATTTGGTAAAATAAGCCTTGAGTTTGCTTTGTAACTGCAGATATATGTGTGTGTGTGTATGTTTATATGTATATACACAACAACAGCAAGAGTTCACAGACTACTATACTCTGTAAAGAGCGTAAGAAATAATTTTTAAAAAACTAGTAAAGTTAAGAAAATGTACTTTTTTTTCCTTTCAAAAAATTTCATCTGCCTGTGATGAAATATGAAGTGAAATGACCAAATCTGTTACAATTCTAGACTGTCACATACTGGTAACTTGTTCTGTTGTAAACCAGCACTTTGTTGCAATAGAATGCCAACTCTCCTCTGCTGTCTTTGGGTTGGGAGTAACATAACTATTGCATTTGGTACCTCATTAATCTTCCTTACCTTACAAGTACCTCTATCAAGGACCATGTGCCCTTCTTACAGATAGGACACTGAAGAAGGTCTAAATAATACTTCAACATCAATGGGGACTTCCAGGGAGGTTCACAATGAAGAGCAAGGTAAAAAACATGACAAAGTTTGGCAAAAAATATTGTATCGGTGTTTCCCTGTAAAAAAATGAGAAAATAATATTGCTCCAGACCAGCCAAAGATCTATATCTATATTCATTAAGAGTTAATTTATTTTCTTTAACCTTTACAATCTCAAGTGACCAAATTTAATCACTAAAGTAACAGGTAATTTAATGCACAACTCCAAGGAGAAAAATACATAGTTAAATTTAAAAAGAATAGGGAAGGGAAAAAGGAGAACTTGCTCTAATGTGATATGCCAGTTGAATGCACCACTGTTTAGAGCAAACCTTGTTCTCAATTGTTCTCTCTATTCGCAGCGTACCAGCATAGTGCTGTTTCTAAAAGTAACAAAAAATATTTCTGGCCAAGCCCTCCACAATATTTAGAGCATTACATTCATTTGGCTTGCAAATAAATACTAATTTGAAAAAACCCTTTTAAAAATCCTTTCTTATTTTTACAAACACATTGATGAGCACAAAAACAAGGGTGAATGGATCACTAAGAACTTCTAAATACTATGTCAGAAGTAAAGATCATACTACTTCCATTTATTTCTGTTATTTTTAATACTACTTTAGTCTTCATTTCTCACCAATAGGACATATTCTAGAAGAGGATGCAGAAGTTGCACAGGAGGCGCACTGTACATTTGGCCTCCAGCAAGTTCTGTGACTACATCGTGAAGTAAGTCCTCTTCCACTAGTCCTTGAAGTATAGACCAAGTGCCCCTGGACCAGCCAGTACTTTTAACCTAGAAATGAGATATCATTGTAAAAAAAAAAAAAAAATAAAAAAAAAATGCTTAAATTAAAAAAAACCTTTAACCAACCAAATTAACTAACACAGGATATTCCCAACTAAAATGTTGGTATTATATATCCTGGTTCCTGACAGGACAGAATTTATTCTTGTAGTAGCCACAGGGGATGCAACTAAGACATGGAGGTTATTCTGTACCACCTTACATCCCTGCCAGGGCAGGGACAAAGGGACTCTCATTTCCAAGCAGAAGGGGTCCTTCCAGTCAAGATGATCTTAATGGCACAGGACTTCCATTTTATACTTTGCCACTCATGACAGCAAAACTCCTAACGGCTTTCAGAGAACCAAGACAGATGCAACAGCTTCCATGAGATGCGGTATTTGCCCTGCAATTTCCCTGTTACTAGCTGTACTTTCAGCTCTCCACAGATCATGAATTAATGACATTAATGAGCTACTGAAGGTCTTAGGTAATTGCTATTTACATCTTTCCTCTAGCTCAGATTCAAGCCAAAGCTGATGCCCAAGCCAGTTGCAACTGTATTGCTGAGTGAAGCACTACCTGGCTTTCTTCTGCCAGGTAACTACTCTTTTGAAATACAGCTTTTTTGTCTGACCACACAGCCTGAGGCTCCAGTAAACTCAAATTTCTCCTAATTCTGAGATAAGAGACACAGCTGAGAAAAGCAGGGTCAGACTGATTGGGTTGCTGGGAATTAAAGAGTTACATAGATTTATTGTTGCTTTAGTCTCTGGTAAGTAGTCTTTATGATCTCTGCCAAAAATCCTGTCTCCTAGTGTGAATTAATAGAATAGTTCAGATAGAATTGTTTTAAGAGCACTGAGTACAACTATTAACAACACTATCAAGCCCACCACTAAACCATGTCCTTAAGTGCCACTTGTACTCATCTTCTAAATCCCTCCAGGGATGATGACTTCATTACTGCTCTGGGAAGCCTTTTCCAGAGCTGGACAACCCTTTGCAGGGAGAAATTTTCCTAGTATCCAATCTAAATATCTTACTAATTGTTTTAATATTAGTTTATATTTTAAATTGACAGAGATTTTGAGTCCAGTTGTGGATTTGAAGTCTAAAGAATATACTACTATTAGATAGCTACCAAAAATGTTCCAGTAATAAGATAAAAAACACTAGGAGTTCTGTTCAAACATGAAAAAAATTCAGAAAGAAATTATAATCATGGTTAAATCACAGCTAAAATCCCAGTGAATGAACTCCACTTTACCATTAGATATTTAGTGTCTTGCAAATGTCTCATATCTCAGGTTCCTAATGTAAGCCATTGTTACATTAACAATAAATAAAGCTGCTCATGTAGACAATTTTCTTTTAAACAAGTCTGTGCATCTGGTGTTTGCAACTCACATTTATTTCAATCTTCTCATTCATATATTAACTATTAAAACCTCCACTAAAATTTCCTTTGGAAATAAAGGTTGCATTCATACTTTTGTAATGTTAATTACATGCAAACAGCACATCTAAAGAGCAATTGTGAACTGTTTAATGACAGTCAAAGAAGAACTTCTCTGCCACCTGGATTTAGGATGTAAGACTGCATATTGGGTGTGTACAAGCATGTTACCACTGACCTTCACCTGGTGATCACACCAGGATCCAGCTTTATATATTGTCACTGAAACTTTTATTTACTGAAAATTCTGTACTAGAAGACACAGTAACATTGATGCATTATTTTGAAAACACACTGAAATAAAGATGTTTTGGGAAGACTGGGGTACCTTTTGCATAGCATTCAAGTCAAAGAGAAACTAGAGACTGGTTCATCACATTTCTAAGAGGTAAAGAAGGATGATACAAAACTGAGGCAATAACCTTTGTCAGTATCAGGAGACCTATTATTGAAGAGACTTAATAGTCAATAAGTTGTCCAAGCTTCACTGGCTTGCACTCTGATGAGGAATCAGAGTTTCTTGTGAAGCTCTGCTGGTACAATCATTAGCACTTTGAGCAGAAACAAATGAAATATGACAACTGACAAAATATGAAAACTGACAAAAGAGAAATAAATATTTTTGGGATGATGATGGAACAGAACACTTAGTTGTGCTAAGCCTTCCTAGCAGATGCAAACTGATATGGCAAAATACAATAGGGGATCTAACATGTTCATTTAGTTTGTAGGTTTGATTTTACTTCATTAGTATTATTGGAAATGTTTACTGGAGCTGCTCCTGAAAGTCATAAATATACTTACAATAGAGGACACATATTATATAAAGGCTAGCAATGGATATGCCATAAAGTGACAGAACCGTAAGAGAATTATTAGGCTTAAAATTTCCAAGCAAAAAATGATATTATTCTTAAGAGTATAGAAAAACAATTTTAGCTTACATGTGTTGAGAGGTAATTTTTCATCCAATTAATTCAATAAACTGCACACTAAGATTAAACTTCAATGCAAACCTCTTGCAGAACAGAAACACACATAGCACTTTACAGATCAGTGATGGTGTTGGACCATGACAAAATATTTTATTCCTCATGGTATAAAAATTAATTTTTTCTCCTTCTTTCCTTATTGTCAATAGAAAGAAATCAGAAAAAGACTGGTCTGACTATAGAATGGCTCATGAACATACCAGATTTTCAGTTACCAAGGAATACAGGAAGCTAACACATACTTTAAGTGTTTCCCTTTTTAACTTTTAAGCAACACAAGTTACCATATAAAATGCACTACTAGTAGCTCATGGCCACTGTATAAAATACTTTTTGAGAACTAAAGAGGCAATGTTTCAACACTGTTTATAGATTTATTCTTAGTATTATAGATAGACAAGGCAAAATTTTAAAAGTACTAATTTACTTCAGGTATTTATAACAAAGACTTAATAAAATCTATTGCTGACCTGTTTTACAGCATTTATTTGGCTTAATGGAAATAAAAAAGACAGTACAGTACAAAGAAAGGAATTAAGTCAAAGTGACTATGAAAACAGGACTGGAAAACATAAAGCATTCTACTTGCAATCTGTGCTTCAGCTGACTCTGGAATTTCATATGATGGAGTATCAGGCATGTGCTGAAAGAACAAGTGCTGTTTCTTTTTATGGTGAGATAATCTCTAGCTAAAATCTGTCCCTACTAGAAAAAGCAGTGCTAAAAATGGTGTACACTCTCTCTTTATTTTACTGCATAAATACAGTGCTTGAGTAATTTATGATGCTTTAAATCACATTAGAATATCTTTGCTTTTTGACTTCCTAACATTAGTAAGTAAGGTTCTCTTAACTAGCAGGATTAAGCAGTTTCTGTGTAATAACAGAGACAGTACTAAAAGTATCACAGGGACAAACAACATTCAAGACCAAATGATGCTCTTTAATGCAACAATAACTTTATCAGAGTTTTGGATAGCCAAAATCTAAAAATATTTTTGATAACTAATTTTGCTTAAAGTATGTTTGCCTCACTTCATAATAAAATTCCATATGCATAACATGCCCTATCTTTTAATAATTCTTACCTCTGGATTGCATTTGTTCAGCTGGTCTGTTTGCATAAGTCTGTGCTTAATAGTCTGTAAAACAGAATAAAGTCAAGCTGCACACTGGATATCAGTCAACATATTCAATAGTGTATGAAACTTTCCAAATGACAACTTCTGTTAAATGTAGTTCAAGCACAACCTAACATTTAGATTTTTCATTTGGATGGGTAAATTATGAAATAGGGGACTAATGACTTAAAAGGAATTAAATATGGCCAAATTTTCCTTCCCATTTCCCCCTGCTATTGTCTCCTTGTTGTTATGTCGTTGCTCTGTAAGAACAGTGTTCCTAGATTAGACATTAAAAACCTAAAAATTTTCAGTTTTTCTGTGGTAAAATGCCAACTATGGATTCCTCTTGCATGCAAAAATATGGTCATAGGTGCAAAAATGTATTACTATTATAGCCATATTTAGATATTGCATAGTATTACAATGTTATTAAAACATGTTACTAAAATATCCTTAGGAGAGACTGTCTTTGAAGGGTTAATTCAGCAGCACACTGCTATATAACAGTTCGAACCAGAGCATTTGCTGTATGTAAAATACATGAAAAGAACAAATGTATTTTTTAAATGTCTGGGGGGTATAGCCTTGAAAAAATGTCAGTGATAAAAGATGTAGCATGTGATAATGATTCACAGATTTAACCAGCATGAGTCTTCTATTTGTAATCTTGTGTTTAAACATTGTGTGTACTTTTTGAGGACTTAAAATTTTTAATTCTTCCACTACTAAACTTACAGTGCTTCTAAGCTTACAGCTTAAACAACCTCCTACAAATATACTTTGACACCATCATCTGCATTCGCTGTAGCTTACAGAGATAATATATCCTAACTCAAGGTATTGAGTTGCTTTCTCTTGACTTGAAATAGAGCTGTTAACTAATAATGTAGTAATTTTATCAGGATTAGATCTGTGACAACAGAAAACCAAAGAAATGCATTAGCTCCACTTTTTACTTGTAATAAAAAACATTAATGTGAGTCAACAAAACACTGGCTCTACAATATGTTTTGAAAAGTGTCTTAGCATAAGTTAGTTAGATAACAGGAAAATCACAGAAAGACTGTAATTCAAAGATCTTGTTGAACAATACTTGCTACTATTTACCTCATCTATTACACCAAGGCTTTAAATAGTACACTGTGTCTTCTACCCATCCATGCCAATGAATTGCCATGACTAAGTTTTATTTTAACTACTGGTAGATGTAGTAAATATGGGGTTATTAAATATTGCAGGTTAAAAGGCCTGTTAAAAGTTATGTCAAGTATCTACTTTATTAGCTCAATACTATAATGAAAGATAGAGGTTTTTAATATAATTCATGCAATATAAAAATGTAAAATTGTATGTATATAAAATATATAATGCTATAACAAAGTATCAACTGTTACTTACCGCAGTAAAAAACATATGTTTTATAATAACCTTTTTCATTTCACCAAGTTGCATTTTAGACATGACTTGGTCTGTCTCTTGCGCAGCCAGGAAATGGTTCATCTGTGTATCTTTGCGATCTTGTATTTCATTCTGCAGAGCAAAAAATAATACTTTGTTTCAAAGCTAATGATCTAACCAACTTTTATGTGCTAGGTCCTTCTACATATTGTACTGCAAACTGTATGTGCCTTTGTATGTTTATGTCATCATATCATATGTAAAATAAAGAGCTGCTGGTTTGGAAACAAACCACTGTTGTTGAACAAAGTTACAGCACAGGAATTATCAAGGTGAGCTTCCCCATATTTATTTTTCCTAACTGACTTCAGGTAAAGTCACAATCTCTGTGGCTGAAACAAGAACTATTTCTCCATAACAGATTCTCTCTCAGAATTTTTCAAAAACTAAAACCAGAGCTCACACATTTTCAACTGGTTCAAAACGAAGTAAAGATTTTGTAAGGCATTTCTTCTTCAATTTGTCTTTTCATATAATAGACCACTACAATGAAATCTTTTCAGTTCTTGCCTATAAACATGAAACAAATTAGTAATTTAAAATGTAATAGGTTTTACTGTCGTTTTTTTCTTTGATATTTTTGTCTGTTTGTATAGTAATTAATTCTCTTGAGTCCACCTATCATTCTCAGCCACTTCTTCAGCACAGGGAATGAAGAAGCATTTCTCAAATTTCTCTCAATTGGTTACTCTCAATAACACCACAAAATACCTTTGGCTTGAAAAAAATAACTATACAAAATATTTTGAATTCACTTAATGGGTTGAGAACATACATTTCAGTAAGAGTTTCAATGCATGCTTTTCATCAAAGATACACAGGTTAAGAATAAACCACCATGTTTGTTTAAGGTAAATAAACAAAACCAGACTCCTCCTGCCATGTGATGAGTTAAGAATCATGAGATAGACACAAGTGAAGTATTTCCTTGGCCATTTCTTATTGTGAGTAGGTGTGGAAGGTTTGATGTAACTTGCCTAATAATTCAAACACTTCAATCTGATGGGTGACTCGAGTCTGGGACATAACAGTAAAGAAAAAACACAGTAGTGCATGCAATGACAAGGTGCAAGAAGTTTATAATTCCATGTCTTCAAGAAAAAATTTCAAAAGTTACATGCCTCATCCCATTTTCAGATTTTCCCTTAAATGTACTGTTCAATACAAACATATTTGGCACATACATAACATATCTCTAAACAAATATTGAGAACAAGAACTTCTTGCACATTTCAAAAGAGAATGAAGTATTTTTTGTAACTAGAATAGAGGTTCAAATAGCTTTTGATGAGCATGGATAACTGAACTCTGATGCATTAACTAGCCTTTACTGCCTATGGCCCTTCATGCATGTTAGTTTCAATACGCTCATTAAAACACTTATATTCAAACAATTTATAGTACCCTCTTGGCAAAAAATTAGAAACTCCAGCATGCATCCAAAAAAGCTTTTAAAGTCACTGTTTAATTATGAGACTAGCTTCCTAAAAAAAAATCATGCATTTTAATACCCTGAATCAATTAATTTGATGCCTTATAACATCATATAACCAATGACCATCTCACATAGTCTTTTGACAGTAGACTTACAAGGTTATGATCATAAGAAAAGATACTGAAATATAAACATGAAGAATAGACTTAGTTAAAAAAAAATCACACCAAAAATATTCTGAACATCAGTGGAGTTTCAGATGCCCTGAAAAGAATATGCTATTTTGCTAAATCCATCATCTACACACATATATGGATGTTTAGGGGAGGAATGAGATTTATATTTGCTAGAAGTAGCAGTCAGATAGCATGACTATAAATTTATGAAGTTGGAACAATCTAATGAATAATATGCCAAGTACTTCTGGGACAAAGAGAAAAGAGCATGTCCATAACATTCTTTGATAAAGCTTAATATATCTGGACAAGGGCTGTGATTTGATTGCCTATGTTTTATTCTTTTCCTTTTAAGAGACTAGGAGCCTTGGCAGTTTCCTGAGTTCTTTGGATTCACTTAAACAGAAAGCTAATGTTCTCTTGGTCTCTGAGGTGAGTTGCTTTAATGAAATCTAAACAAAAAAAGATATGTGCAAGCTAGTGGATTTGTTAAGATGGAAGGTTGTTATCTCACTTGGGAGGAATTCAAGGTGCACAGCAACAAACACCTGATTTTGACAGAGATCAATAAAAGATGACATAGCCATAAAGCAGCTTTTACATTAATTCATCTATGAAAATGTTCATCTTAGCTGAAAGGTTTAAATGAGAGCAACTTCCCTGAAAAAGTTTCATTAAGAGAGTAAGTACTAGAGTAAGAGCCCATATTGATGTGTTTTATTCAGAATGTAAACATTAAGACCTTCCAACCTTTTCACCCTTCTGTAATACCTTTACTACAAAGAGCTAAGTGCTTTGATCAGAAGAGACCAAAGAATTTACAAATAGCAACACACACAGCTTTAGCTCCTACTTGCTTATAAAGGTAGTAGCTTCAATTAGCAGCTGATTTAAGTCACCCCAAAGTCCGAGAACTAAATGAATATTCTGAAGCCTTTGAATAGTTACAGACCAAAATACTAATAATTTCTGGGCAGTGCACCTGGTAAGCAAACAAGTATGAAACATGGGGCATCTCTCTTAATGGAAACAGTAAAACAAAATTCTGGTTCCAGTGAATTCTGCACTAGAACAGGACCATGTCCATATGGCATCTGGAGACTCCACAGCCTCTTCAGACAACCTGTTACAGTGTTCCACCAACCTCACAGCAAGAAAACCCAAGTGGTTCCTGACTTTCCATTTGTACTCAATTTCCTGTACCTGGGCACCACAGACAACCACCTACCTGTCTGTTACGCATCCTCTCTTCAGGTATTTGTATATATTCATGAGCCTTTCTATCTTTTGGATACGTGGTCCCAGAATCAGTTGTTTTAACTTTAATCAAATCACAAAACACCCTGGCCGATTATATTCCCCTCCATTATTAACGCTGCATTATTTACAGAAATCAGTAAATTAGTTTACTTACTTGGAAAAGGTAATGTCCTATATATTGCAAACGGTAGTGTCGAGCTTCAGAGAGACACTTTTTATTTTGTAAAGGAGAAATTTTACCACCGATGAATACATGAGTTATATTGTGCTCTGCATTTTCAGATGAACATATGGTTGCCTTTCCAGCTTTAAGAACTCTAAATAAACATATTTAGAAAGATGTATTTACTATATTATATTAACACTGCCTAAAGCTACAATAACATTCATAAAATACAGGCATGCAAGTGCAACTAAATAAGGCTTCTAGATGTATGGCATAGCACAAACTTCATTAGAAAGATAAAAAGGCACTTAATAGTCTTTGGAAAATTAAAGAACCCACTTAACAAAATAGCCTCTTCAAAATTTAACACTAGTTATTAAAATAAATGTACACCTCCAATATATCTGATAGAAAGTTTCACCTCTGTAACTTTCCAAGTATCAAATTCTACGACAGCAACTATAATTTATTGCATTATCTATCCCAAAATAATGATCTTTTGGCTAAGTTTTCCTATAAATTAAGCAGTTAACAAAATGCTTTTCTGAAAAGTAGTATGATATGATTGTAACAGAAATACACATTTGCAGCATTAGTGCTGTCCAGTATCATAAAAGTATCACATATAGAAAAGAGATGTGCTTGTCTTTGGGGCACCATCACGTGTAACAGTTTCCCCAGGGACAATTTCCAGACCTGTTAAGCTACAAGTGCTCCTATCTTCAAGAAAAAATGCCAGACAAAAGAAAAGAAGGAAAAAATAAGATTTAATGACATTCTGGATATAGGTTTTATTTTTCATAATCCAGATATATAAAAAGAAAAGGGTGCTGATCTTACACACTTACCCATCCAACAGCTAGGCACTAAAGGCAGAAAGCGCATAGAAAGGGGGTAAAAGGCACAGTGTTGTTAAATATTAGAAAAAACCCAGACTTTCCCCAAAGCCATAGTGTCCTTATGACTGAAAGCAGTACCTGCTGAAGCCAAAAAATATCTACCTGTCACTGTTTTATGACTGACTAAAAATTGAGTGTATGGGAAACAGTCTGTAAAAAAACATATTTCACAAAACTTGTTCACCTGTCTTACTGATGCTGTTCCTGTTAAAGGTTGTTTCTATTGCAAGAAATAGAAACAGACAGCATTGTGCAAGACATAATTTCAACAGTGTTATCATGAACATCTACATAAGCAGTTTTTACAGAAATAGAAGCAGCATTTTCACAAGTGTAGCAGGACATAGTAAATCCTCCCACTCAGTCAAAACACAGCATACTTAAAATATTTTCAGTTGGCAAAAATCAGAAGAGAACAACTTCAATAACCCCTCACTTTGTCTTTATGAAGTACAGAGAGACAGATAGTCTGTGATATAGCATACAGCCCTGTACTATGATCCAACAAACTGCAATTCCCTTCTTGACTGTGGATGGGTGGCACACTCGAACCTGAGCAGTCCTAAGTAACTGGGATCTCAATAGAAAGCTGGACAGTATCTGAATGAATGGAAAGCTCTGAAACTGTCAGATGTTCCTTTTACTGTGCCAGACACAAATAGGACTTAAATATGCACTGATTTAAATTCAGGTGTAGAATTTAAAGTAATGAAACCAAATGTGTAGGAAGAGTACGGAAAGGAAACATTTGTTCTCAGCATTCTTGAACTTTGGTTTTCCTTATCTTCCTTTTTTTCCTTCTTTGCTTTTCTACTTCTCTACACTCACTTTCTAAACTATCTGTATTTATCACATATCAGAATCATCTGTCTTAGAACAAATTACATCTTCAGAACTAGAAGAATCTATAACATAAATGTGAGACACAAACACTCATCAGGTCAGTAGCAGTGGTGCCCAGATCCATGAGACAGAGTCAGGTCATCTAGTCAAGTGAAATAAAGTATACAGTTCCAGCTACTACTTGAATGTAACACACACACAAAATAAAAACTGTAAATCTGTGTATCTTGCCTCATGAAGGAAGTTTCTGTTAGCAGCTTACTTGATAAAAAACGTATGCACATTATTTTTAACACTATACTAAAAGAAGGCAAGAAAAGCAGTGATGTTACAGATTTAAAGCCATTATAAAAGTATGGAAATACAGTAATGAAAATAATTCTGTGTTTGGATAGCTGGAGGTTGTTATGGACCAAATTAACTGGGATGGAACTCCTACCTTCTAATACATGCCATTTGTTTATCACCTCTCTTAACAAGGAGGACAACTTTCCATCTGTGGAAGGCCCCTGGAGCACCAGAGTTTGTCAGTTCTTCACGCCATCTTTTAGGTGCAGATTGCATTTGAGGTGAATAATGGGTGTCTCTTTCAATTTCATATCCCCATTCGTACGTTGTTTCATCAAGCCATCTGCCACTTTCAGCGCTATTAATTATGTACTCCTTAGTTAGTACCCACTTTCCTAAAAAGAAAATGAACTGTCAACCACAAAAGATTTTTTGTGGAGACAAATGGCAATCAACTGAAGAATTAATATAAAATTAACTTAAACATTTCTTGTGCAAATAAAAGATGAAATTATAAGTACCATTTAAAAGCCTTCCTCCTATTACAAGAGTCCTCCACTTCAGACTCCAGAATCAAAAATCTCACAATGCCACTGAAAATGATCACTTTGTTTTCTTTTAATGATTAAGTGTCCTTCTATCCTTCCTAGATGAAATACTTTTCTATTTCTTCAAAAATATTGAATACATTTTCTCAGTTTCCCAGATTTTGTTCTTAGGACTTTCACAGAACCTTAGTAAAACCTTTATTTTTAATATCATTAAACACTTCTACAAATGTACTAAATGAAGAAATATTTTACTACCTATGATTTAAAGGAACTAGACATTTAACGTGTAAGCTCTTTCTCTTATATATTCTTAATATTACTTGCACTGCTAGTGTAGTGAATATCAATATTCGGGGGACACAGTTTTAGACTTTTTTCTTTCCCCTTTCTTCTTTTCACATCCTTTTCTCTCATCCCTTGGCTCCACCTCCTCCGCCTCTCCTCTTTCATCTTCCACATGTATGCTTTTGATATAGTATGTAACGATCTTCCCCTTTTCTCTGTCTCTCTCTCTTCTTACAGGTTCAGGTCAAGAGCACTGGTTAGTACCCTGCTCCTGTATTGAAACACTATCTACAGAAGACACTGCAAGAGAAATTGACTTGAATTGTGTGAACCTAATTGGTTTCACAGAACAGCAGGGTTGACTGACAAAATGTCTCAGTGCAGAAGCACAGATGGCACTTCTACAAAACCTAGTATAGGTAACAGTGGATTTATGACTGGAAAAGGTATACTGTGCACAACCTGGATGCTAAAACCA
The DNA here is from genome assembly GCA_024362935.1 of Setophaga petechia. NCBI lineage: Eukaryota > Metazoa > Chordata > Aves > Passeriformes > Parulidae > Setophaga > Setophaga petechia. The sequence goes on from JANCRA010000004.1 coordinate 40,599,217, forward strand.
CTTTCATGCGAAGTTTCCATCTCAAAACTTCTGTCAGGTAGAAAGTACATGACAAGTGGTATCCTTGACAGTATTTCTGGTGAACTCTATGGAGTTCTAAACCTGTTTAAACATGCTCTTTCTTCACTACCTGGAAAACAACACAGTAGGAATGAATACACTGTCTCTGCCATCACGAGTAAGAGCAATGACTAAGCAAAATTAGCACCTCTTCTGGATTAAAAAGTATTCGATGGTATTGGGAAAGATTTGCACATATCAAAGCATGACAGAGTTTTGCATCACCATGAGAACACTACATGTACCATTTCCACTCTGTTCAAGAAAATATCTTCAAATTTTAAACTCCAAAAAGTAAGAAAACATTAATTCAGAGGTTTAAAATTGCTAAAATGAAGTGCTGTGCCAGAAACTTAGATACATTTTAATATTTTTACCCCTCTTGGAAACTTTTGGTCTATTTAATTTTTGGTAAGATTGCAATCGGAATCTTATTTTAGTACAAAGAAAAATACATACATACATATATATATATATATATATACGGAAATCAAGGAATTTACATATACCTTTAAACCCAAATGTATGTTTACTCATTTGTCTATTATCTCTTAATTTAATATTATCCATCCTAACAACTGCTCTAACACTTTAGAGTAATATGATACAGGGAAAATAAATATCATGTTTAAAAATGGTATTGCAATATCTCATAACTAGAAGATACTCAAAACTGCATTACAGAATTCTGACAGATGATCAGTCTATAAAGATATCTTAAAATACAGAGTTTTCCTTCTAAAAACATTTTAGTTACTAATGCATGGGATTTCAGCACCAGAACCTAGTTAAAGAGGAAGGACCAGTAGCTTCTGTCAGAATGGCAACAGCCTGGAGTTTTCTTTTGGTGCATAAACAGGAATCTTTGCCAGTGAATGTTCCATGTGAATTTATTGTCAAAAATCCAAGCTGACTACAGGTGTTCATACTTCCTTTGCCCGCTTTTAAGCATCCAAATAATTTGAGCATGACTTCATTATCTAACATACAACAAAGTGTTCTGTTCGGGAACAGATGCAGATCCAACAAAGGGAAATAGCAGGCATATCATTTAGGGAAAAAAATCAAAACAAAAAGTGCACCTCATCATAACTTAAACATAATACTATGTTAGAAATCAAGGTTAACGAAACAAGAAGAATGAAGGTTTGTAAGACAGTTCATACACTGAATTAAAACAGGTAACTAAAACCCTTTTAAGGGTCCTTTCCAGACTTATGCTGTGATGCCATGAAATTAAGCAGCGAATCATTTACTCACCAGCAGCGCAGGCAGCTAAGACCTTTTCACTCTTGCACAGCTTTTTTGCTATAAGATGTGTACAATTTCTGTATTTCTAACAAAACAAAACAACACACTTTGTATCACTGGAAACTTTAAAATTCTTTGTCTATTTATACATAACTAAGCTATTGCACAGTCCTTTCTTCTAAGACTTGCATTTTTACTTCCATTTCTAATTCTCTTTGCTATATTGTAATGAACAATACCTTACTCTCTACAAAAACACAGTTCAGCTTGGACAGGCATTTGAGCAGTGCCTTCTTCTCTTGTTTTTTAAATCCAGTTATTTGTATTATCCTTTTCTGGCTGCAACTTGCCATCTGTTGAAAGAAGAATGAAAAGGAAACATTAACACACAAAATACACATCATGGGAAGTTGCTTGCAAGGCCTGAGTAGTGTTTTCTACTTCTTTTCCAATAAAATAGGAAAACATACCAAAAAGAATGAATGCTGGTACCCCACATTTAAAGTTCTCACTGCCTGCCACAGCAAAGACACCTGATAGGCGATAACGGAGCAGACTGAGAACGAACCCCAAATTGCAGCCTGCAGTGGGCCGAGCCCGCCAGGTCTGGCATTTTGGCTCTGCACCCAAACGCCCGGAGGTTCAGGCCTTCTGCTCCGCGCTCGGCAGTGCGGTACAGCCTCCCATCGCCCCGCGGGGGAAGGAACCTCGCAGTCCCGCTCCGGAGGTGGCGAGCGAGGGGTTCTGGCTGCGGCGGGGAGCCCTCCAGCGCTCACGTACGGAGGCCACGGGAGCGGCCGCTGTGCCAGCGCTGCCTCGGTCCGGTGCGCCCCGGTCCGGTCCGTCTCGGTGCCCGCCAGGCGCCGCAGCCCGGCAAGTTCCCGCCTTCCCACGCCCCGCCCCCGGATGTGGCGGAGCGGCCGTTCCGGGACGTTGTTACTGACGCTCCGTGGTCGCCGGGGCCACCGGCGCGGAGCCGCGGGGGAATCCCGGCCGGGTAAGTGGCCCCGCTGGGCCTGCCCTTCCCCTAGGCTTACCGTGCGGCCGAGCCTTGGCGCCGAGCGGGACAGGGCTGGGCTCCGCTGCGGCCGTCCGCGGAGCAGCGGCGTTCCCCGCGGCCGCCTTCTCTCCCGTGCGGCACAGCAGGGCGCTGCGCAGGCCCCGAGCTCCTCGGGGTCCGAGGCGCTGGTGGGCGCTGGCACCTGCCGCGGGAAGGCGGCGCCGAAATCCGTCTGAGGCGGTCCCGGGTCGTGGCGCTCCAGGCCCGGCTTCAGCGAGGAGCGGGAAGGGGCGGTCCTCCGTCCGACGGAGAGGAGGGGGCCCTGCCAGGCGCAGGGAGGCGGGGGCGGGCTGCAGGCGGGGGCGGAGGGCGAGCTGGGAAACTCGCTGACTTCTCCCGGAGCCTGGAAATCACTGTGGCTGTGGCTCGGCGGAACTGAAATTGTGGCAAGCGGTCTGGCAGGGGGATGTGTCGATGTATACGCAAGCTGAAGTGTGTTGCCTCTGGAACAGGCTGGCTGTAAGAATCAGGAGAGGGACCCGAGATTTCTGACCCTCAGAATCATTTTCTCAGTATCTCGGAGAAACATTTCAAAGTTCAAAGCCACATGATGCATGGCACTCGTAGGGCGGGTAAGAAGGTAGTGCTACAGCCAGATAATCAAGGCACATATTTTTGGGAAGGGCTTTCTGCCCTGTTCATAAAGGGAAAGCATTCCTGCCCCCCTGATCAAATTGGTGCAACCTTTTGCTTACGAGAGTCAAGGCTTGACTTTTTTTCAGCTACAAAGCAATACAAAGAGATCAAAGTAATATTCATCTTGTACCTCAGGCACTCAGTGTAGAATTCAGAAATGTAGAAGTGCCAAGATTTGCTGTTCATAAAACTTTTTTTTCGGTGTCCCATTCCTTATTTTGGTCCCTTCTGTATTTGAGAGACTTTCGACTATTTCTCTCTCATGCAGTGAGCTGAACAGATATTGCACAAGAAGTCTGTTCATGCTTCCTAGCAAATAGAGGTAGCTTTGTAGAACACTATTGTTTTTTCTATAGTTTGAGAGTAGAATGCATGCATTCAAGAAAAAAGATTTTAAAAAGATGATTGAAATACCTCATTAGAGAACTGAAATATGGTCAAGTCACCCTGAACTCACTGAGGTATTTCAGATACCCTTTCATATTTAAGACCTATAAATTGAGATGTGTACCACAAAACTCAAAAGTGCTGAGTTTTTGTCACTGCAGCTTTGATCAATCGAAGCAATGCTTTGGGATCACCACTACTATAAAACATAACTATTTCTCAAAAACCAAAGTCATATGGATGCAGATGTCTAAAATTTGGCAGCAGATTGGACACTTGGTTTAAATCTGAGTTTCCCAGAATATCAAAACCAAAAAACAGTTCTTCTGGGTCACAGATGACTTGTCTTGCTGTTTAAAAAGTATTCTGGTACCCTTAGTGCTTACTGAAGCTTTTCCTATCTCTTGTTTTCTTAGCATTGCAGTTATTTTTTTGCACAAAGAAGTAACCATCAACAATCTTTGTCGCTACAATTGCTGCAAAAATGGCAGTGGAAAAAATCTTAAATATTTAGAGTTAATATTTGGACTACAGTTATAGCTTCCACTTGTCTATTGACAATGAAGATTTCTATTTTATACCTGTTGGACCTTTATACTTTTACTGTTGATTTCTCAGGACTGTAAAGGACTGTCAGGATTGTATTGATTTTAATTCTTGTAAACTTTTACTTTATTTTAAACAGTTTTATTCTTACTAAGTAGGACTAGCTACTATTCATTACTTGGCTGATAACTAACAGCAGTTTTGTGCCACAGGATTCTTAATGGGCTGGAGAAGTCTTCAGCACATGATAGTCTAAACTGACTCCTAGTGAGCAAAGCTGTGAAGCTCTGTCAGGGAAGACTTAGGTTAGATTCATGTTCTTCACCCAGAGGGTGATTGTGCACTGTAACAGGCTTCCCAGGGAAGTGGTCACAGTCCCAGGCCTGCAGAATTCAGCAAGTGCTTGGCAGCGCTCTCGGGCACATGGTGTGACTCTTGGGGTGTCACGTGCAGGCCCAGGAGTTTTACTTTGATGATGATTGTGGTCCCTTCCAACTCAGGATATTGTTGTTTCAATCATTCATACTTATATGATGACCATTTATTACCTTTAAGAATTAACTTTTTTTTCCCCATGTCTCTGACGCATAAAATAGTGTGGAATCAAAATAACTGAGATTTCAAACATTTCACTGTCGTTGTCGAGGCGGTCACGACACAAAGCAGAGACTACAAGCAGTCTTAGTTGGCAACAACTTTATTCTCTAACATGGCTAACTTTTATACACTTTTCAATTGTTGATACTTCTTCTACCTGATCTATTGGCCACAATAAATCAACATAATGCTATTGGTTAAAGTTACAGTGACTCCACCTATCTTTCTAACATTCCTTCATCCAGCTGCAAGGTATTCTTATCTTTCTTCTCTCCATCTCCTTGGTTACAGCCTTGGAGAGAGCTCCTTATCAGCTTCTTCTTACTTCTCGGCTTCTTCTCGCTGCTTTAGCTAACAGGCCTGCTGTTAGCCCTTTCCACATTTCACATCTATTTTTTCTTTAAAATTTTACCAAAAACGCAATTTGTTACCAAAATGTAGCTTTAAGGAATTAAGTTTTTAAACCATTATTTCAGTAATGACTGCTAAGTTTGGAATTCACTTACTGCCTGATTCAATTATTTGGTTCATTGAAAGTCTAAAATATTTTCTTCCTTTCCTTCCTTGTTGTGATGTCATTATGGTAGCTAAGTGTATCTTATGTTTCATAGGTCTCATAGGGAGCAGGCTTTTTAACTGATGTATTTTTAAGTCCCTCTAGTTTTCTTTAATGTATTTGTCAAGTGTACAGTTTGGTTGCTCAGTATTATAAATTATGTTTTAACAACTTGTCTCTGGGTTTGAGATAGTATCTACTTTTACATATTTTGTTCTACAGTACCTGTGACATGTTCTATAAAATTTAGGAAGCAATTTTCTGAACTACACACATGGTATTTGACTTATAAACTTTCTAATTACATTTTAAGGATGATCAAGAATGACTGTTCAAGCTCTCATGTCCAGTTCATTAAGAAACCAAGATCAGAAAAATAAATATTCCTTTCCTCCTATCACAGAAAGATTTTATTTACAGTGTATCAGATCCATCTCTTTCAGACCTCCTTAATTACCTAGAGAGAAAAAAAGTTTTCGTTTTCATTACGCTGTTCAGGTTTTCTACCTTAAACTTTTTATTTCCTTTATGTTCTATGCATATTTATGTTACCATTATGTCTTCTGTCTTGAAATTTCACTTCTTACATTTCCCAGTAATAGCTGTTTTACTTCACACGGTTTTCTTTCTTCAGGCCTTATTGGTGCTGCTGCTTTCTATGTTATCACTGTTGATCCTTGTCTGTAAATCTCAGTCTGTTTCTCAAAGCCTCTGCCACTTTGTCCTTTACTTTGCAAGTTAGGGTTTCTTTTTTTTTTTTGTTTGATCTTTTTTCATGTGTACTATTTGCCCCTCATAAGCTTTTTGACTTCGTGTGTGTGAATTCCTTATGTAATTACTTGCACATTTTGAGAGTGATAAAGTCCACACAAAAGCATCTTTCCATTGTGAAGTATAATCTGACAGATTTTTTTATTAGTGGAATATATTTTGTAGTATGTGCTTAAAATACTTGCCATCATGCAAACAAGATTATCAGTTGACTGATTAGGGAAAATTATTCATTGGAGTTTTTTTCTTCTGTCTAAACATAATATGTGTGCTTTTAAAATGAAACTCGCAATGCAATAGGCAAACATTTAGTAATCACAGCTTTCTAAAAAAAAACAATCGTGAAACTACACTGAAAAACCAGTCATAAAATCTAAAGCAGTATGAAGTGTCTCCACACTGCCTTCATGTGGATAAAAATCTAACTTTGTGCCACTTAAAGCCCATTTTTTTCTTCAGTATGAAACACTGTCTCTGGCTTCTTGAAACTGAAGGAATTTAAATTTTCTTCTGTAGTGATAAGGGATTACAGGGATTAGAAATAATACAATATAAATCCACAGAAGCTACGGGAGCTTCTTAGTAGCAATCACCTTTCTATAAAAATACCTGTAGTTTCTCTCATGAGCTAATGAATACAGGAAAGGCAGAACAAGCATTGTGAAAGTGCCTGCTTTTCTTCAAGCTGTACTGATTATATAAACTCTCTGTTATCATAGCTTAATACTTATTTTTAAAAACATCTTCATGTTCTTCTCAGGACGTATCTTTTGTGTTTCTTTCATGTAGCCATTTTTGTTCCAAAGAACATTTATTTTTATGACTGTTATGAGCTCTGCCCATCTTCTCATCTCCTTGCATTCATCTGCCTTTCTGCCAGCTCACTTTATGTTAATGTATGTCAGTGAATCAATGGACAAACATGGAGAGCACAGAACAGTACAGTTCAACAGCTTGTTCTGTAACTCTTCTGTACATGAGTTTATGTGGATTAGTTAAGTCAGTAATGAATTAGTGAACTGTATTTTTTTTTAGTGTACTTTCAGTCTCTCACTTGGAGAGACTTGGACTAAGGTTTTGATCGTTTGTTTCTTTTAAAATATAGTTATGAAATGGATTTATTTTGCATTTAATACTTAACTTTCCTACCACTTAAAGTCCAAGTTTCTTTTGATTGTGTGACATGAGTTAAGCTATCACTGCTTCTTAGACCTTCTTAATGATGTCATTGCTCTGTCCTAAATGCGCTATATACCTGCCTGGAATACTTAAATGACCTAGTTTCTCTGGTGGCCTTCTAATAATATTTTTTCCTAGACAGGAGATCCATTCTGATATGATCAGCAATTTTTCATTCATCAAAATCCTTTTATCTTCTTCTTTTTCTCTTTGTTTTTTGAGAATGCCCATGAATTGAAGGACATTTTATTGGCTGATTATTTGGGTTTTGGGCTGTAAAATGCATTATGTTTGTCTTTTGGTATTTTGTTCTTTTTAAGTAACTGCATTTAAAATGGTAAATATAGGTAATGGTAGAAGATATTGTAAATTTTTGCTAATAACTGAATCTTGAGTACAATCTGTATATACTATGAATATTCCAGAATGGTTTATTCTCTGCAATAATACATCTCTCCCCTCAGTTTAATTTCTGGCTAGGCAACTGCCAACAGCATGTTCAGAATGCAGATAAACATGAACCATGGGTCACAGACATTAGAAAATCAAGTTAGATGAGATCTAGTCAGTGGGATAATGTGTTACTTGTACACTTTCTACCTTCTCTGTTGTTCACTGTACTTGAGATCAGTATAGAGGGAAAGGTAGAGATGATTGTGGATGGAAGGACAAAAATACTGAAGAAAAGTTAGGAGAAAGCATGGCATTAGTTATTATAGGGTAGATAATGAAGGTGCAACAAGAGCAAGAAAGATTCAAAATACCTACTGGAATGTTACAATTCTGGTTTTTTATTAATATGTAACTGGAATATAAGATTGCAACATATGGATATCAGACATGGATTTGCCATTTAAGGTGAGATTCTTAGAATGGGGTGGATTAGAACAAACCTTAATGGCCATCTAGTTTCAGCCCACTGCAAGCTCCCTTTTAAGTATTGGAAGACTATGATAAGGTTTTTCCAGGGCATTCTGATCTCCACTCTCAACAGCCCCCACTCTCTCAGCCTATTGTCATAGCAGAGGCACTGTGATCATCTTTGTCACCTTCCTCTGGACTTGTTCAAGCAGTCCATGCCCTTCTAATGTCAGGAGTCCCAGAGCTAGATGCAGCGCTCAGGAAGTGTCTCACGAGGGCTGAGTAGAAGTTTGAGTGGTTAACAGAGGATCATAGAGGTTCTTTGTAACTGTTTATTCGTCCCTTAAGGTGAAAAACCTGTTATCAGCAGATCTTGCAAATCTTGCTTACCCATCTGCAGGTAACTCTTCCCATGTTTTGGTGGTGCAAAGCTTGTTCCATATGCATGTAAAGACAGTATGGCAGGAGAGGGAACAAAATGGAAAAAGAGCAGAATGAGGATTAATGCAGAGACCAATTAGGAAAATTTTTTGTGTAGCGTATTGGACATATGTGTCATTAATCTTCTGATTGAAATAGTAAATACTGACTAATGTGACCTGACAAAAGACAATCATGTTTTTGTGTGCAGTTCCTTTACCCCCACCTCCAACACACACACCTCCTCCCTTCTGATTGTCTCTAATAGACAATTTGATTTGTCCTAAGATAGAAACATGTGGTGGAAATTATCCTAAGGTAAGAACACCAGGTAGGAATTGCAGGAGGAACTGTCTGGATGGTTGCATAATTGATGTATTCCAGAGATGCGAGAGCTCTGATTATTGTGACTGACTTTGATGCACCTTGGCCAGCAAAAGGGTATAAAGCGTTGCTGTAGACTGGGCAAACTGGTCCCCCTGGGTTGCAGGCAGCTTCTGTGTGAAACATCTCCCTCTGCTCCCCAGCAGGGATGTCTGCAGGGTACGTCCAACCCAAAGGCAGGGAGAACTGACTTTTGGAGGTTTGAGTAAAAAAGGCAGTAAGATCTAGGCACATACAGAGATAAAATCCTAAAGTAGTTCCATAGATACTTTGTTGCTTCGTAACTGTTCATTCTGTAAGGCCAAAGACTGTAAACCTGTATGTTTCTAGCCAAGCCTCTGATATTACAACTCTTCAGACCCACTTATGTTATATAGTGGATTGACAAATTTAGATACTGTATTAGCATTAATTCTAATAATAGTCATCTGCATAATCGCTGTCGTATTTCTGATGCCTGACCGAGTCTTCTCTTAGCTACACTGCTACAAGGGGCATAGTTGGCAGGATGACTTAATCAGGCATATTCAGCAGAGCATTTGCAGACCTTTAAGGAGAAATTTGTGTATTCAAGCATAGAGAACTAGAAATGGACAGTATGTTGTCTCTCAAAGAACTTTTACAGCAAATCAGTCTGGTTTCAGACGTGCTTCCAGATCCTGATTTGCTGCAATTCTTGGAGGCATAAAACAATACTGCCACAATGTTATTCTGTTGTACTAGATAATCTCTACTTCTCTTAATTTTGAAATTTTATGTTTGATTAGGCTAAAACGCTTCTACATTGTTTCTTAATTTTATTCCTCTTTAGTTAATATGGGTGAAATAATCAGCTTACAATTTCAGTGTTAGCAAATAAGCTACTTATTTAACTTGACCAAACATGTTGACGGTATTGAACTTTAAGGCAAAAATATTCCCAGTCTGAAAAGGGAGCACTGACAAAATCATTCAGAAGAAAAAAGAGGAATAATTTATGAAAGGAACTGTAGCTAATGATGCCATCCAGTTGCTTTAAAGTGCTTCTACCTTAACTTTAATGAATTAGATTTGTCAACAGCATATGTTTTATGCACTACTTCTAATGAAGTGGCATAGCAGCACTACAGTGTACTTTGAGGTTTATGCCATCAAAGCTTTTTGCTGTCATAAAGTAGACCTTTTTAAATAATAGATACTAAAAACTACATTTAAATAACATTAAGGTTGTGACACAAACGCCAAATGACAAACTTCAGGCAATTCAAAGTTAGGGCTGACAACTTGTCATTACCTTGCATTGTCATTTTTCAAAAAAAAAAGAAGAAGCACCCTTGCATGATTTAAAGATTGAATGTCAGAGTAACTTTAAATTTCTTGGCTTTTGTGGGCTGAAGTTAGAACCTTACTGTCAGTTTCTGTATGGGGTTTTTTTGTTGTTTTGTTTGGCTTGTTTTGTTTTGTTTCAGTTTTTTTGCATATCCTCTGTTTTTAGGAAAATAATAAAAGCAGTGGAGACAGTAAAGGCTTTGCTGTCTTTGTTTTTAATATAAAACACAAATGTAAGAGTACTGGTCAAAGAATGCTATCCTGTTGTCAAACTTCCATGCTGTTCTTTCAAACTTCCTTTGCTTATGTCTTTATTGATTTTTCTATGGAACTCGGGAATTATGAGAACTTTTGTCCTGAAGTACTTTAGCTAAAACCCCACAAAGTATTGATAATTTCTAATTCTTTTCCACATAAAGAACCACTTCCATTTTATTGAATACTACTGCCTAAACTAAGAAAGAGTATACAGAAGGCTTGTTAAAAGGTTTTTAATTACTTAAATATGTGAAACAAAAGCAGGTAAATGGGAGTTTCTGTTATTTTTTACATATGCTTTCCCATTTTTTTGCTGTTAAATGTAATAGAACTTTCTGTTCAGGTAGTGTTTGAAATCAGAACAGTAGTCTCTAGAATATTTAAAATTCTTAAGATGCCACTTGACTGGGTACATGTAAGTTATGTCATGTAATGTAAATATAGGGAATTGTTGCCACATTAAATTACAAGCTGGCTTGTACTGAGCATTAATCCAGTTATAAATAAGAAACCCAGCCCAGTTCCATTAACTGGTCCTTGGGCTGACTGACAGGGGCTTCAACCAGTAACATTTTTCCTAAGGTGCAAGCATGTCACTGTTTCAGGGTGTAGGGGTGTAAAGTATGAACCCGTGGGCTGTTTGGACCCGGGAGTTTTGAATTTCCTATAAAAGTAAGCACCGAACAGTAAAGCTCAGTGTTCACTGATGTTCAGCCAGGGTTTGGTGGGTGTGCTGTCTCACATGCCTAACTGCCACGTGCCAGGGAATGAGCAGTACAACCTTCTTTGTGCTTATACTGTCATAAATCTATCCCTGGTGCACACTGTGAGAGAGGAAAAAATGGAAAAATCATTCTGGTCTGCCTTGATACTAAAAATCAAATTATTTGTTAAATACCCTTGCTTGATATACATTTGCAAAGCTATTTACTTTTGTTTAACTTATTTGGAACAAACTTAAAGTTTCTAAATAATGTTTAACTCCAAAGATTAGCATAAGGGTGTTCTGCTATGACTTATTACCAGCTTACCTAGGAAAAATGTCATTTCAATAAATGCTACCCCACTTTTCTATCTTTGAATACTTTCTTCCTTATTCAGACTATGTGCCATTAATTAGTTTTCTCATTGGATATTTTGTTTTTTCTGGTGATGTCCTTCAAACTGCTTATGGTGGCATACCAGTGAAGAGAGTCTTGGTTTGGGACCACTTGCTGTTGGCTGGGTCACAACAAGCATAGTTTATCTTACAGGTTAAAGTAATTGAATTAAATCTCTGGTTCACTATAGAACTATTATATAAAAATAGTTTTGATGACAACTCATGCTTCTGAAGGATGTTCTGCTAAAGTTATTACTTTATTATTATTTAGTTATTACAGATTGAGGCAGTTAAAAAAAGATACAGAGTAAATCCTAAAAATTTGATTGTAATATAAATTTACTCCTTGAATCTTACATGGCTTATTTTTTTTTAAGTTGTAAAATTCTTTGAAATTAATACAAGGAAAAAGAAATTTGCTAAAATGTTAGTGTGACCTTGGAAAAAAATTTTACACCTTTAGTTTGTGATGTCCTCCTGCCTTTCTACAAACTTGAAATGTAGTCTTCCATCAAAAAACCAAAAATTGATTTTTAGTTTTCAGTGAAGTTTTGTTATGATGTAATAGTCAAGTAGTACACATCGTTTACACTGTAGTTCCACTTCTTGTCCAGTTGAACAAGTCATTTCAGTCTTGTAATTGTGTAAGAAATAATACAGTGCATGGCAATTACAAGATATTTATGAGCACTTGCCCTCTTAATCATGAAACCAAAGGCTAAGTGGTTTTGGCACTAAAATCTAAAATAAATTTTATAGTAGATTTTTTAAAATAGGGAGGACGAAGCCCTTTCTGCATCACAAATCAGCTCATTGTCTTTCCTTCTTGCACAGTAATTTTTGACTTGGTCTGGCTCCGAATAATTATTTCTTTTTCCCAGGGTGAATGCGTTTAGTAATTATTATTTCTCTCCCTTTTTATGCTCTTGCCTCTATCATACCTTGAAATAATATTCTTGACACAGCATCTTCCCAGAAGAGATAGCTGAATGTATTAGAACTATCTGAGTGTTCTTGAAACATGTGGCATTTCCATGGCATATGTAGTAACAGTATAAAGGTAAATGAACTTCATCATGAATACAGTATGTTTCTTTCATGAGCTGGCAGCTGTGGGACTCTTTGTTGCTCTATGATAAGGAGCTTTAGGCTGGAGCTTAAAGGTATTGTTTACAATGTCTTTGATAAGAAGAAAGTTCCTTTAACTGTAACTACTCCTTTATTTTCCTTTCATTCTTTTCAACAGGAATGGAAAAATATTGAGGATAAATATTCTTTAAAATTGCCACTTGGTTGTGTGTCCTTTTGCTTTTGTAGCAGCATAGTTGAGATGACTTGTTCTTCCTGCAAAAAAATAAAGATGTAAGATCTTATAATGTTATAAAGTTATCAAGTAGCAAAACTGAATTGAAATATGGAGACTGTGTTCTGGGAAAATAAAGGCTACCACTGAGAAACTAGATGGAAAAATTATTTATGTACGGTTTGTGAATTAGTGAGAAGGCTCTGCCTTAACATTTTTTTTTATCTTCCCTAATAGTTACAGAACTAAAAAGCAGTTAGACACAATGTGTAGTTTGATAATCACTAACTAGATGTGGTGTAGACCTACTTTCATATCAGTCAGTATATTTGTAGTTCAATATAGTGTTCCACAGATGTCTTTCATATCTTTTATTTTTTATTCTCTTCAGTAGTTTTTAACCCCAAATCATACATAGTCTGTGGGATTTTTTAATGTACCTGGCAGCAGTCATGAGTTCTGCTGTGAATATAAACTGATAATTAACTGGAAGTCGAGTCATAGTCAAGGCTAAGCACTTCACATAAAGAGGCTTAAATCAATGTCCTTTTAATTAAAACAGACAATACCACTGGTCTGTGTTTTATAATTTTTTTCCTCCTTTAAGTGATCTTTTGATCAGATAGTTTTTTAAGAATAAAATATACAGATCAATCTGATGGAGACCTGTAGTAGAATCAATATACTGCTAAGTATCAAGACTGTGCTAAAGGAAAACAGTAAGTTCTTGAAACTCTCACTCTTCTCTAGGAAGAAAAACAGAATTAGAAGGCAAGCAGGAAGATATCTGGCCATGAAGATGAGTGAGTCTTCATGAAGAGCCAGTTACTAGCCCAAGCTGTTGAAAGAGCACTATAAGGCTTCTGTATTAGTAGAAAGCATAATTCTCTTGCTGTGGAACTTTAAACACCATCTATGCATATGTCCCTGCATTTTGTTGTGATTTTAGAGATTCATCAAAGATGGGCTTTTCTTGTTTTGGTATATACAGACTAGTTGTCAAAGAATATTTTAAAATGGTTTTGATTAGGCTTAAATTAAGTTCATGCAGGGGACAATCATCTGAGGTATTTGAACAAATATTTCACATGAGTCTTCTGATGGGAAGCATCTTGGTTATTATGTTTTCTTTTTTTTACATCTAGTCGCATTTCAAAATCTGATTATTGCTTTCAGCTAAAAGATTCAGATAATTAGAGGCCAGTGTGTCTATGTGAAGAAAATTTTTGTATTAAAATGTATTATACTTTGATTATTCACATAAACTTATAACATAATGCTAATTATACAATACTGTACCTCATCAGAGAAGTCAATTAGTTTTAAATTGATACAGGTGAAGCAGAGTGTTATATTCTTGAGCTTACTTTGAGGACAAGCCAACAGAGTGGAAAATGGTTGCAGATGACATTCTTCTGTGGAATTTGTTTTCCTTGAACATATTTCCCGTTGTCAAATGGTAACCTTTTTTGTATTGTTGCTAGTGTCTTTGAATATAAATTTGTCCTTCTTGAAATTCTGATTTATATTACATTGTTAGGAACAGCCATTTGGTCAATATTTGAAATGTAAAATGATCTTGAAACATCTTATGAGATCTACTAAATTGAAATTATTTGTATAATCTTTTTCTTAACTCAGTTAGCTGATGACATGCGATTGTCATTTCTTGAGGGTTTTTTTTTTCCCTCAAAACTCCTGGATTTTTTAAACACAATTACAGTTGTTGGTTTGTGAATCCTGTGAGTCAATCTATGCTGAACAAGAAGCTTATCTGAAACCCTTGGCAGCTTCAGTGAAAATTAAAAAGCATGCTTTACTACAGAGATTGTCAAGAGTGAAAATAATATTTGTCCAGTCGGACAGCTTGCTTTTGTAGTCACTAAATGAAAGTTGAGATTCTGTCTCTTCCTTGAAAGCTTCTGTGTCAAGAAGGTAATTTGGACTGTTTGTGGTTTGACAGGGATTATTAAAATCAGATGAAGTGAAGGGAAGAAACTGTGAGAAAGCAAAATTGACAGTGACACACTATTATTTGCAGCTTGGATCATGATGACTACATTGATATGATAGATTCTAAATGTTAGTTTCACTGTGGAGATATATTAACCAGCAAATACAGTAAAATGCAGTTAGAGAGACCACCATCCGACATTTATTTTCACTAGGAAGTTTGGGAGGGGACGTGTAGCAGAAAATGAAAGATTAGAGGGGGAAACAGAAGGTAAAAGGGAGTGATTCAGAAAGAACTTAATTTTTTCCTCTGTGATTTATCTTTTTTTTTTTTTTTTGGAGTTTATACAGCTTGCCAGTATACTTCAGAGAGAATAAAACTGAGAATTAAGAATTGGTGGAATGGGCCATGGGCCATGAAATTTCTTTTTGCATTGACTTGAATTTGGTAGGAAATTTTTTGCATTAATAGTTTTGCTTAAAGTGAGCTCAAGTCTTAGATTGCTATTTCACATCAATTTTTCATTACTTGCATCTTGTATGCTATTTTTAAATAGTGATATTTTCTGCCACTTTGAGATAAATAATGTAGAAACTTAAATTATTGCAATATTCATATAGTTGAATTTTTAATTGCTGAAGATACATTAACTACCAACTCTATGCATCTTTTGGTGTCTAGTGGATATACAATGTATTATTTAATCTTAATTCTTTCTTAATCTCTTAGTTGTATAGGTAAACTTTCATTTTTTTAATAGACTAGTTAGTGCAAAAGTAAGACATCTGATTAGTTAAGTTTGAAGAGTGCTGTCATTTCTATTTGGTTTCCTTTTCTACTTTCCAGTATGGGAGCTTTGTGAAAAATTGCATTTTGGGAGTTTTTAGCGATAGAGTCTTACAGTGTTATAGGAAAACAGGGAATTCAAAAGAAAATAGGTGACACTTGAAAGCCTTTGGTCTTATTTAGCATAGCCATACCTTCATATCTTTCAAACAATGTCATGCAACATTTGAACAGTTAAGCCATGCTAGTATGTCATCTTCACGTATCTTACAGTAGAGAGCAGCATATTAACATCCAGAGTGATTCATCTAGCAGAACAGAAGGGATAAGGGAGCAGAATGACTGACTGAGGAAAAAGAGGTTGCACAGAGTTGCTTGCAAACTTGCAAAATAATCACTGTCATGAGAAGAGATGGTGAAAATACAGTTGGGACGCAGCTAAAGAAGATGCTCAGGTAACTCAGAACCCAATGTAAAAGGAAAGTTCCAGACACCAATGTGGGCTGGATGGGGAAATGTGAAACACAGATAGCCACATTAAAATTAAAAAAAAACTCATGTAAAAGACAGTCTTAGAGGGAGGTAAATGTCATCTATATATTTATATTTACTCCTGTATCCATGTCATCGCAGAGTAGCCCATCTATTTGATACAGGAAAGCCAGTTGATGTAATCTTTTTGAACTTCAGTAAGACTTTTGGTACTGCTTCTCAGAGTATCCTTTTGGACAAATGTTTGGCTTGTAGCTGAAAAACCATATTATGCAATGGGTGAGCAATTGGCTCATGAGACAGGCACAAAGGGTTATGGTGAATGGGGTGACATCAGGCTCTTCAGTCAAAAGTGGGCTTCCATGGGGCTCCATCCTCTGTTCTCTTCAACATATTCATTAACACTTGGATGCAGAACTTGAAAGTAAGTCTAGAGATTATGCTACATTGGGAAGCGCTGTTGTCTCCCTTGAGGACTGAGAGGCCCTACAGAGAGACCTCAACAGGTTAGAGAGATGGTCGGTCACCAACTGTGTGAATTTTAACAAGGTCAGGTGCTGGATTCTGCACCTGTGATGGAGCAGCCCTAGATATGTGCATAGACTAGGGAGTGAGAGGCTGGAGAGCAGTGCTGTGGAAAGAGATTGGGGTCCTGGTCAATGGAAAGTTAAATATGAGTCAGTAATGTGCCTTGACAGGCAGAGGGGCAAACCAGGCCCAGCATCACCAGGTGGTCAAGAGAGGTGATTGTCCTGGTCTGCTCTGCACTTGATTGGGCCTCACCCAAGTAATGTGTGTGCTTTTGGGCACCACAATATAAGAAAGACGTTACCCTATTCAAGAGTATCCAAAGGAGGGTTATGAAGATGGTAAAGGGTTTGGAAGGAAAGTCTTACAAGAAGCAGCTGAGGTCACTTGGTTTATTCACCCTGCGGAAGAGGAGCTTGAGGGGACCCCTCACTGCAATTTTAAACATCCTCATGAGGAGAAGCAGAGAACCAGGTGCTGATCTCTGGTGACCACTGACAAGACTCAAGGAAATGAGTCTTGCATGAAGCCCAGTCAGGAAATGTTTAGTTTACACATCAGGAAAAGGTTTTTCTGTTCAAGGATGGTTGGGAACTAGAACAGGCTGCTCAGGAAAGTGATTACTGCACTAAGTCTGTCTGAGCTCATGAAGTGTTCCAAGAGTGCTCTCAGGCACATTGTGTGACTCTTGGAGTGTCTTTTTCTGAGGGCCAGGAGTTGGACTGATGAATCTGGTCGGTCTTTTGCAACTCAAGAGATTCTATAATTCAGTGGTATTCTTTAGATGCTTTGTGTACACAATTAGTTCCAAGTGCAGAAATTAAAAAAAATCACAAATTACAGTATTCTAAAATAGAAGAACATTTAAAATTCAGTTCACACTTAAACTTAGTTAAACTTACTCTAGGTTAGTTGGGGTTGTGGGAGAGCTGTATCCTGAATACACAGGTTTTACCATGTATTTAGCCCAATTCCCATAATTTTGAGAATATTCCTGTTCTGTTGAAATCCATCTCTGTTTCCTTGTTGTCTAGTATTCATCAAAGGGGAGATTAATTGAATGAAACTACATTTCCTATTATTTGCCATCAGTGCAATTAATCTGAAGAGTAAGAAGAGGAAAATAATAAACTCAAAACCTAGCATTTCAGTGTTTGCAGTGTTTTAAGTACAAACAGTAAGGCAATTGTTTAGACCTTCAGAATATGGCAGATCAGAGAGAATACACCTGGCAACAGTGGGTGTTGATTATCTTGTATAGTTCCAGAATTAATTTCAGATTGCCTGTTCGTGTTATCATGTAATGGTTGTGGTGAGTTTTATTCTTAATGTAAGCAACAGAAAAGCATTTCACAATTTATACAGTATAGTATTTTTACTGCAGGTGTAGTGCACATGTTAACATTTTGGCATAAGTTAGTCTGTGAATATGTAATTTAGCATTTCATTTCTTAGTGAGATGTGTAATTCAACTCATATCCCTTTCCTTGTATAATTCATTTTTAGAGCAGAGCTTTCAGTCGTGGCAAAGGCATGTCTTTATAATTTTTTTTAAAAGAACAGTGTAGCACCACTATTTGTGATTAACAGAAGTTTTCTTTCCATTCTCCCATCAAAGTCTAATTCATATAAATATAAGGGAAAGGGATAGGAATCTTTCCGTAAGGGCATCTCCTAAGAAATGAGGGATGCCAAAGGGTTTTGGTGGGCCTCTATGGAAGCCATGGTCACCTGAAACTGGTCCACAGGGTGATTAAACAGTTCTTGTTAATTTCTAAGGGATAATCTCCTCTTTACATTTCTGTCAATGTTTTGTGTAAGGTGAAGACTTGTTTTGGTAGTATATAATGGCTTTTGTTCCCAGATCCACTGCAGCTAGAAAGTAATGCTGGATTTTGGTGAAGTAACACATTAACCTTCTGCCTGTTGTTGAAAGCTTGTTGGAACAGTAAAATAACGTATTAAAAAAAAAACAAACAGGGGCCTTGTGCTAAATAAGCATTTTCAGTAATTTTAAAACATCTAAACAGGATGTCAAAGTGAAATAAATTTCTACATTTCAGAAGGCACATAAATTAAATTAAGTTGAAATTAAATGAAAAAGTACATGAGAAGCAACAGGATTTTGTATTTTTCTCTACTAAATGTTTTCTCTAGTAATTGTTAGTGTTCTATAATTATTTTTATACCACAGAGGATCTTTATGTCATTTTTATCTATGACTCCTTAATCTGTCAGAAGGTTTTTGTGAAAATACTGAGTAATTTTTGAACTGAGATTTTTTTAGATGCTGAGTAGCTCTTAAAACTAGTATCCAAAGAAATCTGTTATCTGTTACTAAATTATTTTCAGCCACAGTAGCACGAATAACATCAGATTCACTAGGTATGTCTTTATAACAAGTTAAACAAGAAAGAAATATTTTCTGACAGCTATTCTGGTGTCCATTTTAATGATGCAAGCATGAGGACTTGCATAATAAGAAGGGAATAGCAGCCTGAAACTATGTGTGATGTGGTATTAAGAAATACAGTTACTTCAGGCAAGGGTATAAGCACATCACTTGAGGTGAGGCACAGCAGTTATCTCAGTGGGTTGTGTGAGCAGGGCATATGGGAGGGCACAGGCACTTCCCAGCTCCTCAGGTGAGCTCTGCTGGTGCTTTTTGCCCACCCAAGTAGAACAGCCCCAACAGGGGATTCCATATGGTTGAAAGCTGTTGCTGGAAGGAGCATGGTGGTCCAGAGAGCTCCCTCAGAAACATACAGCTGTCCAGATCTCCATCTGCAGGGAGTGTTAAAGCCCGGCATTAGTACCAGAGGGCAGCAGGGACACAACATCTGCATGTGCTATGACCACGTGAATGATCCTTTATTGGATAGGTAGGGGGCAGCTCTGTCACCAGGGATGATGGAAAGACTGAGGTACTTAATGCCTTCTTTGCATCAGTGTTTAACATAAAGACCTGTTATCCTCAGGACAGCCAGTCCCCTGCACTGATATACAGGGACAGGGAGCAGAACAGATCCCCTGCAGTGCAGGAGGAAGTAGTGACATGCTGTGGTACTGAGACATTCACAAGTCTGTGGGGATGGATGGGATTCACCAAAGAGTACTGAGATCTGGCAGGAGAGCTTGCCAAGCCACTCTTCATCATCTGTCAAGAGTTCTGGTTAACTGGGGAGGTCCCAGACAACTGGAGGTTGGCCAACATGACTACAGAAAGAGTTGGAAGGAGGATTCAGGGAACTACAAGCCTGTGAACCCGACCTCAATGCCAGAGAGGGTTATGGAGCAGATTATATTGTGTGCAGTCACATTCCACATACAGGACTACCAAGGGATCAGGTCCAGCCAGCATGGGTTTAGAAATGGCAAGTCCTGCTTGACCAGCTTAATCTCCTTTAATGACCGGGTGACCTGGCTAGTAGATAAGGAAAAGGCTGTGGATATTGTGTACCTGGACTTCAGTGAAGTCTTTGATACTGTCTCCCACAGCATTCTATTGCAGAAGCTGGCAGCCCATGGCTTGGGCAAGTGCACACTTCACTGGGTTAAGAACTGGAAGGTTGGGAGGCTGGGCCTGGAGTGTGTATTGTATTATGTTCAATTCCAGACGTTCCATGGGGTTGGTGGTTGGGGTGGTTGGAGACAAGGATAACACAGACACCTCAAAAGTCCATGTGACAAACAGTGTATTTTATTGTTGAGAGACTTCTTTGGCTCTAGGGCCTCAAGGAAATAGGGAATTCAAAACTGCTGGATCTAGACAGCTCATTGGTCTGATCCTCACACAGGCCACCTCCTAACCAGTGAGATATCTGCAGCCCAGGATGGAATATAATTGGTGAAGCTCCCTGTCCATCAACCCAGGGCCCAATTTATGAAACTGGGCTGGAATTCTTATTTATCAGTACAAGCCAGCTTTGTACAGTAACAAGCGTGGGGTGAATGGTGCTGCAGTTGGTGGTCAGTCACTACTGGGAATCCCCAAGGCTCACTGTGGGTTCCAGCCCTGCTTAATGTCTTTATTGCTGGTGTGGATGAGGGGCTTGAGTGTACCCTCAGTAAGTTGCAGACAGCACTAAGCTGGGCAGGAGTGTTGATCTGCTGGAGCATGGGCAGCCTCTGCAGAGTGATCTGGACAGGCCGGGCCAAGGGGCCGAGGCCGGCGCTGTGGGGTTGAATAAGGCCAGTGCTGGTTCCTGCACTTGGATCACGTCAACCCCATGCAGTGCCACAGGCTGGGGGAAGAGTGGCTGGAGAGTGGCCCAAGAGGAAAGGAGCTGGGGATGCTGATTGACAGCTGGCTGAACGTGAGCCAGAGTGTGCCCAGGTGGCCAAGAAGGCCAATGGCATCCTGGTCTTTATCAGAAATTGTGTGGCCAGCAGGACCAGGGCACTGCTTGTCCCCCTGTGCAGTGGTGATTCCCCAGCTCAAGTCCTGTGTTCAGTTCTGGGCCCTCCACTTCAAGAAGGGCATGGAGGTGTGGGAATGTGTGTCCAAGAAGGGCAACAGAGCTGGTGAAGGGTGTAAAGAGCAGGGCCATATGAGGGGGAGCTGAGGGGGCCTGGGTTGTTTAGCCTGGAGAAAAGTGGCACCTTGCCACTCTCTACAACTGCCTGAAAGGAGGCTGTAGCAAGATGGGGTTGGTCTCTTCTTGCAGTCAGTTAGTGACAGGATGAGAGCAATGGCCTCAAGCTGTGTCAGGGAAGGTTAATTTTGGACATCAGAAAGGATTTCTTTACTGAAAGGGTTAGTAAGTACTGGAATGAGAGCAAATACCTTCAAGATGTGTCAGGGGAGTTTCAGTTTGGACATCAAGGAAGAATTTTTTTTCTGAAAGGGTCGTTAAGTATTGGAATGAGCTGCTCAGGAAAGTGGTAGAGTAACCATCTCTAGAAGTGTTCAAGAAAGAACTGATTGTGTCACTTGGTGGCTTAGTTGCTGTGGCAGTGTTCAGTCAAAGGCTGGACTTGCTGGTCCTGGAGCTCTTTTCCAACCTTAATGTTTTCTGATTCTATGATAAGTAAGGTAAGTTTTAGTAATGTTTGTCAAGAGCTGTCTTTTCTACATCTGTGTTCTTCAGAGTATTCAGTTTTAGAATTTGTCTTATTACAGTGCTTTCCAAAACTGAAATAGGCACATAGGTTGAAAAGCTGTTGACTGCAAACTGCTCTAATCTAGGAAACAAAGATAAGTTACATATGTAATCGTGTTGTCTTCCCTTGTTGAGCAATCATTCCAGTTATGCTTCATTGAGTATAAGAGTATATGATCATCTATGAAAAATCTTGAGATAAAGTCATTCAGCAGTTATTGCAAGGTGGAAATAATAGCTATTTGTTCTAGTCATCTGTTTGAAATTACCTGACAGGAACGTGAACATCACACAGATATGTTTATGGAAGAATTTCTAAAAACTCAATCAGTGCTGCAGAAATTTATTTCTTTGTATCTTTAATTTACCCTGTTTAAGAAAGTGTAACGGTGTAGTTTAAGAAAGTGTGTGCTTTTAAACTATTAGTAAGTTTAGTCTATGTAATCGTCTTTCTAAAAGCTACATATTCATTTTTTAAAGTTGTAATTTATGTAATTAGTCTAATTTTTCTTCATTCTTACTTCTTCCCTAGTAAATGCTGTACCCATATTATGTCTGAATGAATTTTTGGTATTTGGAAGTCCGGCACAGGAACATCCAGCTTAATTTCTCATGATGAGCTAGTTATAAAAATGACTGTCTCTTATACCATAGCAATCACAATCTGGCATTAGCAATCATAGCATGGCATTTTTATACAAGTATACTGTATCTTATGTTGAAGAAACCCTTATCTGAAAAATATCTCAGTGACTGACTTTCATCTTTTGTGAAAAAAGTGGAAATTGAAAAAAAATTGATAGAGAACAAAATTGGAATATTTAAACTAATTGGATGTGCCAAGTATTAGATAAAACATTCCCAATGTCATCAACACTGGATTCAGTATATCTGAAGGTGACAAAGTATAGCCTTTATAGTGTGATTTAAATGTAGGTTTTAAAAATTTTGTTAATTAAAAGGGGGAAAAATGAAAGCAACATGAACAAGTAAGAAGGATGATTTTGACTTGGAAAAGGTTAATTTTTTGTGGTAGCTGTGAAGTAGCACATCCAAGGCACCAAGGTTATGGTATACCATAACCAGGTCAATGCAGGAGTGGGGAAGCAGACTCTCTATTTTCCAGGGAAAAGGGGTTCCTTCTGGTTGGGAAAACAAGGTTGAAGTTGGATTAGGCTCAGCAGTGAGCATTTAGCGTGTAAATCACCCTCACTTTTGTACACTTTTAAAATTTGTATTATTGCTCTTACTATTTGTTTTCTTATCTCATTATTCTTCCCATTAAATTGTTCTCCTCAAAGATCCATGCTTTCTGTTCCTCCAGTTCTCAACTCCACACTGCTCTAGGAGGGGGAAGGAAAAAATGGGGGAAGCAACTGTGAGCAGTAGTGTGGTTTTGGAGAATCCCAGTGGGGACTTTGACTTGGGGAGTACCATTCCTAAACCATGTCAAGCTTTCTTCCCATCTTCTTCCCTTTCTCACATTCTCCCTTTCCCATCTTGCATACTTGTTAATTACAAATATCTAAGTTACTGAGTAAACAATGTTTTTTAGTAACAAACTCTCAAAGTAAAGGTGAAAAAATATTTTTCTGGTTTGGTAATAAAAAACTTTCTATTAATTAGTAATATTAAAAAATAGAACAAATCTAAGAATCTTTTATATTACTTTTAAGATCTTACTTGTATGCCAAGAATGACTATGTCAATTCACAGTTTTTAGAATTGTAATATGATTATTCATTTAAACCTTGTAAAAAATTAGAAACAATCTTTGTCACAGGATGCCGTTTTAATTTTTAGATGTTCTCCGACTTAGTACAGGAATTTCTATAAGAAAGAACATATAGGCCTTCACTAGTTCATTCTTTTTGCTTGTGTTATTTGTCATGTATCTTTCAATCTCAACGATGATTGGGCAGAAATCTTGAGTCAACACTTCTTACCAAGCAGGCCAGGTTTGTTTTTCTGTTGTCAGCTGAAGGAGGTAGAATTCCTGTGGGTAAGACTTGGAGGGCAGTAATGAAAGGCAATATCACTTGCTTATGAAATGGGAGGGCATAATGGGAGTTATGCCTTCCTGTTTCTCATGCTTTATCTATTTATATTTAGGCCACTGTGCAGCTGGCATTGCCTCAGTTCCTCTCAGTTATCTAAAACAATTATGCTGTTCTCAAGCCATGAGTTTCATGTCTCTTGTGGTTTTGGCATTTTACTTATTATTTTCAAGAAGAATTCACGCATATCTTCATATAATTTTCATTACTTTTTTCTTCATTTATTTTTTTCTGTCTTCTTCTGCATCATGTTTCTGCATGATTTCTTGTGCAACATAAAGCAGCAATGTCCAAGTAGATGGTTTGAGAAGTTCTTCAGAAACAAAGACAGGGAAGGTGGATGTGGTTCTGAAATTCCCTGGAGAAGTGACTTTCTGCTGGTGTATTGTGTGCCACTCATTTGGCTTCTTATTCTGAGTGAGGCTTCCAAGGTACCTAACAAAGCCAAATCTCTATGTTTAATAATTATCTGAGTCCTGAGATCCTTCCTGGGACTCTGCTCTTGCAGGATCCTTATTGTTTCTGTCAGGAGACATTCTGAGTGGGAAGCTACAGAGGGTGGCTTCTGTGAGAAGATGCTACAAGCTTCCCTAGTGTCTGGCAGAGCCAATCTCTGGTGGCTCTGAAGATGAATGTCCCACTGCCCAAGGCTGGGCCAGTTAGAAATGGTGGTAATGCCTCAGTGGTAACATACTTAAGAAGAAAAAAACCCAAGAAGTTGTTATTGCAAGTAGAGTGCAGTGAGAACATGTGAGAGGACCAACTCTGCAGACACCAAGGTCAGTGGAGAAGGAGAGGGAGAAGTGCTCCGGGCATTGAAGCTGAGATTCTTCTGCAACCTGTGATGAAGAGCATGGTAAAGCAACTGTGCCTCTTCAGCCCATGGAGGGATGCAGAGATCCACCTGCAGCTCATGGAGGAGCCCCATGCCAGAGTGGGTGGATGTCTGAGAGGAAGCTGTGACCCTGTGGGAGATACATGGAGAGAAGGCCTTGCTCCCAGGCTGGAGCAGCCTGTCCTTGAAGGACTGCGCCCTGTGGAAGACTGACCCATGCTGCAGCAGTCTGGGAAGGATGCTGTCTGTGGCATGGACTCATGTTGTAGCAGTTCACAGAGAGTTCTTGTTTATGAGATGGACTCACATCAGAGAAGTTCGTGGAGAACTGTCTTCTGTGTGAGGGACCTCACTGTGCAGCAGGGGAACAACTCCTCTCCCTGAGCCGCAGAGGAAATAATGCCTAATAAACTGATCACAACCCGCACTCCGTGTCTCCTTGCACCACTGGGATAGGTAGAGCTGGGAAAGAGGGAGGGGTGGAGGGAAGGTATTTTATTTTACTTCTCATTATCCTGCTCTGATTTTGGTAATAATAAACTTAATTCTTAAGGCTCTTAATTAGAGCTTTTTTTGCCCGTGATGGTTATTTGAAGAGCAATTTCTCCCAATCTTTATCTCAACCCCTAAACCCTTCATTAGATTTTCTCTCTGCTGCCCTGCTGCTGAAGGGAGGGAGTGTGTGGCTTTGGCCATGGATTGGTCGATAATCTTAAGAGGTCTCTTCCAACCTAGTCATTTTGTGAATTCTGTGGTAGGTGTGTGGCATCCAGCCATCATCAACCCATGACAAGTATAAATGGTCCCAAAGTGTTCTAGAATCTCCTTCTATTTGCCTTTTCTGATTTTGCCCGTCAGAGGTATTTTTTATTTTAAAAATTTCATATGTGATTTCATCTGCTAGACACTAAGTGTGTTGTGTGAATTCAGATGTCCCAGGACAATCTGTTTATTTCCTGCATCGAGACAAGAGGGAGCCTTTTAGATATATGTCCTTATTTTTGATAAGATGTTTTCCAAATTGTTATGTAGATGACTGCAGACCCTAACTAGTAGGTCCTTTACCATAAGTGACGTTGTGCTCCTTTTTGACTGATGATTTCATCCAGTTCTCTTGTAAAAATTATTTGCAGACTGGCCTTCTTTCCCTGCTTTCCAAGACCTCCAGATAGCACAAATCAGAGTAAGGATTGTCTTGTGTAGATGGTACTGACTGTTATCACTGAAAGCTGAAATCAAGACACAGCTGTGTGTCCTATTGTGATCCCTCCAGGAGGACTGATACTAGTCGTTCATCTTCATGGACTTTGTGAACTTCATCTTGCCTCTGACATTGAAGGGTCAGTGGTGATCACTTGCCATGTTGTCCAGCATCACAGTATGATTGCATCTTTAATTAGGAATACCTAGTGTTTTAAGACTTTGTCTCTTGTATGAGATTACAAAATCTGGCTAAATTCAGCAGAGTCTGTTGCAGGGATTTTCTTTTCCATTTATGCAACTATTTTCTCAAAACCTTTAACAACTTAGTTTTGAGTTTTTTACCCCTTTGTAAAACTTGTTTGCATTGAGAAGAGGGTGTGCCTGAGGCAGTTTGGAGAAGAAATAAGCCTCATTTTCTTTGGAAAGTTGACTGAAAAGCAGGAATATAAAAGAAGTCAAGTACAAGAACGGAAGTTAAGAAGGCAATTAAATAATTAAATAGAAAGAGTTTGGTATAAAAAGCAGCAGGAAACTTTTTAAATTCAACTTCATTTCACAATTTTGCTGTGAAGAAGAGGCTGTCAGTACTGAGGAGAAAGATGTTATTGTAGGTGGTATGTCACTTATGCCATGATGAAAAGCTTTGTTTCTGAAAGGAAGTGATACAGATGCCTTTAAGATTATTTAGTCAATTTTGCTATCCTCTTACAGTTTCTATGTAATCAAATATTCACAACCAAAAGACTTTGTCTTTTCTGGGCTTCATCATGAATTTGCTGGTGCACTTTGAGTAAGACCAGTGAAGGTTTCTTATGAGTTCAGTCCTTAAGATAAGTTTGATTTGATCTGTTGCATGCTTTGAGGGTTTGGGTGAGAGGCTGACTAGGAAGCTACTCCTGGATGTGGTGTAGGGGGTAAGCAAGCAAGCAAGCAATTCGAACAAGAACTTGCCTTGCAAGCTTGAAAATACCTGACACGTATTCAGTTGTGTGTACTGCGGTGTGTATATACGCTTTATGTCCTGGTTACAGACAGGACAGGGGCAATTTTTGCAGTTGCCAAGTGGTTATTTTCTGCCACTTTGCATCATTGCCATGGGCAGGGAAAGGGCATCTGTTCCAGTTGAGGGTAGTGTGGCGGTGATTCATATTTGGCAGATTGCTATGTGATGACCTTTTTTGTGTGTGAATCATTTCTTGTACAACCCGTTATTAATATTGCTTCTGTTATTACTGTTAGTTTCTTAGTTCATTGCTGTCTCCAGTATATTGTTCTTACCTCAACCCATAATCTTCACTTTACCTCATGTCGGACCAGGTGCGGGGGTTGCACGTCGGGACAGACGGAGAGGAGAGATCTCTGCAGCCAGGTGGAACTTGGGGTTTATTGCAAAGGGCGTGGGTGCAGGGCCCTGCTGGGAGCTGCCAGCTGCAGCTCGAAGCAGGCCCAAGAGAAGAGAGGAGTAGAACGTAAGAGAGTAAAAGGGGTAAGAGCTAAGAGTGTAGGAAGTAAGGTAGGGAGAAGAAGTGGAAGAAGCAGTGGAAAGAGGAAAGAGAAGTGGGCGAAGTTCCCATTACAATACAATAAATCATCTTCTGTGTTGAATATTCTCACTAACCAATCTAGTACAATATAGAAATCCTACAGCATTTCCATACAACCTATAAGAATCACTACATTACCATACTGTGTTACATTTTAAACCCTAAAAACTCCTCTTTGGACCCCTTTTTGCCAAGCTGGCAGGGTCTGCTGGCCCCTTGGACCTGTCTGCAAGCAGAGGGTATTGTTTCGTCAAAAGGGGATTACCTTCAGCCGGCCACACCATTGTTTTCCCGTTGTTCAGTAACTAAGGGATCTCAAAACTTGCTTTCATTTCAATCTCGCTTATAGTTTCTATATTCTCAAAATCTTTTGCCAGGCAATCATATTTATAAGGCTTTCCTGTTTCATCCTCCCCAACAACCTCAACCCTTAATCTTTTGTGCTTCCAGTACTCCTCCCCATCTCACGGCAGGGGGAGGGGTGAGTAAGCGAATGATGCTTGGTTTGAAGTGGTTCAGTGGGAGCACTAAATTAGGGAACACCATTCGTAAACCACAACAACCTTAATTGGTGTCCAGCACAGGGTCGAAGGGTTCAGATAATAGTACTTCTGACTAGAGTGGGTTTGAAATAAATTTGGTCTAAGCACTTGTTTTATTAGGCACAGAACCACTGCTCATGCTGTGATCTGTTTATGTGGGTACGGTACCTAACCTTGTATATCTTTCAGTGGACACTCTGTGTCCATGACAGTGCTCTTTTTTCAGAGCAGAGAAGGAGAATCAGGATGGCTTTGTTGCAGTAGTGTGTGATATCAGTTACATGGTTACATCAAGAGCAAGAAAGTCATTTGGAATATGTGCTCAGTGTTCTGCTCCTACCCTGGCCTTGGGTGCAACCTCTGGGAATTCTTTAGTTATACCCAACCTATGAGGGGAACAGAGAAGGATGATTTTCCCCACCTTTTTACCCCTTTTATTCCTTCATACCTGTTACAACAGCTTTTGAGAATTTTGATTCCCTTTGAATGTTAAGGAAAGCATATTCATGCTGCTATGCTTGCCAGGTCTCTTCAGATGGTTTTCACCATGTTTAGTCAAGAAAGAGATTTTTAAGAAGGCCATCTACACCAAGGGTGTTTAGTCATAAGTGGTATGGAATTTGGGAGAAGATGGATCAGCATTTGGAGGTCTGTTCTGTTCCAGTGGCTTTGAAGTTCACTTCTGAACAACTGCAGGACCCTGATGAAGAAGCAGAATATTTGAAAGAAAAATGCTGTGGCAGTCCCAGAGAGGCAAGCAGTTATGCACTATGCTGGGCTTTGGCTCCTATTTATTGACTGCTGCTTGATAGTTGACACCTCAGGAGTAAGAGGAGGAAGTCAGATCAACAGCCACTGTGGCCACACAAGCTGCAGCTGAACTGCAGGAACAGCCCATGCTGACAGAACAGGAGGAAAAGGCAGGTCCAGAGATAACTACTGATCCCTGTCCCTGGGTGAGCTGCAGGGTGTGCAAGAAGATTTGAGCTGCCAGTCTGACCTGGCTGCTCCAATGCTGCATATCATGGCCCATGATATGAAAACAGATGGTAATGAGGCTGAGGAGCTGGGATCCCTGTCCCAGGATCTGGCACTGACAAGGGCATTGGGAAGAGGACAGAAGCTCTCAGCTTTTGGAGGTGACTCCTGTCAAGTGTGAGAGAAAGGTTCTCTCTCAGGGATGATCTAGTAGTGCGCCCAGGCAGGTGGGGCACCATGGAGAAAGGTATCCAGTACCTGGGAGAATGAGGGTTCTGGAGCTGGTCTCTAGGGATTCAAGTAAGGTGCAGTCCCCTGCAGATCTGGAGGAGGTCCAGAGTGCACAATCCATGTGGCAGAAGTTTGTACGGAGCACATGATCATCGTACACCAACTCTCTGGCATCCAAGTCCGTGACAGGAGGAGAACAAAGTGCTTTAGGTGATTACCTAGCTGCATCTTTTTTCCTCCCTACTGATCTGCATCTTGTCTGTGGAAAGACTGTCCAAGACTGTAGACAGACTCAAAAGACTTCAGCAGATTAGAGAGGAAATGTCCCATGCCACTCCAGTGTGGACCAGAGTCTAAACTATTGGGAGCAATAGTACCCTCTGCTCCAGAGAGAGGGTACAAACCCCAAGGTGACCTGTGGCTTTTGCTGTGTGACTCCAGAGGGGATGTAAGGAAGTAGGATGGAAGCCCCACCTCTGTGCCAGCAGCACAGGTATGTGAGTTGAGAGGAACAAACATCAGAGGAAACTCTGCAAAGATAAATGCAGCTCCAGTTTCCAGTGGGTGAGTCGTCAGACAGAATACAAGGGCTGATGTTACTTCCAATCCTTAAAGGATGTCCAGTTCATTTTACAAGAAATATCAATGAATACCATGACCAGAACTAGAGAGGCCCTGACTCTAGCCAGGTGGGGGAAAGGGACAATCAGATCTATTGGGCTGTGTGGATCCAATGGCTTGGTACATTAGACCCACATAGGTGTTCAGTGTACCCTGATGCCATCAAGATATATAGGGGCAGAATCGGTCTCTGTTTCTGAGGTGATGGGGAGCTGGACAGCTGACTGTACTGGAAACTGAAGTGACTCTGACTGGGAACAAATGGCAAATATACCCCATTGTGACTGGCCCAGAGGCCCTGTGCATCCTGGGCATAGATTACCTCAGGAAGAGGATATTTCAAGGCCCCAAAAAGGCATCATTGGACTTTCAGGATAGCTGATTGTACTGGGTTTGTGTGACCTGCTTTTGGAAGCAGGGGCTATAGGGCGTGGATTTTGTGAGAAGCTGCTGGAAGGTTCCTTAGCATCTGGCAGATCCAAATATCAATGTGCTGCTGGCTAAGACTGGGCAGGTAGAAATGGTGGTAATGCCTCAGTGATAACATATTGAAGACGAAGAAGAAGGAAGAGGAGAAGAAGAGAAGAAAGGAAAGTATTGCACAGTTTTTATTATAGCCAGAGAAGAGTGGAATGAGAATATGTGAGAGGAGCAACTCTGCAGACACCAAGATCAGTGGAGAAGGAGAGAGGAGATACTCTAGGTGCCTGAGCTGAGCAGCTTGTGCAATGGAGCCCATGGTGAACACCATGGTGAAGCAGGTGTGCCCCGACAGCCTTTGGAGATCCATGGGGCTGCAGAGATCCATCTGCAGCCCATGGAGTAGACTCGCACCAGAGCAGGTGGATGCCCTAAAGAGGCTGTTACCCTGGGGGAGGCCTGTGCTGGAGCAGGGTGTCTGACAGGGATCTGCAGACCTGTGAAGAGACGAGCCCATGCTGGAGCAGGTTTCCTGGAAGGACTTGTGACCCCATGGGGGACTCCTTTTGAGGCAACCTGTCCTTGAAGGACTGAGCCTAGTGCAAGAGTGACCCATATTGCAGCAGCTGGGGAGGACTGCTGCCCATGGGATAGACTCACCTCTGTCTCCTGTGAGAGGGACTGCCTGTGGAAGTAGTGGAAGGACTTCTCTCCCTGAGCAGAGGGAGAAACAATGTGTAATGAGCTGACCATAACCCCCATTCCTTGTCTCCCTGTGAGCCGCTGGGGGGCACAGCTGGGATGGAGGTAGGGGTGCAGGAAAGGTGTTCTTTAAGATCTTATTCTGTTTCTCAGTATCCTGCTCTGATTTTGTTAGTAATAAATTCAATTAATATCTCTAATTTGAGCCTGTTTTGCCTGTGATAGTGTTTGGTGAATGATCTCCCCTGATCCTTGACTCACGAACCCTTTGTTATGTTTTCTGTCCCCTGTCCAGCTGCAAAGAGGAGTGATAGAGAGACTTTGGTGGGTGCCTGGCATCCAGCCAGTGTCAATCAATGAGACTGCTGTAGAGACAGAGGGCATTAAGTAGCCTTGCCTGGTCTTTCAGAGGACCTTTCTGCTGTGGGACTGCTGAGGGTTGAAGAATAACAGGTAATGATCACTACCACAGCAGTGCAGTGTTGGCAATATCACACCAACCAGGACTCGATGACCTCCATCCATGAGATGATTCATGGATCGCAGCACCAAGGAGCAGTCAGCAAGACTTTCACCCTTTAGAGCCCTATATGGCCAGTGCATAACTCCAGTAGAGAGTGGAGACTGACAGAATTGTGGTCTGAAGGAAGTCACATCACCACTGAGTACTGCTGTGCTGTATATGCTGGAACTTCAGTATGAGTCCAAGGCAGCAAAGTGCTGCCATCATTAATGCTGCTTAATGTGTTTTTCTCCATTCCTTTAGCAGCAGACTGCCCGCAACAATTTGCTTTCACCTGGAGGGTATCTAGTATGCCTGCAATCAATTGCCCCAGGGCTGGAAACAGCCCCACTATTTGCCTTGGACTTAGCCAGACTGCAGTGGCATAGAGTGTAGATATTACTGAAAGAGAGAAATGGCCAGTGCTCTACCTCTACACTGGCTTGTGTAGAGGTGGAGCACTGTGGACACAGGGCATACCCACAGCAAATGGGAAAAGACCAATTGGCAGCACAGAAGTAAATCTGGGCTGCTGAACTGTGGCAAGATCTCACTGCCCAGGTAGAGGAGTTGGCTTTAAAAGTACATCATGTAGATGCACATGCACCCAGGAGTTGGGCTGCTGGAAAACATCACAACGATGAACAGGTGGATTGGGCTGTCAAGATTAAAGTGTCTCAGGTGGACCTGGACTGGCAGCATAAGAGTTAATTAATTCCAGTCAATGGGCTCAGTACACCTCAGGTTATCAAGGAAGACATGCAACATAAAGAGGGCTCACAACTCAGTTACGCACTTAATGATGGACATTTTTTCCATGTTATTCAGAAGTGCACTGCATTTAAGCAAGCAGGTAGGTAAAGTCTCTGTGGTGTGGTGGACAATGGTCGAAATATAAATATGGAGTGATTTGGCAAGTTAATTACATCACTCTCCCACAACCTGCCAAGGCAGGCCCTGTGTCATGACAGTGGTGTAAAGTGCCGCTGGATGGCTGGAGATGTATCCTGTGCCTCACCCCACTGCCTGGAACACCAGCTTGGGCCTCAAAAAGCAAGTCCTGTGACCACATGGCACCCCAGAAAAAATGGAGTTGTAAAATGGGACTCATTTCAAAAGTAGCCTCATAGACCTCATAGCCAGAGATTATGCTATTGAGTGTCTATCATGTTCCCTGTCATGCACCAGCCTTTGGGAAACTTGAATAATACAAGGGACTGTTAAAACCACATTGCAAGCAATGGGTGATTGGACCTTCATACATTGAGGTCTGCACTTAGCAAAGCCCACTTGGTTAGTTAACACTAGAGGGAGGCTCCATTAATTGACCTGGCCCTACCCAATCAAATCTCCAAAGAGGGGCATAAAGTTCCGGTGATGCACATTAGGAATGTGTTAGGGGAGACAGTTTGGATTAGTCCAAGTTTAAGCTAAGACAAACCCATCTGTGGGACTGTTTTTGCTCAATGACCTGGGTGTACTTGATATCTAATGCAGTTGGATGGGGAAACATGATGTGTACCTGAAGGGAATTTGATTTTTAGGTGAGAGCAGTCTGTAATATTCTGTTGTATAATATTAGTAGCTGAATGCCATAACTAGCATGGATAGTAAGTATGGACTGCTCCAGATAACACTGGTCGTGAGCTCATGATGCAGCTTGCAACCACCTGACAGCACACCAGCCCTCCTGCCCTGGAAGACATCTAGGACAGAGAGCCCACAGCCATGGACTCAATGAGCTCAACAGATATGTTGGAGGAATGACTATTGATGATAGCTGTGCTTGTGTATATGTACTATATGTGTATTGGTGGAAGGTGTAGGATTTGAGTATAAATTACATGGTACATAATAAGTGGTGGATAATGTCCTGGTTTTTCCCAGGACAGGGTTGTTTTTAGCAGCAGCCAGGATATGGGTCATGGCTAGCACCTGGAGGTTATTCTCTACTATCTCACATCATCACTGAGGGTGAGGGGAGGGGCATTCCTTCTGGCTGTGGGGAATGTCGTGGACATTTGCTCAGGGCAGGTTTCTGGGTAGTAGGCTTTTCCATGTATGAATCAATCTCCTTTCTTGTACAACTTTTGTGTATTTCAGGTAACATTGTTCTTGAAATACATTGTTACATTTCTGATCCTATTGCTGTTTCCAGTGAATTGTCCTTTTCTCAACCTGTCAGCCTTACCTTTTACAATTCTTCTATCCCTCCTGCCTCCGGAAGTGGGGGAGGAGAAAGGGGGAGTGTGCGAATCAGTGCATGCTTTGGAGTGTTTTCAGTAATGATTCCTAAATCATAACAACATGGTAAAAATAGTTAACTTGTAATTATTTTACTTATGAAGTGTCTTTTTCTTAAGGAGAGGCAAACAGATGCTTAGCAGTGCTTTTGAAGGTGAAAAACATAGCTGAGTAAGAATATGAGCCTGCATTGTGCTGTAGAATCTGAGTGGTGCATTGTACATTAGGCAGTGTCATATCAAGCTTTACAAGCTGAGTAATGGCAGCAGAAAAAAGTAATAATTTCATTTAAAAAAAGATGAAAAAGAAAAAAAAAAAAAGAAATTTCTTGGCTAATAAAATGTTTCACATGATCCTGTGTAGTACTACTACAGTAGCAGTAATAAGAGTATTTGGGAAAAAATCCAAAATCCATTACATTTATACTACGAAACAAACTTTTAGGAATGTGACTATAAACTTGGGCCAATTTAAGAGGCATGTCTGTGGAGAGCTTCTGTATTTCATTTTTATAAAATGGACATCTTTCATGCTCTCAGCTTTAAATTGAGTAGTAATGAAAGAAAATAGAGTGTGTGGGAATGAAGGAGCTGAAATGCAGCCTACCTTTTAAAAGCTGTGGTCACGGACTATTTTTGTAATTCTTTTTAAATATAATAGTTTCATTGGAAGGCTATTTCCTGTTAAAATTCCAGCAACTCTGTCTGATCTACTGAGCGACAAGACCTTAAAGGTCTTGAAATTTCTGTCTTTTAAATACTATTGTCCTTATGTGTTACAATGGAAGATTTTTCCAATAAACAAGAAAAGAAAAGGCTTTTAGAAGTAGATAGTAGGTATTTGTAAGGTTTTTAGTTGAAAATAGTGTACTTTTGGTTCTTTACCACTGTGCTTAAAGATAAGTTTTTTCAGAACAGTCCTTATAAATCTGTGCAGTTTTAGACACTAATGATCAGCAAGATAGGAATCCCATAGCAGATGCTTTTCAGAGCATGGTTCTGTAAGGGATTTGGGGGGGATTTTATAAAGTATTACCTCTTCTTTCTGAGTTTGTAAGTGCCACAAAATGACAAAACTCTATATAGATATAATCTTGAATATTATATCTATAGAGCAGTACTTATTGCCACAATTAGATAGACAATTCTGCAGAGGATGCACCATTAGTCTCATATATGTCCTATGTTCTTGTTCTTCAGGAAGAAAACAATGCCGTTCTGTCTTTCTGGGAAAATTATTGGTCTTAGACATTTTCGATTTATTTTGCGGTTTCTTGGCTAAGAGGATTATAAGAAAATATGGAGTAGGTATTTCCAGTTAGGCTTCTAAGGATCTCTTTTCTATGCATTGATGATTACTTTAGTGTACTGATTGGTAATTATTGTTTTAATTGAAAATTATTTTAAAACCTCTATCATTCATAAAGTATAATAATTTGACAATGCGATTGATGTGGTCTTAAATGGTGACATAATCTAAATCGATGTAGTCCTAAATGGTGACAGTGCTAGAGTAATTTTGTCCTGTGTTTGTATGTGACAGTAGCAGAAAAGTTGATTAGTAAATTAATTTTTTGTAAGGCCTTAAACCATATAAAAAGAAGGTAACATTGCACCAGATTTATCCTTTTTTAAAAAAATCCCAAACTTATGAAATAAAATAGAAGCTCAGGCACCAAAAAAAAAAAAAAAAGAAAAAAGAAAAAGAAAAAAAAAGAGCAAAATACTTGCACTTGTATATAGACACACTTCTGTGTTGTCACATTTATGGTTTTAGTAACCATATAGACTAACCAGGAGGTAGGGAAAGCCACTAGATTTAGAGGTAGGATTCTTAATGCTTGTGGCTTCTTGTGTAAGGGTGGCTTGTTTATAAATGTCAAACCTTGGATAATACACTGCAGGATTGCAGGTGCAGGATAACCAGCTGAGAGCTGAAGATGATATAGGACTGTTTGTCTCAAGAGCTACTCAGAAAATGGCCATTTCTTCTTTACTGAAGGTTATGAAATCACATTATCCTTTTTTCCTTTCTTCTGACATAACTACTCAGGAGTTTCCTTATAACTACAGATGCATATTCCTCTTTTGAAGTCACTGCCTTTGCAATAGTGTCACTCCAATAGTGTTTGATTAAGTTTATGTAAATGAGAATTCTTTCCTGTCTTTGAACATTTTTACCAGTCCCAAGTAGTAACAAATCTTAAAAAGCAGTGCTGATTCCTTTCTGTTCTCAGCAGTTCACTTTCTGTGGCTCGAAGAATTGGGGAGAGACAATAGGGAGAACTCACAGATTTTAGTTACAAATTCTGGCATGTACGTATGCCTACAATGCAGGCCTAAGCTATATAGTTTGAAAAAACTACAGATATTAAAAATAATAGCATATGCTATTTGTCAGAAATGTGCATTTTCACTGTCCTTTTTGACAATATTATGATTTAAGGGCTGATATAGCTGTCTTAGATCACAGCACTGCGTTCTGATATTACAGCTTTAGGTGGAAGGTATAGCTTTCTGTTTCATCCGTAGTAAGGACTGTGTTTCTTTAGTTATATTTTACCATTCTTTTATTTGGTGACTCTTATGGCAGAATTTGGAAGAAAGCTGTGTTCAAAAGGTTACAAATGAGTATTTAATTATAGATATTTAGAATCCGTCCTCAAAAAATATAAAGGCAAATGTTTTAAGTGTGTGGTGGATAATAATTTACAAATATAAAATTAACATTGAAGTAACAGTTTATGACAACAGCAAATGTGGAAGGTCTGCAGGGGGAACATTGCAAGATTATTTTTGTACACTTATTTCAAAGTTATTTGTGGCATTCAAAATATTTAGTAAATAAAACCATAATGAGGACTGGTGGTTCTGTTTTGTTGAGGGGTTTTTTTTGTATGCATTAAATGACTCTTTTTTTACTGGAACAATATGATGTTCTTTTTGTAAATGTTTTGTGGGCTTCACCAAAGTGGGCAAAATAGGTGAAAGGTTGTTTGGAAAATTTAGATAGGGATCTTTGATACGTATGAGCAGAAAGAAAACTGAATCACGTTCTTTTATAGAGAGAACTTTAAATTTTTCTTTTTCTTTTGCAAGTCTGTTTTAAACAGTAAACAATTTTAAAGGATTTTTGCCATAGAAAATTGGGTAAAAAGCTTTTATCATGTCAGAGTAGAGCTCAAGAAATTGCAGTTTTTAAATGGATTGCTTTTGTACACTCTATGTGGTTTTCAAAATAATTTTAAATATTCAGACTATTTTAATATACAGAACAATAGGAATTTCACATTGAATTGTAGTATCTGCAGCCACTGCCATTGCTCCTGCTGCCTGCTGTGTGATTGCAGATGACTTCTGTGCTGAAAAGCGTCTGGAAACAGTTACACAACTAAAGTTAGATAAAGGAAATAATTTTTAAGGTCTCATTGAAAGCATAAGCTGAGTGATGAAAAATCTTGTCAATTCTCTTGTTCCCTTTTAGTTTTACAAGGATGTTAGGGCAATAAGGAGATATCTCCTGAAAAATAAGCAGTAACAGAAAAAAGCTTCAAAGATTTGGCTAATTCTCTATATTTCAGTGCTGCTGTTTGACATATCCTTTTTTCCAAATTATGGGTACATTGAGATGTGCATAAGCAACAGATGTGCTCAAAAAATTCTGTTCAAGATTTAGCTAAATGCCACTTTTACAAACTCTGTGTCTGAGAACAAGGGCTTATTGTAGTAAATATAAATATTACAAATTGATCTTAGAAATTCCATGGAATTTCAGATGTATGTTTGTACTGGAAGGCTTTTACAATTATGTTTAACTTAACTGTTTAATCACAATGAAGAAATACCCAATTGGAACTAAATATAATTTTTTATAGGAGATTTCTTCCATTTAATTGACACTGAAAAAGAAAACTCACACACAAATAGTGCTTTTCAATGGTAAACTCTGTGAGTTTTAAAAGCAAGAATTATCTGTGGTATTAACTTGATTGTTGTGTAGTATTCTTTTAAATAGGCCTAATGATTTTTGGTAAAAAGTTTCATCATTTACACTTGTTAGAAGTGAGAAATTATTACATTGATGTTAAAATTCATTGATACCATGTCGTAAAATAAGACACCTGAAAAATATTTTTTTTTAAGCTAAACTGTACATTGGTTAAGTTTCTTGAGTAGCTACCAAAAACATTGACGGCTGCGTCATTTTAATGTTGATGAACAGTCCTCTAATATGTTTTGAAAGGAACTAAGTCTTTTAAGATAAGCACTTAGACAGTTGCTCCTGCAACAGGTTCTCTAAGACCATTTGTCCTAAAACATACAATAGTTCATCATAATAGAAAATTGAAATATGATAGAATGATATTTTTATTCAGCTTAATAATAAAGCTTAAATTAATCTCCTTTACAGAAAAAAGAGGATTATTAATGTCTAAAATACTTTGACAGAATTCAGATTTTCCAAACTGAGTTCTTACCCCATTTCTCTTTTAAGAAAGAAATGGATTTCTTTCTCAAAAAAACAAACCTTGAGGGTTTTGCCTTTAGAGGAGAGCTCTGTGTCACACTAGTTCTTTGAGAGCATCAACAACTGTCTGCTCTTTTGATTAACAGGAGAGGTGGGCAAAATCCCAAATGACAGGGGATGGCCCTTGCTAGCTGACACCCATCCTGCTGCCCCCACGGGAGACAGGGAGGGCAGGCAGCAGGCTGCTGGTGTAGTTCTGTTTAGAGTCAGATCATCAGTTGGAGTCTTTTGGTGCACTGAAGGCCCTGGCTCTGGTTATGCTAAATAACAGTAAAATTTCTTCTCAATTGTGCTATTTTATGACTTGATGCTCTTATTTTTTCCTTTTGAAACATTTTTGGGTTTAGATTTTCAGAAGAAGAAATTAGTATTAGCCATCTAAAACAGTATTTAAAAACTGAATAATCAAATGTTGCTTTTCTTCCATAAACCAAGACTGAAAGGAATAATTGCTTTGTTTTGACAAGTGAACCAAAGAAGTATGACATAGAAGTCTTACAGGAATGCATGCATGAAAAGTAGGCTGTCATGTTTACAAGGTGATTTTTTTTTCATTTGATGAATTTTTCAAACAGTTACTGGTCTGTAAACTATACGGATATTTTTTCCCAAGGAGCATAAGCTTCTTTTGGCTGTAAAGAGTTAGGATTAAATATAAAGATGTAATTTTGATTGTGCACCTAGTTTATGAAAACTCATCCCAAAATGTTCGTATTTTTGCTGTATATGTATATATATTATACAATTCATTTTACACCAATCATTGATTGTTCTACAAGACAAGTTGAATAAAAGATGGGTTTGAGTTATAGGTATTGAATGGAGTTAAAATTACATTTGTGTAAACCTTTTATAAGGGAAAAGGGTGTGCGTGACCAAGTCTATTGTAAGTAGTATCATACTTGAAGAAAGAGCTGTATTTTTCAGTATTCCAATTATCTCAGTTCTGTAAAGCCCTGTTTTGTAGGTTCTATTTAATTACTACTTTTAATTAGTGTCTTTAATTGTAGTAACATCTGTTATGTTTTATATTAAAAGACTGACATTTCCTTAATGCTTTAAGAGATGTATTTGATTTACATCCAGGCTTTTCCACCAGCAAGTGATTGAGTTTCAGCTACATCCAAAAATGCTGCAAGTGTTTGAATTGTTATTTGCAAAGGGGTACTCTGTAACTTCTGAGAATTTAAGAAAACACTTTGTCCATGAAATATTTCATATTGGTGTGCTGTTAATTGAGATGTGCAAGATATTATGCTTTAGAGAACTTCCATGTTTTTTTTAAACATTGCTTTGGAAGAGCAAAATGAGACGTGCATTTCTGCTACTTTTAAGTCTACACCTATGACCAAAACCAATCATCTTGACCCTGCATATTAAATATCTGATATTCTTTTTAAAGATGTGTTTTGCAGACGGTTCACTTAGAAAAATTCAATTTGTTTTTCTAGTAGTGCCTCTAGATAACAACCAACACGTAGCTGCTTTATAAAAGAATATTGCTTGCAGGAAAAATAATGTATTTAATATATTTTGTTGCCCAAACTATGTGCATGTGAATATTATGTTTGCTTCTCATGTTGTTCTTGCAATATGGATAGTATTAAATACGACATACTAAATAGTAGACATGAAATATACTGATTATTAAGAAGGTTCCAGTTTTTATATAATATTTTTCCTTAATTGGTAGTAAGTCATCACTGATGGTAAAATCAATGTCATTATTTCCCCACAAGAGGATGCAGAAAAAATTAGAAAACAGGGAAAAGAAAAACCTGCTAATGCTTTGTTTTTGATATAAAGACACAAAGGTAGTGTATTAGTTTGAATAGGCTGGTAGATTTGACTTGTGAGTCAAATGCTATGTGAGTCAAAATGAGTACAAAGCAAGATGAAACTTGGTTTAGTCTGGATTTTTATGTTGTTGCAATGATGTGCTGAATTTCCAGAAGACAGTCACTCCTTGGACAGAAATTATAAGTATAGAGAAAATAAATAAGTTTACCCTGTAATATGTTTGCTTTTAGTTTCCATTTATAATATAATTATAAGAGAATTTTTTTTCTAAGTCTTAAAAAAAAGTTACTGCTGTGATTAAGGTAAAAGAACTGATTTCTTTAAACTAAAGAAATGCAAGATACTATGAAACTTATCTCAATACTTGCGTTCCTGGTTTACCTCTGTTGCAGTCTATGCAGAAGCATAATAATCTAATATTTGTACTATTATATAATCTAATAATCTCGTAAGAACAAGATGTTGTGTACTTTGGTACTTCTAGTCTGCATCTTTCCGTTATTGAACCTTTTTTCTGTATTTGTTTTACAGATTGTAAAAATGGAATGGGGAGGAGAGTATTCTTTTGATTCTTCCAATTTAGACTGTTTGTTAGATGTCCTCCCTGGAGAATTGGAATTTCGACAAATCCTTAGTGATCTTGATGAAAAAATAAAGAAGAACTCTTCCAGGTAAAGAGTATTTTTTTTTTAATCCAAAATACTAGTGAAAGTCATTTGGGAAGAAATATGGCTTAACTTACCTTTCTTTTCTAGTAGTAGGTTAAAATTCTGATAAATATTTCAGCAGTAATTTTATTTTAACCACTCGAGCATTTAACAGATTTTTAATGCTGTATAATTATTGTGCGGTAGTCTTCCTCTCTGTGGTATTTTTAACAATTGTATCATCTTAACCTTAGGTTCTGTTGCACTAGGTATGATAGTAAAGGAAGAAAATGTGAATTCCCATGACAGTTGTATTTACTGTTATTATGAGATAGAATTTCCTACTAATGAGATACATTTTTATTGACTGAAAGAACTACAGAATTTGACAGAAGGCAAAGTTTAAACATTGTGGCTTAACTCTTACTACCTTTGTAATACTTTCATCAGTGAAAGATGTTCTTAAGCAAATAAAGTTTTTGTCCATTTAAAAAAATAAGTATACAGTCAGAGATATAACAAATGGTAGGATTTTATATTAAATTTTGAAAATCCTCACCTTTGTGAGCATCTTCAAGTATGAACAGTGCATCTTAAAGAATGATTTCAAAGAACATCCATAATGACATCTCTTTTAGGATTGTATCATTTAAATGTAGCCCACGTTTGTCACAGGTCTTTGCTCCCAAACAGCTTCTGAAAGGATGGAAATAAACCATTGCCATACCTTGCTGGAAACTGACTTAGATAATTTCTCAGCTATTGTCATACTGGTAATGCTGAGCTAAGAGGTTTTTTTTTTTTTTGGGGGGGGGGGGTATTTCTGTTAGTTTTACCTCCCATTTGCATTTAAAACTTAGTGTTTACTAAAGTACTTGCAATATTAATTCCATGATAGCAATGGTAGCGAAGATCTGGTAAATATGCTGTTATGGACCACTGCATAATACAATTTAATGTTAAGAGTTTTCCAGCTGTTGACATGAGCAAAATGTAGATACTTAGAGATTAATTTATGTCATAACATAGTTAATTACACAGGTAATTAAGTTTCCTGTGTCTATGGTCTTGTATGTCTGGAAAAAACAGCATCAGCGTTTTTGGCATAACTGTTGTCACCTCTTCAGCTAACAAATAACAGTGATTTTGTTGTCCTTGTTTAGAGAGATCCTGAGAATTAGGAAGATTATTCTCGAAATGAACCTTTAGAATGAATGCTTGACTACTATTTTTTGTTTTAATGTGGAAAAATGTATGCTGCTTGTTGAGAAAACATTTGACTATGGGAAGAGAAGCCAGCTGTTCCTTCTTTTAAGTGGTACTTTGTAGCCACTTAGCATTTTATGTTACATTTTACATTAACATCATCACAGTGGAAGTGTTTGTATGTCTTGAAGGAGGCTGATTGTCACTGTCTTACCTGTCTAGTCTTACAAATTAGAAGGAACTTTTACTGTAAATTTTGTGAGATCCAAATGGTATTTTATTAAAGGAGAGCTGGAATTTGGATTAGCATGTGATACACAGCAATGCAGGTCAGGAGAAATTTCTGCTGTTTTGACACTTAAGCTAGCTTTAACCTTATTTTCACAAGGAAAAAGAGGAAGTAGCTCTGTAGTTACCAGGTGCTATTTTGCTCTTGTAGTATGTCAGTTTCAGAAATTGAAAGAGTTTAAAATAAGATGGACAGCAGCTGATGTGACTTTTAAATCAAAAACAGTCCTTTTATTGCTAATATATTAGAGGTAGCATAGAATGTAATAATTTTCAAGTTACCATTGATCTTTGTAAGTGGTATGATAAGAGCAGCTCTATGTGATACAGTGATACAATTGAAATACAATCCATTTTTCATCAGATAGATTTATGCTTTTATTAGACCACAGAGAATGAACATAATAGTATACATCATATATATATATTTAAAAATAAAACATTGTGTAAAAAATTATGAGGCAAGAGTGTATAAATCATTCAACTACTCATTTATTGCCTTCTAACTGAATAGGTTTTATAAAATTGTGTGACATGACAAATCAGATATGGTTTTTAGCTGTTGAATTACCTTCAGTAGTTTTGTACTGTACCAATTCTATTTGGGGCTGTAACAACAGCAAAAAAAGGCCATCTGTGTGCAATTGTGTTATATGCAAATTTTAATGTAGTAAGCAGTTCATTCATTCACTGTTATGTAATGGAACTGTTATTACACTTCAATGTTAAGTTTATTTTTACAGCAGTTTATAGAAGCAGGTGAATATGAACTGTCAAAATGATCATCATTGCTGGCCAGTTTTGGCTACAGGGGTAATCTCAAG
The DNA here is from genome assembly GCA_024362935.1 of Setophaga petechia. Classification (NCBI taxonomy): domain Eukaryota; kingdom Metazoa; phylum Chordata; class Aves; order Passeriformes; family Parulidae; genus Setophaga; species Setophaga petechia. The sequence continues at coordinate 40,641,929 of JANCRA010000004.1, forward strand.
GTTATTCTCAAGTGTGAAGTTGTATTAATACTCAGGTTGGCCTTTTGTCTTCATTCTTTCCTTTCACAGTTACTTTGACTTTTACTGCTCATCAAAACTGAGTATTTGGATTATTTTTCCAAATTGGTGGTTTAAGAATGACTAACATTTCACTTGTTAGCAATTCACAGAACTAAACTTGCAGCTTATATTTAATACTTCTAAGCAGGAAATACAGTACAGAGCTTGAAACCAAGCCTATAGTTCATAACTTGAAGTGATTGCTAAGCATGAGGTCTCTTCAGCAGTTGGTTTGTATTTCTGTATTCAGTTTTTACTTCAGTGAGTGCTACCTTTTAGTTGTGATAAAGCAACAAGATTTTGTGAGACTGTAGGACAGTAGGAGATATTCTATGTCTTCACCAACAGAACAGTTGCTTAAAATTCGACACAATTATTTAATAGTAATTGTATCTCTGCAGCACCCGGGAGACTAAATTTGTGAGGCTTTTCACAAAAGCCTAATTTGACTCCAATCTGATAAACTTTGTGTTGGTTTAACACAGCCTGGTTTTTTGGGGTGGGGGGGTACAGAGGGGCTTTCTGTGAGAAACTTCTAGAAGTTTCCACAATGTCCAACAGACCCAGTCTCTTATGGCTCTGAAGATGGACGTGCTGCTGGCCCAATTAGAGAAGTTGTCAATGCCTCTGTGATGACACATTTAAGAAGAAAATCTGCACAAGGAGCAGCTTTTTCTCAGGGGTGGCGAGGCACCACCGCTGGGATCGTCTCGGTGCTGCAGGCACGGCCGTGTGGCTGCCACCGCGGCCGCCCCCATCTCAGCACAGCCCGTGGCGAGCTCTGCCTGCCTGGCCGCCCCCAGCCAGCCAGTCGTGCTGCAGGCAGAAGGGCAGGGCCGGCGACAGCGGCTTCTCCTCCCAGTGCCCCGCATGAAGAGAGGCACTGAATGGTCCTACGGCAGCTGCACCACCTGCCTGGTGGCAGCTGGGCTGCGTGGCTGGCAGTGGGAACATGGAGAGCGATTCCCCTGCACAGAACCTAGGCAAAATTAACCTCTCAGCACTGTAGGATCCTGCAGGTATCTTTGAAAAGGTAGAATTTGTTGACAACAGTACTTAAGAGCAGGAGATTTTTTTTCCCAGTCAGAGAAGGAGGAGGAAGTGAGGACATGTGGAAAAAAACAACACAGCGATGCAAAGATCAGTGAAAAGAAAGAGGAAGAGGAGGTGCTTCAGGCATTGGAGGCGATATTTCTCTGCAAGCCATGGGGAGGACTATAATAAAACAAACTATCTCCATGTAATCCATGAAGTCCATGGGGGGACGCAGAGATCCAGTAGCAGCCTGTTGGAAAAGTGCTCATGCTGGAGCGGGTGGATGCTAAAAAAGTTGTAATCCAATGGGAGACCTGAACAGAGAGGCTGTTGTTTCCAGAGACAGAGAAAAGGGGCCCTTGCTTCCAAACTCTAGAGCAGCTTATCCTTAAAGGACTACACCTCATGAGCTAGTGACTCAAGCCATGGCAGTTTTGGGAAGACTGTTTTGCCCCTGGGAGGGACTAAAATTACAGCAAGAGGTTGGGTGAGACTGCTACTTGTGAAATTGGAACAACACTGGAGAAGTTCTCGGAGAGCTGTTTCCCATGAGAAGGACCCCATAGCACAGCAGAAGAGAGACTCCTCTCCCTAAAAGCAAACTGAAGAAGTATTTCGAGTGACAAATTGACCAAGTGCTCCCATGCACCCTGTCTCCCTGCACTCTCAATGGGAAGAAGGGAGGAGCTGGAGGGACGGGGGTGGGGGGGAGGGTGTTTTAAAGGCTTGTTTATTCCTTATTATCCTCTTCTGACTCTGTTAGTAACAAGTTTACTTTATACCTTTGAGTTCGAGCCTGTTTTGCCCTAGAGTATTTTCTCCCGATCCGTATCTCAACTCATGAGCCCTTTGCTCTGGTTTTCATGGGTGCCTGGCATGTTGACCAGTGTCAAACCACGACAAACTTCAACCTGACCTAATTACAGTACTTTACTCATAAGGATTTTGAAGGTCTATTTTGAAGGGCTGCAATGAGGTCAGTGCTACTAAGCTCTTAGAGCATTGCATCTTTTCCCATCACCATTTGATAAAATTATGAGTATTATTTGGGAACTAACTTGTGAATTGTAGATCTGGAAGGTGTCTCAGTAAGGATGTTAGTATGACATGGTCCAGCTGTTGGTCATAACTTTGCTGATTTGCCAAGAAATGCTTACCAATGTTAAAACAAAGGGATAGAGGAGTTTCAAACAGGGTTTTAGGTCAGGCTATCTCATTCCCTTTTCCTGTATCAGAACTGACGTGTAAAAGGGCTTATATGTTTTTAAACTGAGATGTGCTGCAGGAGTCATCTTTCTATCTTATTTTGAAGAAAGTCTTTGCTTGTTTTGCTCAGGAATTTTCTGGATGCAGTTATGCCTCATATTCCTATTAGTCAAGAGATTTATCAAAATTTTGGCTTCTTCAACCAAAATCCCAAGAGTGATTGAGTATTTGGGAGAATTTCAAAATGAGGACTAATTGTAGAGGAAAAAACTTTATGATTTTATCAGTTTTACTTGGATCTAATATTTATCACAGCTTTCAAAAGTAATTTGACTCTGGGTGAATGTAGTGGGCTGGTTGTACAAATGTATTACTTTAGTGTTTGCCTGAAAATTTGATGCCTGTAAAGATATTACAGCAATGTTATTAAAAACTTTGTCAGAATAGTAGTTGTCTCATCTAATCACTTTACTGGACCAATTGTTAGGAATAAGTAAACTAACTGAGAAAGGAATGTATTTTTTTTCCTGTGCAGACTGTGTTGCCTTTGTGCATAATCACTGAGTCTGGGTTAGGTGTTCCACAGCAACTTGCTAGCTGGGCAGCACACTTGCTCAGAAATTGGCTGTTTTATTGACACATGATTTCTTTATCCAAATATTCAGTGATTTATCACTGTGTCAGTATCTTGGGTGGTTAATTAGCTGTCATCTACATCTACAGAAACTGTAATCAGATTTTTGACTGCCCTGTAAAGTATCCCATTTCATTTCATATGAGCATATATAAGATGATAGGTTTTGAACCCTTATTTGTCACTGTCATGTTTTAGTCAATGGAGTTGAAAAACTCATGTTTCACTGCCTGTCTTCTGAAATAACTTACCAAGACAAAGCTTGCTTCTTGTGACAGAAATATCTCGAGCCTTTAAAACAAGAATGGAATTAAAGGTGGGCAGGCAGTGGTTCAGTTAGAACTGACTGTTCATATATGGTTAAGCTGTTGAGTACTTTTTTCTTGCTAAAGTGTAGCAAAGCCATCACCATTCTATTTCTTCTGCTTTCAACGATACAGTTACTTTACAGTTAAGAGTGGATATGTTTTGTAAGGAGCTAAATTAGAGATGTGCAATAGTTTTCAAAGTCCTTGAACAAGGTGCTGTGTCTTTGTTTTACCTCTTTGGGTTCAAGATCAAGAGAAAGTGAAAATGTTTGTGTGAATTACGCTGCTAAAAGTCTTTCTGCAAATTTTTTTACTGCTCACAGCAGGTCCTCTGATACACAGACTTCCAAATGATAAGACTTTTTTTTAATGAATGTCCTATACCTCTAGCAGTCAAGCTTTTTAATGAGTAATAACAGTAGTTTTCTAACACTGCTTGATTCTTAACAGCAATGAAAACAATGATCTTATTTATTTTAAAACAGTCTGTTCTGAATAAAAGATATGTAAACTGATTCTAAAGCTGTGTTTCCATGAATGTGAGGATCGTAAGAATAAGGAACATGAGGTTAAAAGATAATTTCATTTTATAGCTTAGCAGTTTAATTTAACCAATGTCATTGTCATTTTATGGTTGCTCCCTATGCTAGATGAAATAAATTGAAATGTGCTTGTTAGAAATTGAAAGGAGTTAGAAGATCTTACTTCAGCTTACTCATAGTAATCTTAGGCAGTGGAAAATGATATGTGGAGGGGGCAACCCTTATTCTGATACCATAAGTTTCAAAATTATGTTGTGTGACATTGTATGATAGTGCTTACATTATCAGTTCCATTACAGTACTTTTTAAACTGTTTGTCCATTGATGAAGCCACTTAAAAAGCATTCTCTTCAGATGATTAGGTTATTTGTAAAAATTATCATTAACTTAATAAATAAGAGCACCTAAGAGCTCTTTCATGGAAATTGTCTCTCTGCAGTGTGAGTACTTACCAAATGTTTCTCCAGAAAAGCACTCCAATGTGGACACAGATAACACAACTTGGCTTTGGTTTGTTAAAGAGCTGCAGGCACTCTCCCCTGTAAGGAGGAGAAGCTATTTTAGTCACATCATTTTCACTTTTATAATGGTATGCTGGGAGTACTAACCACAAAGAATATGTGCCCACAAAGGCTCAGGGTACTACCTGTGTGGGACTAAAGATTTGTTTCTTGAAAAATTAGTCAATTAAAAAAAAAATAAGAAGTACAAGCATAGCTATCAGATTTCTTTGCTACAGAGAAAGGTTATGTTTTTTCTTTGAGCTTTTACATTCCACTCCTTCCTTAGTAGTTTGGTGACTGTTTTTTTTCTGTTTGTGTCTGAAGAATTCCACAGGTTCCAAAAAAAAGATTGAGTCATCTAAGGACAAAAAATTTATTGAGGGTCATTAAATTTGCAGGTCCATAATATGTATATCATGTCAGTTGGTATCATCTAGATTAGTGCCTCAGTATGTTCAAAGAAGAATTTGCTACTCTGAACTTGAAAAAAGTACATTTGCACTTAATTAAAAAATATTACTGGGGAAAAAGGAATCTAGCACTTCACATGGCTTTAAAAAAATGATACTTTTAAGAAAATTATTGAAATACATTAAGAGTATTTTTCACATCAGAATTACATTTTTGTTTGCAGTTACCGAAGCTTTAGGAAATTTCTTTTCTAAACCAGGAAATCAAAGACTCATTCCACCTACACTGGTATGAAATGATAAAGTTTTTGATACCAGCCTAGGTGATGAGAATAATTTTAATAATATTTAACAGAATAATTTTTTTAGCTTAAAACACTTGCTTTCTGAACTCAGATAATAGATAAGGTAACCAAATTCCCAAATATTTAATTAATATAATTAATTTAAAGGAGTAAGTAACTATAATTAACCATGTTCTTGTATTACTGAGTGTTGACAAAATTCTTAGCAAGATGCAGCAGTGGTTTTGGAACCCTGTTTACTTACAGTATTCTGTATGCTGTAAATAAACAGGATGAAAATATGTTTATTCAATCAAAACCAGCTTTAGTCCTAATTAAATGTGTATTTTGGGAGGATAAAAGGATTAATTAAAATGAACATAGTTATCATGATTTATACATGTGTGGAAGGTAAGGAGCAGGGGAATGGCACTGAAATCTATCCATTTAATCCCCTTATTAGTACTGGGACCAATTACCAAAATGTCTGGTCTTGAGAAGGCTGTAGTTTATTCAAAGCTTGTAGTTTATTAGCTTGGTCGCAGATTCATATGTCAAAGATAAGTGTAAAACTTCACTCATAATAGTAGTAGATTGGCAGAGATTTAACAATAGTAGTGTCTTTTATAATGCACAATGCTGTGATGTATTTGGGTATGTTGGAGATACATCAGCACACCACAATAAGAGCCTTTGATAGTGTCCTAAGAGCCAAGGTGTATGAAGAAGGCATTTAGTTTCATAGTCCTGAGAACAGGTTTCACTAACTAAAAAGATACTTGCTAATCTTTTGTCAAGTTTAGGATTGGAATTCATGGCTGGGCTATTAAGCACAGTTTTGTGAGGATCTAAATTCTATTTTTCTAGCTGAAACTGTATGAAATATTAAGCATTGCTTTTGAAAAAAAAAAGTAGAAATGAAATACCAAAAAGGTGTTTCTGCAGGAAAATAAATAGAGTTAGATTGTTTTGGATTTTTTTGTTTTGTTTTGTTTTCACTTAAGTGTCCACACAAGTAGAAATAAAATAATTCTGGATGTTCAGTTGATCTTTGCAAATGAAATCACTGTAAAAGCGTAACTGACACATCTGGTTTCATAAAAAGAGTTATGATTCTACATGAATGTTAAGGCGTGGATCAGCTCCTTGAAAACAAAGTCTGTTTTCTTTCAAATATTCTAATGACAAAACAAGAAAGAAAAGATCTGCATTCTCAGCACAACTGGCTCTGAAATTCTTTTCAACATTTTCTGTGATGTCAGTGGATCTTTAAGAAGTTATTAATATATCTTATGTTTTATAAAACAACTGCTGATTGCTAAAGGAGCAAAATTACACATTCACCTTTGAATACAGTACTTGATTCAGTTTATAGTCTCTGCTTTAGCTAATTAAGCACCAAGGAGCAGATATTAGGTTGTCTAATGTCTTGTTCATTAACTACTTTATTAAAATGAATAAGATTGTTTGAAGGTGAAGCCGTACATACTCTGGCTGAGGATGGTACAATCTGGCCTGAAGGAAAGTTTTTTTAGCTCTAACTCAACAGTAGATCAACATTAATCAACAGTTAAATGTTAATTGTTAATTCTGCAAATTCAGGTCTTATTTTGTGAGGGTAGCTTAATCTGTGAATAAGAAGGAGTAGAGTTACCTTAAATTTAAGTAGTTTTTCTTTTTAAAATATGGCATGTATTTTTGTCTCCAAATAATGTAGAAAAATCCTGTGATTTTTTTTTTAGCATAGAAAAGTGTCTTAAGGACCTGCAACTGGACGTAAATGAAATATGTACTGACGAAGCACTACAAAGCACAGCTGACTGCATTCAGTGGCTAAATAACTGCAATTTTAGTTCTCTCAGACCTTCTTCTACAGACCATGGAGAGCTGCTGGAGTTCCTTAAGACCTTGGTAAAAATTGTTTCTTAAAAACTTTATTGTTGAAAAGTTGATTATACAGTTGGAAGTGGGGAGATGGGTGGATGAGTTCAATTCATTTTCTCATTTCAGCCTTTACTGTTGTGAGGATAGTTCATAAATCCATGCCTGCAGCAGGGTGTTATGTTTCCTTTTGATCATGCTTTAAATAGACAAACTTGGAACAAAATCTTTTCACAGATGCTACCATATGTTCAGCACTGCTTGGATTGTTTTATAAAACACATGTTGGTAAAAAAAACATTGGAAGTTACTGTCTACACTAAAGCTGTTAGTGTTACTGCATGTTCTTCACTTTTATCAGTATGAATTTAATTCATCTAATGTATGTTATTGTCCTTTATGCATTATTTAAGCATAAACTTCCTACCTGCTGTGTGGCCAAAGAGGTAGATGATAGATGCCCCATCCCTGTAAATGTCCAAGGCCAAGTACTACTGAGCTCTGAGCAGTGCTATCTGGTTGAAGATGTCCCTGTTCATTGTAGGATAATTGTACTGAACAAGCTTTAAAAAAGTCACTTCCAATCGAAATGATTCTGTTTCCCAGTGAGAAGTGTGGGAGCTGCATTCTTTGTTCTACCAAGTTATGTCACTAGATGCAATCAGAAATCAAATTTCACTTGAATGAAACTGACGAGTATTAGACAGTATTTTTATCCAAAATTTTTATTGAAAGCTTGCATTTGGAAATGGAAGTCTGGAAAATTGAATTGGCAAAATAAGTGAAGGCTGATCCCTCAGTAAATGATGGTCTTCAAGTTTATATATAAACTATATGTGTGCATTTGATATGATACATATATATGAAATCAAAACACATAAACAGTATCCAGTGATTATTCTTTGTTACTTCCATGTCATGGTTTAGTTGTAGACCATGAACAACTTTAGGCTAAGATTAACTGTAGTGGAAGAGAACAGGAATATACAGAAGGGAAGTGTTTTCTCTGGCTAGAGCACAAGCTTGATAAAATCAATGGTTGATAAAATCACTCATTTTTTTTAACTCATAGGACTCTTGCTGTTCTTTCAGTCATTGATTCCACTGGATATTGATTTGTATCAAATGAAGTTACTTTTTAGAGACACCAGGTCTTAAGTGTTCATGTGGTGAAGAGTGATTTTGTTCTCTTCTGGCAAAATTGACCAGTATGAATGTTGCTGTTAAAAATCACCCCATACAAGAATGTCAGAGGCTGCCACACGTCATACTTGATCTAGATGAAATTGGAGAATCCCAGAAAAAGCTGACTATGAAGTTCTTGCTTTCAGGAGTCTTGTGTAATTCCTCTTAGTCCACTTAGATCCTTACTGTATTCCCTCAGAATGTGGCATGGGACTGATGACTTACTTGGGTCCATTCCCTGCTTGCTTCCTTCTTCAAGGTCTATTCCAGCCATATGCCTGAACACCAGGTGGCGGCATTTGTTTGGAAAACACAAAAATGTCCCCGTCTTATATAACATGTGCTTTCCAGCTCTCCAGCTTCCCGGGAGCTTACTAACTGCATGACAGTCTTGCTGTGAGCTGTAGTATCCAGTTAAGCTTTGAGAATGGCTCTGTGGCAGGCTGCTAAACAGACAGCAAAGCGAGAAGCCTGGATGTCTCAATTCTGCAGTTTATCATGAGAACAGTTTTGGAGCTCAGTAACTTTCACATCACTATTTCCAGGCTTATGGCTTCTTAGATAATACAGCCTGTTGTGTAGATGGAATTACAGATGAAAAATGTATCTGTACTGTCTGTATCTATAGTACTGACTGTACTACAGTCTGTCTGTAAGAAGCTACTTTCATCTGCAGTCACCTATTTTCAATAATATTCAGGATTAATGAGATTATTATGTATGGACATTTCTTAAGTATATATCTCTATCCATTGAAATAATTAGATAATTTCTTCTTGCATGTTTTTAATTAAGTATATATAATTCATATTCAGTAACAGGAGCCTTCTTTCTACTTCAGGACAACATCCTTATTAATTGTTATCATTTATTATGTGTATTTATTTTGTTAGGAATTTCGTGTAAAGCTGCTGCGACAATTGAAAAATAGTACAAAGTTCTTTTTGGGCTTTGCCTGGGGTGCTATATTTAGGTTCATTGTTATTATCATACATACTGTTTGTAAATATCAAATTGTTTGTAAATTTTTATGAAAATACCGAGAATTTCTTCATAAAGCCTGAAAATGTTAATTATGTGAAATGTTGTCATTCTGTGTACTGTCTTGTAACTCAATATTTAAAAGCTGAATATATGCACTAACACATTGTCATTAAATTCTGTTCCTGATAAAATAATGGGAGATTCTTTTTTTAATCAAGTCTTCATCTTACTGTACTTGTTTATTGATATGGTAGGTAGTTGTGCATATTATGATGTAATCTGGTTGTTAAACTGCAACTAGTTTTCTGTATGTTATTGTTATGACTAACTTTCTGTGCTCAAAAGGGAACTTTTTGTGCTTCTCCAAAATATTTGGATACTAATTTGGATCTTTTACTCTTGAATAGTGCTGGCATCATCTTTTGCAATATTTTTATAGGTTAATTTTTAAATTAAAAAGCGTATATCAATATAGGCAATGTGTGAAGATACTTGATAACACTTTCTAGAGTTTCAAGGTTCACTTCAGTTACTCTTTCTGAGTATCCCTACATCTAAAATAGCATCTACAAGCTCCTGTTTTTAATGCTATAGTTTAAGTTGCAAAGGGCTTGAAACAGTCCTTGGATATATAAAATTATTTCTGCTTTACCTTAAAAAGCAGCAGTAGGGACTTGCTTGGAAGATCATTTGGATTCACCATTGAAGGTGAATCAGGTGCATGCACTGTTTTGATAGCTTCTTTTGCTTTGTACATTTCAGAATGTAGTATTTGAGCATGATTCATAAAAAAACCCCAACATTTAAAGTCCAGAAGTCTACTTGCCAAGAGACAACGTTTCAACACAGTGGTTAGTAATCAGGGTTTCAGTTTACACTTTGAAACACCTTTTTCTTTGGGGCCACTAAACTTTATAGAATAGTTTAGCAGATAATAAAAGAAAATGGGGTCAGTATTATGCATTTTGATATATATGACTTAAGATTTGAACCAGTTGCACATATATCTGTTACATGCACATGCTTTTGTAGGATGATATTCAACTGATAAATTCCTTTATTATTCTATCTTTCCTGCTTGTTAAGTATGAAGAATTAATAAGAATTATGTTGAAATAAAGATCTAAAATGGAAGAAAAATAGATAGTCTGTTATTTTTAAGACTTTCTTTATAAGAGGCAATCATGCTCCCAGTTTGTTATTCAGAATTAGGTACTGTAGTGAAAGTGAGGTGTTTTTTCGAGAAACTCTGGTCAGAGTAGAGGGCAACAAGAAGGTTAAACCCTCTAAGGTATGTAGCAGGTTTGAAACATCCAAAACAAAGAATAGGAGTTCTGAATTTAAAAATTTGTCACTCTAAAGCATACTTATCTATTGATAAAATCTTGCTACAGAGGAAAGATTTAGTGTTTGGCATTCCAAAATTGTTATGTTTATGCGATACCATGCTCAAACTTGAATAATTTACCTGCCCTTCAAAATGGGAACGGAAATAAAACTAATATTTTCTTCAAATATTTTAAATTAAATAAATCAGCAGTGCTGAAGGTAGCAAAGGTTTCTTTACCAGCCTTGCTTTATAGGATGGAGTATGACTTGCAGACTATGCTGATTTCTAGTGTTTAGTACAGGGCTATGTTTTGGATTTGTGCTGAACACACAGCACAATATAGAGGTGTTTCTATTATTGCCAGGCAGGGTTTACACAGAGCCTTTCTGCTGTTCGTACTGTGACACTGGTGAGGAAGCTAGGGGTGCATGGGAGGGTGGGAGGAGACACAGCCAGGACAGGTGACCCAAACTGACCAAAGAGATATTCCAGACCGTGTGGCATCAGGCTCCATATATAAAGTATGGGGAAGAAAGAAAACAGGTATGTCTGAAGTGATGACCTGATGATGAGTGATGCTATCCTGGAAATGGCTGAACACCTGCCTGCCATTGTAAGCAGTGAATTAATTCCTTGTTTTGCTTTGCTTGTGTGCATGGCTTTTGCTTTACTTGTTAATCTGTCTGTCTCTCAATCGATGAGTTTTGTGGCTTTTACCCTTCCAGTTCTCTTTCCAGTCCTGCTGGTACAGGAGTGAGCAAGTGGCTGCCTGGGGCTTGGTTGCTGGCTGGGGTGGAACTATAACAGATAAAGCACAGACTGGAATGAACTCCCCTGAGGTGGTTTGCCACAATGCTTTTCCCTGTTGGAGAGAATCAATGGGAGATGAAGGAGCAAGTGAGAGGGCTTCTAGATTCTCATCCACTTAAGGCTTTCCTACTGAAACTAAGAAAATCAAGAATACTACCAATTCCACTCAGTTTTCTTGTGATGGTAGTATTGAGCTGTGACAAGAGGAGCTGCAATTTGCTACATCTCCTCTTGAAGCTGAAGCAGCTCTAAGGTCAGAGATCCTTGCCCTGGACTGAGAGAGAGCTCTTCAGACTTGAATGAAGAAGGAGCAGCAGCCATGTGATTTCACGTGCTTTGTTAACTGTCTGCCTTCTCCAACCCATACAGCACAGATGTACATGGAGGTCATTAATGTATCAGTCTACATCTTGGTTTGATGGGTTATGCAGCTTCTTATTCCTCTGTCCTGTGTCATCTAAGACTCTTTAATTCTTGACAAGATTTCAATTTTAAGTCTTTAAGCAACTCCTGAGATGACTTTTGTATCCTTAGAATGGTCTTTTTGATGATTGCCTGCTGAGCCATAGAAGGTGACCATTTTATAAATTCCTTGCTTGGTTTTATGAGAAAAACCAGTCATTATCTGTGTAAATCTTAAGTAATTTTTTCATACTGCTTTCTTTAAAAGATGCTGTGACAACAAAAAGGCTGCCAAGGGTTTCCTTTGAACTGTGGTCTAGAATTGATTGAGAAAAGAGGTTGGGAATATAAGAAAGATGAGAAGATGAGTGTGAGTTATTGGCAAAGGTAGACAAGAAAATTAATTCATGTATAAATCCTGTTTTCCACAGATTTAAGGATTTCTGTTGCTGACATATCTTACTTGCTGTTAAGATAATTAGTATAGGAAACTGGTTTTAGTCTTATATGAAGCTGTTCATTTAATGAACTGTAATTTAAAAATTTTCTAAAGTACTGTCTGATTTACCTTTGTTAGCAAAGCTTGTTGAAGAATGAGAAGAATCAAGAAGAAATGGTACTTCACTTCCTTCTGGATCTGTCTAGTCAGTGTGGTGTCTCATTTCCCTGTACTGCAAGTGGGACGTCTTTTGAATTAACATCTTCGCTTCATACAATTCAAGATGATTCAGTTGTGGATGTGAAATCTCTTTGGGACAATGTGAGGTTGCATCTTCGACAATTTTTAGTAAACAGACTGCAAAGTCAAGAAGAAACAAACACTAATGCTTCTCAACAACAAATGGAGTTTAAAACTCAGTGTGTACAGCAGCTTTTGTTTCTTTATCCCAAATCAGAAGTCTTAATGAGGTATCAAAATATGCAGAATAAACTGGTTAGTGATCTTCTACAAAACTGTATTTTGTCTAGTTGTGGTGAAACAAATTTTGATAAGGTGGTTCATGGTTACCAAAGTTCCATACCCAGACTGTGCACAATGATAAAAGAGGATTTGTATATATTAAGTGGGACAATTGGTCCATCTTCGTCATTAAAGTTTATTAATGAAACTTACCTGGATACCATCACTGAAGAAATGACAGTTCTTCTTGAAAGACTTTGTGAACTGCAGTTCAAAGAAAATGCTCTACACATAGTTAAAGCAAACAAGATTTCGAAGAAGCATGGAGGAAGAGTTCATGCTGTGGGTTAGTAGTCTTATTTTATGTTCTTTGTAGTTAGGTATTATTTTAATTATGTTATTTTTTTTTAATATATATTTGATTATTTTCTGTGAAGAGAGAGACCTGAAATTAGTAATTACAGCTTTATGTTTAAAACACATTACCGCAGTTGAACTCTAGACTGTGTCAGAATTGTGGTGCAAAAGTAAGAGAGAGTAACTTATGTAATTAAAAAAAAATCCTATTACAATCCATTGGATAGCACTGTCATGTCATAGTAATTTCTTTCAGCCTGTTTTATTCCAGCTACTGAAATATGTACTAGAATAAGAACTATTTAATCCAGATATATATAAACACAAACTGTTAAGTCTTCTACTTCCACTTTTTTTTTTTAATTGTCAGACATTTAAAGGAGATTATAGGAAAGACAGTGCAGTAATGTGTCCATAAAACAGATAATGATTCACACATCAGAGCTGACCCAAAAGATTATTATGCAGATTCTAATCATGAAACTAAGAAACAAACAGAAAACCCATTTACATTTTCTAGTCTTGTGAAAATACAGTAGGTTCAAGTTAATACTGCCTGGTCATTTTTTCTTGTTCCAAGAAATGTCAAGAGGAAAAAGAGTCTGTTGTTGATGCAGTGTTTTCTGTATTTTCTTATTACAGTTTTTAAGTCTGACATGCTAATTTCCAAAGGGAAGAACCAATGCTTTGGAAAAAAAAAATACAGAATCAAAACTTCCATAACATAATTGCACAATTGTGTGTAATTGCTTTTTCAGTGCAGTGTTTGGAGCACACCTCTGTGCAGGAGCTGTTTGTTTAAAGCATAGCTTTCCATGAAGTGATTTGAAGACAAAAAATATTGAAAGTTTAGAATCATGTGAAAAATACAGAAACAGAAGGTCTTGAATTGTTCAGCACAAAGAAAGGATTAGTGAGGTGATGATTTGTCAGGTCTACACAGAAGAAAATCACATACTTCTGAGTTTTAAAGTCAGCATATGTGTTAGTCAACTAAAAATTCCAGTGGAAGAAAAGCAAAGATTATTTTCAACAGGAACTGAAATATGGAGGAATACTGGAATGTGTGAAAGACAAGGAAGAAGGCATGCAGTTGAATAGAAAGGATGAGAAGTTCTGTGTTGGTGGGAAACAATGAAAAAAAGTAGTGTCAGAGTACTGTTGAGATATGAAATAACAAGAAATGTGTTTTTGAATTACATGGTGAGATGTGAGTCAGTGAAAGGATTCACTAAAAAAAAAATTGTCTGGAGTGAACAGAAGTTTGTAACTTAGTTTTTCTTTCAGTCTCAAAACAGCTCATGAAGATGGGGAAGTTTATCTCCATTTTACATCTAAAACATGGAGTTTAAAGTGCTCACAAACATGTCTCTCTGAAAAAATCATACTTTAACTCTGTATTATAAAATGGAAGAAAACAGTCATTCAGTCTATTAATAGAGTACTTCTTCTGCCTACATTTTTTTTGCCACAGGATGTGACTTTGCATGTTTTAGTGCCAATACATCTACCAGTACAGATTTCCAGTGCGCATTTCTTTTGCATGGTCAAAAACAGGAGGAAGGTGAAAACAAACAGTAAATTTTAGGTCTTGCTTGCTTTCTTTAAAACTTTAAAACATTTTCTGCAATTAATTTAAATATAATTTCTCTATTTCATAAATATTAGATCAGATTTAATTTTTTATTGAAAATTCATTAAATGCCAGATTTCAGATGCAGCAGCTGTCTCCTTAACACCCATAAAATGCGTTTAGAATTGCTGTTCATTAATATAATTTAATTCTCAGGATTACTTTCTTCACAGGGGCTGTCATAATCATGTCTTCATGTTATTTTACTTCAAGAAATTAGTATGGGAAGTAGGTATTGATTTGCCTACTGGTTTTCTACTATTCTTACTAGTTTTCTGGAGAAAACTGCTCATACACACTTCAGCCAGGGAAGCCATAAGGCACCAATAGTGAAATCAGAAATCAGGCTACAACAAAATATGTGGTCAGAGTTGTGAAGTTTTGTGTGTGATTTCAGGTTTTTTTTATTTTCTGGATGTGTCATAGCCTATTTGGTATTATTCATCAATTCAAGCAAACGGTATCCTTGTGTCGTAAGTAAAACTGTTATTGCTGTGTAATTTATTTATATATGAGCTTATATGTGAAGAGTCTTTTTTGGAAAGTGATTTCTGTCCTATAAATATATGAATATACTACATTTGTACCACACTAAGTTATATAAAGGCATTTTTTTTTTCCTTTAGAATTAAAATAATCACAAGGCAGTTCACAGTGAAATAACTACCTGGGAAATATTTTAAGACATTTGTAATGGTGGACAAGTTCTTAATGTCAAGTGACTTTTCCTGCTTGGAACTCTTAAATTCTGGTACTTTGTTGCCCTCCCACAAATTAGAGTGGAAATTTATTTTTCCCAACCCAACATAGGCTAGGTTAAAAGACAGCTTTAATAGATTACCTTGACAGTGATACCCAGTTTGCCAAGTATTAAAAGAACCTCATGCATAAATATAGAGGGAAGGACAGAAAGAGAAGGGTTTTTTCTTAGCTGGAAGACAGATGTGTGTCTTATTTTTTGATGTATGTTGCCTCTGCCCTTTGGGAGCCCTCAAACCAACACAGTTCAGGATATCAGAATAATTTAATCTAGGGCATTCAGTTGGGACTGTTATCCCAGAGGTGATAGAAGGGTTTGTGTTTGCTTAGTCCATCCTCAGGGTAACGTGGGTTTTATTTTATATTTGTTGTGGGTTTTTTTCATAGGAACTGCTGATCCTACTATTCAGCATAGGGAAAAAAATAACAGAAAATGATAAAGCAGCGCCAAACTTCAGAAAACTTTTTATAGACAACCTATTTCTTTTGGGAAAATAGAGGTAGTCTATAACAAGCTTTAACAGGGTTATCTTTAAAATATTCCATATATAATAATCTATTTGTGCAGTAAAGAATTAACATTTTTCTTTTCCTTCTGTGCTAGAGCAATTATTTGTGAAGTACTATAAAGAGTTTATTTCCATTTATCAATACCTAGGAAGTGTGTGGTTTGACAGAGAAGCTGTCAAAATGGCGTGTGAAAAGAGGCAAATTTTGGAACTCAGCATCTTGGGTTGCCAGCTCTAGTGGATGCAGGTGGTTTTCTGTTACAGCTTGATCCTCTTACCTGTTACATTTGTGCCTCTTCTTACCTTTAACAGTGCAGAATTCAGCCAATAGTATTTGGGCTGTTCCTGTACAAGGTTTTTATATAACATTAATTATAATTTCTCTGTGTACTCACAGACCATAGTGTTTCCAGCTTGCTAGACTAAAGTGCAAGGAATGTTTCCCAACCCACTCCCTCATGTTTTTTGTTATTAATGAGATTTTGTTTTTTCAGACTTTCTATCGTATTAATCATTTGCATCTTTTTAACATTTATGCTTATGTTATGTTGTGGTATTTAAAAGCATACAAAACTGTCTGTTGACAATACTTAGCATGGAAAGAATCTCAGCTGGTTTTCAGCTGAGATTTTTTTTGTGATTTTTTGCTTCAATTTCCAAGGTGGTATTTCTCAGAGATTATTTGGGGTAACTCTGTGTATTGTAGTTTTACCTTTTGGACCTTTTTTGTGTTCCTTTGTTTACAAAAATATTAAGCTGGTTTAATCAGGCATGACTAACTTATATTAATTTCTCATCTGGTAGATGAGGAAACAGCTACTCTTACAGATGATAAGACATCTGCCAAAGAAACTTAAACCCCATAAAATTATGGATACTTGATGTATTAGTGGAAGGTTTTCTTTGGCTTTATTTATATAGTTTTTGTATATAAACAGAGTATAAATACTTATATAGACTAATTAGCTATTTTTTCTAATTTTCTGTGGTTAAAATGAAACAGATCAGAGCTTTAAGTTTTATTTTTTTCTGACATATTCAAATTGATTGGCTTAATATTTTTAAAGATCACAAACTTACCAGAGACCCTTAAACATTTAAAATCATAACTGAAATTCATTTTTAAAATCTGAGACAGTAGATATTGTGTTCCAAAAAATCGGTACTTTGTCATTTTTAAGAAAAATATTATCACAAAATGAAGGTAAACTAAAGTGATACAGATTTAACTAAGTACATTTTTAGGTAGAAAATAATTAAAATACTGTCAGAGATATTCTATAATATTAATATGAATGTATTACACTTTTATCCCAGTATATAGCCTTTTAGTTAAATGTCCAGCAGGCTTCCTTTCTCTTTTCTTTCTCCAGAATATAAATCATGTCCATTCTATTTTAAAGATATATTCAAATGCAAACTGTAATTTAAATTATTATATTTTAAATCTATTATCTTTAAATGTTCATGAGTTCCTACAGAATATATTGTGTTTGTGAAACACCGAAAATGAATATGGCATATAGCTAATCTTGAACAGAATGACTCAGTACCATGTACAGGAGCTGCATTTGTGCAGTGGAGATGAGAACAAGAAGAGAAACAGGCTCTGGAGTAACTTGTTGAAGTGAAGACAACTTTGGAATGTTAAAGTACTTGGTATGAACAACCTCTTTTGAGCTCAGTTATACTTACATATTCCCAGCAATTTGCTGAAGAGCTAACTTGAGATTGCACATTAAGTTAAATTTGATTTCTCTACTATTTTTATGTGCATATGGTTTTATTCCCCCTCATTTATAATTTCCTCTTTTTTGAAATTAAGAGCTTTAGTTTCAGATTTTTTTTATCCTTCTGTATAATTTGCATTCACTTGGTTTACGATTTCAATAGCCACCGTTATGGCCTAAAACAAGTCTTCTATGATTTTTGTCTTTTCTATCAAAAATATACCTAAAATATACCTAAAATACCTATTAATACTTGTCAATTTAAACAACTGCATGATTAAAAATACACCAACTGTTCACATCTAGGAATAATTTCAGCTCAATAACTTTAATGTAATTTATATTCCATTTGTATCTGGAAATTGAGGAGTTCCAAACTTGGATTAATGCAATTAAATATTTATATCTTTGTAACTGTTTTGGTATTTCTGTAAAGATGAGAATTTATTGCAGATAATTTACAGTATTTCTGCTGTGGTTAAAGTTGATTTTCCACCATGTTTTCTCGCCCATAGTCCACTGTCTGTTTTTTAACAAGTATGAGGGTAAAAGGGGAAAGTGTTTTAGTTACTTGACTTGCTACTGTTCAGTCCTGAAAGTCCTGTTGCATCTTTCTTACATGTTGAGAAGGCACATAATACAAAGTAATCCATATGGATTACAGATGATAATATCCAGTATGGCATCCTGCTTCTGCAGATCAAATTCATTTTGTTGTCCAAATCTTTGGACTGGTACAAGCTAGCTTTCAGTTAAATGTCTAATGCATCCCTAAGACCACATGCTTAGAATTGCAAAGTTTGCAATCTTAATTATGGAAGTTACTTGAAGTTGGCTTTTGTTTTTTCATAAATTTTAACTTCAGGGTATTCGAAGACCCTCATGACTACTCTAGTGACTTGTAGACACTATAAAGAGAAAAATAAGGGAGTTACAATAAAAACTGTAACTTCATCCTCTTTGTTTCCTTGCATGTCCCTCTTCTTGTTTTTCCTTACTTCAGAACACCCGCAACATCCTGTTCATCCCCTCCTGTGGACATGGTTGTTTTGCTTCTGTTTGTGCATGACCAGCAGTTTCTTTATGTGCTTCCATTGTATTGCTTCCTGCCTGGCATATCTTTCTGTCTTTTATTTCTGACCTCTCTGTCCCATTTCAGAGTGCCTGTCAACATAACTTCTGTAGAAACAGGGCTTTAAGGACCTATATAAAACAAGGTACAGAAAGAATGGTGCCTTTGTGCAAGTCACCATTGCAACTGCTGACCCCTTGAGCTGCTCTGCACATATATTTACAGAATTGTAAGGTTGGAAGTGACCTTACAAAAATCAGTGAATAATCATCTACTTCCAGCTCCCCTGTCGTGGGCAGGAACACCTTCCACTAGACCAGATTGCTCAAAGTCCCATCCAACCTGATCTTGAACATTTCCAGGGATGGGGCATCCCCAGCTTCTCTGGGCAACCTGTTGCAGTGCCTCATCACTCTCACAATCAAGAATTTCATCCTAATATCTAATTTAAAGCTACCTTCTTTCAATTTGAAGCTATTTCCCATTGTCCTGAAAGGCACATGGTTTCATTCTTGGTAATTTTTTTTTTAATGTTTTCACAATTAGTGAGTACCAGCTACTTGCCTTCCTTTGTGTTTTCACAGCATTTTCTTCCTCAGAATGAACAGAGCATTTAACTCACAGTGCTCTCTAATAATTTCATTCTCTTCCCAAGTGTAAAAGATGAAGACTGATTTACTCTATCGTCTGATATATTGTGAATTTTCAGAAGTCAATTTGACATTTATATACTGTAGTTTTCTCTTTAGTAATAAAAAATGACAAAATCTGAGGGACAGTTATGATGGAAGTCTCTCTTTTACTTCAGAATATGGGCTACGGCAGATTAGAGGACATTTTAAAAATGTCTTTAAAATATGCTCCTGTACAACTGACTCAAAGAAAGTTGTTGCAGGAGTCTTTTCAATATGTGCATCTACCATCATTACTCACAAGTCAATGAGATGGTCTTGACTGATTTTTGCCAAGATGGAGAACCCCTTCTGTCATAAAATAGTACAGTAAAAAGTCAAAATTATTTAAGTCACAATAGTTTGTTGTGAAAAATAATATAGGTGGTTAAATTAGAGGGAAGTATCATGTCCCCAAGATGGTTGTAACATGCCAAATTAGGATATTAATGTCCTTTTCACTGAGGCTTAGTCTTACAATTTAAAAAAAACCCTCTCTCTTCAAATAGGGGGGCACTGTATCTACTGAGTTTTTGAAAAACAGAGGTTTCAGTCATTTAATAGTACTTTTTACTACATTTACTGGACAGAACAAGGCAATGGGTTTATTCCAGTCCATCTGACCTGGAGAGAATAAGGATGGTTAAAACCCAGTCCAACTTCTTAATTAAAAACCTAGCACATAGTGCCCATAAATATTGTAGACTGTCTGAAATTAGATCAGTTACTGGTCTCAGATTTTCGAGAAGAGTTTACTTTGCCTAGAGTAGATTCACACACTGATCATCCTCTGGCTAAGAGCCAGATCTTCGTCCTCTAGCACAAGGGACACTGTAGTGACTTTTTGTTCATGTGCTGGGAAATTGCAGCAAGTTCTGTAACACAGAAATTCCATGTTCTGTGATGCACCATGCTATCAGCTCATGTGTAAAGAAGTGTTTTAATTGTGTAATCTCAGCTCAGTGAGTAGGAATGTGTATCTTTACTGACAAATGTGATTAATCCTGCTTTTGTATATTAGTCTTTCTACAAAATATTTGTTTACAAATTAGGAATTTTAAAACATGTCTCTAGAAGTTTTTAAATGGCAGTGTCTGCCCTCTTAGCTGTGTGCCTAGACTTATTTTTTATGTTTATGTTCCTTGGAAAAATAATCATGAGAACTTTGTGGTGACTTTGCAACTAGGGTTTTGAAATACAAAGGCACAGGAAGCAAAAATAAGAATATTGGCTCCAGCCATAATTTTTTATATTATTTAAACAAATTAGAACTGGCTGTGTTATATCTTGGAGTAAGAGAAGCAGAAATAACACAGACACTTAAATCTATTTTTAAAGGAAATACTAGTAGTAGTATCTAATATCATGCATATTCCTTCCTACAGAAAGGAATGATCAACACACGATAGAAATTACTGATTGCTTGAAAGTTCCTAGCAATCTAATTTGAGTACAGTACTTCCAATGTAATGAACCAATCTGTGAGAGACCTAACCTCTGTGAGTGTAGAAAATTGAAATTCAGCTAGCAGAAATTTTTACATTTGCAGGCATTAAAGAAATGTAAGTCAGATTAAAATAAATATGTTGATTACTGTGTTTTCAAATACACATTAGAACTGCCTTTTTGAACTGCCTTTTATCAGCCAAGTGTTATAAAATGGTTTGCAGAGAAACACATGCAAGTCCCGTCAAAGTTAGAATTAAAGAGAAGGTTTGACAAACCTGGCAGTCCTTAATTTATCTTTCAGCAAAGACTGAGGAAGATCAACTTTTAGAGTTCTTCAAGGACTCCTGTTCCAATGTAGGTGTTATTTTCAGTTATTTTCAGCAGGCTTTCTTAGTTTTTATGCTCTCTTAAAACATTCTACTTTGGTGTTTTCTGTATGTGAGTGTGAAGACTTTAGAGAATGTGATAACTCAGCCCACAGTGTAGGCAAGAGAAATCAGAAAATGCATGTGGAATCAGTTTATGTCATTGGCAAGACCCAAATATTGTTCCAGATCTCTGAGAAATATTACTAAGAGCATAATTTTGTCATGGGATAGTTCTTGCATTTTTCAAAAAGGACTTTTTGGTAATAGTTGCTACTTCAGAAGAAATTATTAATTGTAGAATAGCAACTAGAAACCCACTCTTAACTGCTAGAAACAACTTTAACTGTTGTCTATCTACAAGTTTTAATGTCATTTTAGTTGAAAGAATGTTTAAAAAATATCCGCTATTTCAGTATTTTGATAATTATCAAAAAAATTATTGGATGTCACATGCTTAATTCCGTAAATGGACTAGTCAGTTAATTAGTTCTAATTCAGAAATGAAATAATTTGTTTATGTTTGAATTGTTTAAAGTGTCACTGTCTACCCAGAATTGAAGTGTATGATAGGAATGTCTTGTGATTTATTAGAGGTTATGCATGCTTTTGAGAATTAAGGAGGAGGTTGAGTCTCTGGTTTCAGAGCAAACTGAGATAGGTATCTGTGTATGAAGTAATTTTCTTGAACATGATTACCAAGCACTTCATCCTCAGAGTGCTTCAGAAAGTCTCTATAGTCTGTTCCTCAGGGTTGTAAAGGAGCTATATGCTGTCAAGGAGTCAGATTTGTGAGATCATTTGTTCAGGATAACAATATAAATTTGAAGTCAGAGTGTGATTTGATGTTCTTGTTTTCCATCCTGTGTTTCCAGCACTGGTGTATTCTTTCTTTCATCAGTTGGTCAGTAAACACGATTTACAATTAAAGATTTCATTTTGGCAGACCTACCCATGCAATGTTGACAAAGGACTCCAGCATTTGGTGGCAAACATCTAGCAACCTGACATGGAATCAACCTTCACTATGAGGGCAAAACTGATCTCATTTTACTGGAAAGGCATTATGAAGCAGGTTTTAATAAATTTTAATCAATAAAATTTAAAAAACCCTTAATTTTAATTTTAATCAGTTGCATGTGTAGTGAATCTTTTTCAAAACATTAGTGTAGTTTTCACTGATATTGTTTAATAGCTGGCAGTGACATCTCTGTGACAGACACACTCAATTAAATCTATGCAAATTTATGCATGCTTTCATATTTATCCATCAGTTGAGTTCCCTTACTTCACTGCATTTTTTTTTGCCACATGCACAGTATGGATATATGGTATAAGCATTTATGAAAGTCACATGGTAATGGAGGTATCTAATAAGAAAATGTTTACCATTTTTAGATCTGTGACCTTTTATTTTTTAGAGACAAAAAATGCCAATGTGTAGTTTCTTTGTGAGGGCAGCTTATCTTGGAACTCCTGGGTCTCAATGCAGCTAACAGGGAGCTGCAAAGCAAGACAGGTGTTTAAAAACCCTTAACAGCTCAGATAACAGTTTATGTCACTAATAGTTCTTTCTAGGTCTGTCAGTTTCAATCAGCACAGAACACATGTGATCAGGATATCTGATAAACTTGTCAATGCCTTTTTAAAACAGGATTCCCCAATCTATTCTATTCAACTTTACTCTCTCCTTTCCTTTTTCTCGATTTCAAGTAGAATCTTGATAAGACAGAGATACAAGCAGCTGTGTATAGCTAGCTCAGGCTACAACTAATTTGTGCAGAAAAAAATTAAATCAGGAGGTAAATTATTTCATGATTGCTCATTCCCAACAGAGTTAGGCATCATTCTGAAGAAAATATCGAATAATTGGTTTCAGACCATGTCAGACACATGCAATTCCCTTCTCTAATGGCTATGTGAGGTAGGACTAGGCCTCAGGGGTCACTAAAGAACTGAAAATAGCTTAGTGCCAGGCACAGCAATAGAGAGACAGAGCACATAGGAAATGAAGTGGCAGTAAGTGCAATCTATAGGGGAAATGTGCTTCCCTTGGAATTTAATGTATTGGCTTAGAATCTGGCAGAAGGCCATGCAACAATTGTTTACATTTCTGTCAGCATCTGCATCTGTTCTGCTTTGTAAATGGCACTTATCTTTGAGTGAGTAAATGGTGGAATCAATAACAACTGTTAAGGGATTTCCTTTTTTTTTCATATTCCATAAAAATTCACGCTACAGACAATGTAGCCTTAGATTAATAAGAAACAGACATTAACAGGGTCAAAGGGATTTGTTTAGGAACATTTTATAGCTTCTTGGGTTTGCTGTAATTCTATCCATGTGACTTGAATGTATCTTGTAACATATCCAAATTAAACTGTTTAAAAAATGCTAGCTTGCAGTAATGAAGATGATTTTTTATAATTATCGTAAGTACTGTGTATAGAAAACTGCTGGCACTGTTTGTAATAATTTAGTTCTATGTAATACTGTGAATTACATCTGCTATGCAGAAATACTAAGTTGCTTTTTACAGTATAAGCAAGTTAACGATTATATCCAGCAATACCAATTATTTAAACCTAGCAGTTGCATTAAAAATTGTATACCAACAATTAGTTTGAAAAAACTGTGAGCAGATTCCATAAAAATGGAATATATCTTTGCTAAATGCAAATGAAAGAATAATACAACTTATGTACAAACTCTGTTTAGGATATCGTGTGCAGATGAATGCTGTCATAAATGCAAAGTTCTTATAATAGTTATGGCATCACTTAAAAGTTAATATCACTGAGACCTGAGGAACACATTGTTGTTAATGGAATTTATAAATGTAACTCCGTGTGCATGGCTTTGAAAATTTACCTCTTGGAATACCCCTATATACAGTGACTGTCAGCAGCTAAGTTTATTTTGCTTTATTAGGCTATTTCTTTCTGGATTTTAGCAAAATGGTAATTCCATTTGTTACATATGCAGGTTGTAGTTAGATTTTAAATTTAATATTGCACTTCTGATGTTTTTATTTTCTTCCTTATATAGCTTTATTGAATGAAATCCCTGACATTGCCTACTTGTGTCCATAGTAGAACAATATTGTAGATCTATCTTACATGAAATCAAGCCTTAGAAATGGGGACAGATGAATGATACTTAATGTATTGTGTATTGGGAAGGCATGTTATAGTATAATTGTTTAAGAGGGTTTTAGACCCTTGGTTCCTGCTGAGAGAAATCCCTGCTGTAATCACTGAAAAAACAGTCATCAGGTTGCTTTGCAAGGATTCCACCATGAGTCTCAGAGGCAGTTTAGCCATGTGACTCTGCAGAGTGAGTAATAAAGGCTAATTAATCTGAGAGCAACGTTGTCATAATGTAGTTATTCTTTACTATTTAGAGCTAGCTCACTTCTGATGCAGATATTTCTGTGCCGCGCTTTACTGTGTCAGATACCTGGAGGACTTGAAATCATCAGAATTAGGCACTCATTTTTGAGATGTTGTAAATTCAAAATTCTTTAGAACATTAGAGGTACCATGCACATTAAAAAAAATATGAAGAGAAAATAATAACGAAAGTTACATTTAGCTTATGGGTCTCATTCATACATGTTTTCTTACGCCTTTTGAGATTTTTAGTGCCTCCAGGCTATAACCAAGGGAGTTGGAACACTGTTTTTAATGGTTTCAAGAGCTACAGATTTGAGGAAAGTATCACTTTTGAAACTTGCTATAAAATCACAATTTAGCAGATATACACAGGTCATGTAGATCTAGCTCAGCCTTATTTCTTATGCATCTTCCTTTTCAAAGATGAAGGAAAATCTTTAAAAATGCTAAGATAAAGGCAGATACCTTGCTACTGAATTTAAGTACTTAGGAGAAGGTCAAGTACAATAATCAAGTGCCTTATAGAATGTCTTTCACTTTATGTTGCTTGAAAAATGCTTTAATTAACTTATTAGCTGTCTTTGAATTCATATGGGCACCTCTCAACTTCATCACTGGTGAAGTGAAATTCTATGATACCATCTGTCCAGCTACATCCAGCCAAATGGTCTCTGGTAAAATGGACAGCTTTATTCTTCGACAAGGGTGGCATGTCCTTCAGATCTTAGGAAAATTTCTTCAGCTTCAATTCTGCTAAAATGAAAGGCCAAACCTGAAAATAGTACCCCTAGTTTCTCCGGTGTTGTATAACTGCATCAGCTGCCTTTTCACCAGCACACAAACCTTGCATAAATTGATAGGCACCCTTCTTTTGGGCATTCTTTTTCTATTAAAAAAATAGAAACTCTCTCTAAGAATAACATTGTTTGGGTTGGCAGACTTCTGGTGCCCGTTTTTTGATAGTTGGGGTAGTAAATGAGCATGCTTGAAGAAATTAAATATCCTTTGAGTCCCCTCTGCCTCTGTGTGGTTGGAACTCAAGAGTACAGATTATCTAAATTGCATGGAAGTTTTGAGCTTATTCTTTTGCTTAATTCCAGTTTTGTGTAAGGAACCATCAAGATTTATTTACTAGCTACAAATAAATGCAGTGCAGGTTCATGTTAATTCAAGTAATCTTTTAGTCTTCTCCCTCCTATCTCCCCAGAAAGAACTGCAGAAACCACAAGTAGTCTCTTTTTTCTCTTAGCGAAATAGTTGTTACGTCCTTCATGAAGCAGAAGGACAGTTTCCCAGTTTTTCTGAGGTCTTTGTCTGAAAATTCAAGTTCCTTAAGAGCTATGCAACAAAGCCTTGTATGCATTAGTGAGCCTGAAGACCCTGACCAGCCTTTTCAGGGACGTACACCGCAGCCTGCCCAGGAGATCTATTTCACCTGCACCTGAGTCCTCAGTCCCTGCTTGAACTACATCACAGATGTCCTGGTGTTCATCAACTGTTGATGGAATTTTCCTGCCATGGGCTTGAACATGCCTTATCACCATGGTTCCACTCAGTGGTCACTGAACTCTCCCCGACTTGTGGTTACCTTCACCAGACCAGATCCAGATCAAAAGGGTAAATTCGCTTCCTGACTTGACCTCAGATTTGTGTCATCACCATTAATTTGGCTGATGATCTAGACTGTTGGTTGAAACCTATCATGTCAGGATCTGCCTTACTTAGGATCTGCATGACTGGGCCCTGGCTGGCAAGGAGCCTGTCCTGCTGGCCATATTATCATGCTTGGCTCTCTGTTCCTCAAGTAGCAGCCAGACTTCAGTGGTCCCTGACGCTGTGCTTGGTTTGAATCTTTTCTGTTGTAGCTTAAGATAGCTCATTTTCCTGACTTAGGATATTTGTGCTAGCAGATTTAGCCTCCAGAACAGTTTAGGAATTATCAGCATAGGCATTGGTTCTGTACAGCAGTATTGGTGTGATCCTTGTTTTGCAGAGATGGAAGCCTGGGGCTATGTTCAGGAGCTCAGAACCTTTTTTTACTCCTCTGTGTTTGTTTAGGTCCTGATCTCAACTTTTTTGCTGAGCGATATTTGTAAATCAGCTCATTAGCACATTGACCAAGGCTGTAGAATGCACTTTACTTCTGTATAGCCTCTGTACCAGCCTTTCTGTCCCTTTTCAGAAATTCTTCTCTCTAGGTATTGCTTTAGCAGAAAGCAAATGCATCCTGTTGTTAGGAGGTACTATAGAGGTCCTGTTTATGTTTGTCTATATCCAAAAATCCTGCTGCAGTTATTTCCTTGTACAGGGACCTCATGAATTCAAGTCAGGCATGCAGAAAAAAATCAAATTTAGAAGAACGATAGTAGTAAATTGCAGGTGGTTCAGGAAGGAAGCTGGTTTGTATCGTGTAACTTTCTCCATTTCCTTTCTATCCTGCAGTGTGACTGTGTTCACAGCGGTCTTAGGATGAGGGAAGAGATGAGGATCTGACTCCATGTTTCAGAAGGCTTGATTTATTATTTTATGATATATATTATATTAAAACTATACTAAAAGAATAGAAGAAAGGATTTCATCTGAAGGCTAGCTAAGAATAGAATAGGAAAGAATGATAACAGAGGTTTGTGGCTCGGACTCTCTGTCCGAGCCAGCTGGGCTGTGATTGGTCATTAATTAGAGACAACCAACATGGCCAATCACAGATCCACCTGTTGCATTCCCCAGCAGCAAATAATCAATGTTTACATTTTGTTCCTGAGGCCTCTCAGCTTCTCAGGAGGAAAAATCCTAAGGAAAGGAGTTTTCATAAAACATGTCTGTGACACTGCAGTTAGACTGGAATGCCATTGCTTACTGATTTGCGACTGACTGAGATCAGCTTCATGGGCTTTCAGCCATACTGTGTATTGTCCTCTGTGCATTGGATAGAATGCTAACAACAATTTCAGACCATTTTCATAATGGAGGGGTGCACAGTGTCACCTGGCTAAATGAGTTATATTAGTTTTCTGACCTAATCCTCCAAGTCATGATCCATTTGGTACCATTTTCAGAGTAAGCATACTCTATGAATATGGCAAATTTTCCTCCTAACAGGTTGATGTCACTGAGGTTTCGTTGAACATATATCACAGCCTTCATGTCTATTTCACATCTGTCCACATGGAGACGTGTTCTCTTCATGACAGTCTTCTACAGGATTTATAAACCTTTTTTGAGGTGTTCTCTATGTCATCGTATGGGCTGCTTCACTCTTGGCAAAGCACACAGTTCTTAAAGGTTTTTGTCCTATGGTTGTCCAATCAGAACAATGTCAGAAAAGAGGTGCCTTTTCATTCTACTCTGCTAAAAAATGGACAGTGATGTGCTTGTTCAAGCAGGCTGGTCAGTGTTCTTCAAAATTAAATGCTGTTATCAGTATTTTACCTAATGCTCTGCATGTCTAGAAAGCCCTTCAGTCAAGCTTTGAATAATCAGGTGTGTGCACACTACTTGAGCATCAAGCACTGAATAAATTAATTGTCATTTCTGAGAAACAATAAAACTGAAATACATTCTGAATGATCATTAAAAGTAAAAGTTTTTACTTTTTCTGAGTTTGGTAATGTGTTCTAAGCACAGCATTACTGTGGTATACCTTTGTCTTCTACACTCTCTTTCAATCTAATAAGGACAATATCATTTGAGGGAATCAAATAAGTGGACCGTTTCCTTGTTCCTCCATAGACAGGGCAAAAAAATCCTAAATTTCAAGGTTTTGAAATTATAGGAGCTGGAACTAATGTTCTGTTCATTTTTAGAATGTGTTTTGTGGTTCTTACACTGCAGACTCAGGCAGTCTTTTCATGTCAATTAAACTCAGATTATATTCTCTAGTTTTTAGGTAAGGAGTAAAATTCTGTGAATGTGATTTTTTGTAGGTTTAAGACTTAAAATTAGAAATCCAGTGATAGATTTCCTATTTACTCATTATTCAGAGAGGAAAGACACTAACAAAGGCATTGATGCATAACTCTTTTGACATTCTTAGAAATGCAAGGAACTAACATGAATACATCTGTTTGGAACTTTGAAGAAATTCAGATGTGGATGCAAAACCTGCAGTCCAGTCTCTAATGCTGTAAAACTGGAATAGCATATTATGGAATTAGCTCTGCTCCTTAGATCTATGTCTATTTAGAAGTGGTTTGTAAATGCCTAAAAAATATTTAGAAACTTTGAGGGAAAAGGAAGGTACAAAATATTTAAAATCTGCAAAGATCAGAAAGATTTGACACATAAAAGTACATTTCAATCAATTTCTTTTTGTATTCATCTTTCAGAGCTTCCCTTTTAAACTACTCTGACTTTCCCATTGACACTTTCCAGATTAACTTTTCTGCTGGTGTTACATCTGCAACAGAACTGCGTAGGACCATGGTATCAGCTCACCATAATTTGCATAGAAGTGCAAATTTGTTACACTTAAAGATGTTATAAAATTAAAGTACTTAAACCCATGTGGTTTGGTAATACTGAGTTGGAAACATCTCCGAATCATTTATAGTGTGACTGTGCTGAAATCAGAGTTCCCTGGTTGATGTGACATGATTATATGTTATGAGTGCATGTGTTAACCTTTCAAAATAAAATGTTCGGTTTCTTCTTTTAAATACCAAATGCTTATAGTTATAATACTTGCTGATATTTGCTCACTGACAGTCTCACTTGTTTTCAAACCCCACATATTTAAAGTTGTGGAGTGTTAGATTGATGTTTCTTTCACTCAAATGTCATATTCATCAACTGTATTGTGCTAGCAGATTGTTAAACAGACAAGGTGACTTGCAGAGTGACAAGTGATGTGATGTCCCAAACCATTAAAATACAGTAACGATGTGGTTTTTTCCCTTTCGGCTTTTGCAACACAGTGGGTTTTCTGTAAAACACAGGTGAGAACATTCCTGAGTAGATCCATTGTGTGGAAAAATTCTTAGTTAATGAATAACAAAACCTTGAAGTCAATTGGAGTCTCACAGATAATTGAGAAGTTCTGAAGACTTAGGGAAAAATAATGTAACATATTTTATAATGAGAAAAAATAGATTTTGTTATAAGGAATGTTAAATTGCTTGATGTATTACACTTTCTTACATAATCATAATTTTGCAGTATTGTTTGGTTTTTTCTGCTATAATAGAAGCTATTTTATAATTTTACTTGAATAGCCTCACAGGAATACCACAGGAAAGGACGGAACTTCTGCTTAACCTTATATCAACTCAAATGTCTTTCTCAACTTATCAAACTCTTCTTATTAATGGAGGAAAAAATCGAAGAGCTCTCTACAGAATTTCTGCTGCTACCTTCATTTACAGAGAGGAATAAGAATGTTCAAGGTAATGAATGATTGTCCTGATTTTTTGGTTTATTTTGTGCAAAAGAATAATTTTATGCTATTTTCAACATTAATTACCTAATTTGCGTCATGATATTTTTCAAATAAATGTGTTTCCACATCCACTGAAAATGCTTTTGAAATGTGCAGATTTATATTTGAGCATGATGACTTGTAGAAAAGAACTGATTGCTGTGTATAAAGATGTGATGTACTAAGTGTAGATAATGATGGTGAGCCATGATGAAAAACTATCAAACACTGCAACAAGATATCTCCTACTGGATTCTCTCTAAAATCCTATGTCTCATATAGAACACAACAATACTCAGAGTCTGAATTCTTTGAAACTGACTTTTTCTGAAGTTGTCCTTGAAAATTGCCTTTTTCAAGAGAGAAAAACAAATACATTAGTATCAGTTTAGTTGATCTTAGTGTAAGTGAAACTAACTGCTAAAGGATGTAGTCCATGTTTACCTGTATTTCTCACACTTACTCATATTAACTATGTTTACTAGCATGCTTATCTCACTGGCTTAAATGGCTGTGTTACAGAAGGAGGTTCTACATCTAAAATGATCAAGCTTCAAGTTTGCATTTGCTATAGGTTCAAAGCTCACTTTTTTGTCATCTAATTGTATTCAGTAGAACCTGGTATTGTGAAAATTCAGGTGAATAACATTTTCCAGGAGTATTCTCACGAATGTTCTACTCTGCTGCTTCTGCCAGTGGAGACTCCAAGTCATGAGAGAGAAGTGGTTTCAAAAGCTTTGATTTTATTGCAGAAAATTATCAGACCAGAAATGAGGCCAGGCTGCTCAGGGAGAGAGGATAGGTGAAATCAAATGTTCACTATCTCTATAGTAAAGCTGCAGGCTGAGGAGAAAGGTGTTTTGGGAATGGTGTTGTCTCAGAATACTACATTGACGAAAATAAAAATATTAAATAAGAAGAGTTCTAAGGCACACAGTTTGTTGTATTCTTCACCTGCAATATTGACACTCCAAAATAAAGAAATACAGGTTAACCTATATATTTTTAGAATATACGTCAAAGCTCTAATAAAATATGCATTCAAATTCCATTTTTACTGACTTCAATGACTTCAGTGACTTCAGTGTATTTCTGCCTCCTTTACACAGTTCTACTAATTCTTAAGAAATGTTACGCTATTACACATTATAATTTATGTTTTGTGGACTTGATTCTGCAAAGAGATCTTAAACTTGTAGACTTTTCCTCGTGTGTTGAGCAGGGCATGCACTCAGTAAGGACAATGGTAAATGTACTTTTTATTACTGTATTATGTGAGAGAGTGTAAAAAAAATCAAGAAATCTCGAATGGGAAATTTATTTTATATTTATATGACTATATTCTAAGGCATGTGGTCTCCAGTCATTCAGAGGACTTAACAATTTCAAGAATAGCAAGAAACATTTTGCTTTCCTGGAAGTAAAAATTATCCTGCTTAATTAAATAATAAAAATCTTTCCATGCTTAATTACATACAGAACTATTTCTCCAAAGAGTGTTAAGCCACTTTCTTTGAGAAGTATTCTTTTAGAGTAATCATGTCTATAGGAAGTTGATTCTTAATTGGTACCTCTACTTAATCAAATCTGAATGTGAAGTATTATTAGATCTTGTAGGAGGCAGTCTTGCGGGTAAAAGGTCCATTCAAGAAAAAAACATAGAATTCATTTTACCCTGAAAAACAAGTGATGGTAGATATTTTTCAGATGCTTTTAATGAAGTCTCAGGCATACTTTTGTTTTTAGAGTTACTGTTGTGATCAGGTGATTCTATTCACAGAAATGTTCTCCATGATATGTTTGCATATAGTTTGTGGAAAGAAGACATGTCTAGAGAAATTTTTAACAAGAGGTCTGACTAGAAGAAAGGTTTATTGGTGTTACTTTATTTTCATATTGTTGGAATTTCAGTTGTAGTGAAGAGAAAGATGATTTGATGTGGGAAAATGAAAGCTATGTTCCCAGTAGTTTCAGGTTATGTTAAGTATCCGGAAGAATTTAGGATTTTCCCTGTTAATGTCCTATATTTGGTTGGTAATTTTATTTTTTTCACTGATGATGGCTGAGTTTTTTTATAAGAAGTATTGATTAAAATCCTTGTTTTATTTTTATCAGAACACATTGTAGCATGTGACTAGACAATATAATGGCAATCTTCAGTACTTATTTAGAAGCCTTATTTCTAGAAATCTTGTTTAATTTGTCAGACTCAAGAGTGTAGATGTGTCTGAAGCAGCTTTAAATTAACTTGTGTACAAAGGTCAGGTCTAAAGTGCAGCCCAGTCTGCAGAACCAGCCTAAGAAGCAGAGTGAATTAGCCCAGACTGAAGTGAGTGCTGATGGTGCTAGAAAGTTACCCATACTCTCAGTGGATTCAGGCTAGGTTGGATATATCCAGCCTACCCCTCAGTGTCTGCAGTGAGGGGTATCTGAAGTGTCAGTGCTCTGCAAGTAATACTGCTGGCAGACTGGGGAAAGATGGCCGGTTCATAAAACCGGTAGGTGAATGTCCAGGTCGCCTAAAGTTTCCCTAGGCATTGCGTAGACAGAAGCCTTGTACTTGTTCCCTTTATGTTTTGGTTGCTTTTAGTATTCATGGGAGACAATCTGTGTAGCTCACACAGAGGTGCAACAAAAATAAGGGTTTTTTAATGTGCTTGTGTCAAGTGATGTATTTATGTGCATAACTGTTTCGATGTCAATTGATTTTTTTGTTTTATATTCTGTAGTACTTCAATTTTGATATTTAGAACATGTATAAAGTTCCATCAGAAACAAAGTAGTTCTTTGGATGGTTCCTCTTTGTAAAATTTTTTTTGTCCCAAAGATGGCATCTGAGTGTTATCTAAACCAGACGGTTTCTTGGCCCTCATTTTTCCCTAAACCCAGCAATGACAAAGAGCAACGGCTGCATAAATTGGATGTAAGAAGAACACTTAGGGTTTATCACAGAAGAATCAAAGATTTCATATCTTCTGACAGATTGTTTGTACTCTTAGGGGGTCTTAAGAGGGGTCAAATGGCTTCTAAGAGTTGCTTAGCTAGATGGTTAAGGGATTGTATTAGAGAGGCGTATGTAGTTAAGGGTAAAGAGGCTCCCAGGGTTTGTAAAGCTCATTACACTAGGACTATAGCTGCTTCTTGGGCGGAGAGGTCGAAGGCTTCCACATTGGAAATTTGCAAGGTGGCCACCTGGGCTTCTCTTCATACTTTTTCATTGCATTATTGCTTGGATGTAGTCTCTTCTGCAGATTCTGCTTTTGGTGGGAGGTTGCTTGTGAACCAAAAAAAGAACAGTGAAGAAAAGAAAGACATGTAGTTCAGAGTTCTAGCTGGCAACAAGACAAGTTTCTTTGCAGCGTGCACAATGGAATCCTATGAAGACCAATTTAGGCCGTTGAAAATAGATGTTACAGGGAAGTACTGCCTACCAGTGTTCTCTGATGGTAACCCCATGGCAGACAATAGCACCAAAGGAAACAGTGAACCAGAGTGAACTCTGTAGGGAGATGGATGTGGAGAGTTTTTAGGTGATACAGATAGGTCTCTGAGTTCAGTTTGAGTTCTTTATATGGCATCTTCTGGAATATATTCAGAATCCTCATTTTCACAAATTACTTTGCATAGATTGGAGAAAGGAGTTCTCTGAATTGCATTTTCCACTCTAACTTCTTTTCACTGTTCTTTCCAATTCTTCCTGATTTTATTTTTTGACTTTACCAGCAGTAACTTAGTGTTCCTTAATATGTATACACCAAGATTTGAGCTTGATTTAAAACTGTATTTGTGTTATCTAAGCACAGGTTTTTTAAAAGATAGTGTAAATACACATTTTATCTATTACCAAAGTGTTCTTCAAGTTTTCCTTTGAATCAAAATAAGGAGAAAATCATGCAAAGTTCTTAGACAAGCAAGTGATGGTATGTTTTGTTCCACCCCTGAACAGTAGTGTGACATCTGGGCAAGACTGCTACTCTGCCTTTCAGAGAAAAGGTATCTGTATTTTTCTATATCTTACAGGACATTAATTTACAATGATGAATAACTTCATTCCACTACAGGCATTGGATTTCATAAAATTATAGGAGTAACCATCCCCAGTTTTTTCTTGACTATTTAACCCTTTCATCTGCAGGTATCTTGTCATACCTACTGTGATGAGATAGTCTACTTCTCTATTTACATTCAGTTGAAATTAGTGAGAAGTTCTAACATAGCTAGTACTTCCAGCATCACAGCTTCTCTTTGAAGCAATCAGGAACATGATTGTCTACAATCAAGTGTTAAGCATGAGACTTGGGTTTAGAACTCTGACAAATAGGATTCTCTTTCCATCTTTAAGTTAGATTTTTCTTTCCTCTTGGGTTTTCAGGTTCCTCTTGTTAAGACTTCTAAAAAATCAAAAATATCTAATGTGCTTTCATCTGTCTCACTTTTTTTTCCCCATTTCAGTGAGAAAGGTGAACTTTGGACAGATCAGATAATGAATACCAAAAAAGGCTTTCTCCATTGGAGTGCTTAAAGACACTGTGGGTGAAGTTGTCAAGTCCTTAGATTTATAAGCTCTATCGCAGGGGACTGGAAAGATTTGCAAAGGTCTTTCCTTCACACCTTAAATTAACATGCTTAACTCTGTATCCATTTCTGGAAAGTGTAATAAAAGGAATGTGGAATAAAATTTTGGGGGTGCGTCCTCCTTACAGACTTTTATGACAAAGTTGCAGTATTGCAAAAGTTGCAATTGAAGATTTTAAAAAGTTGTAATTTTTGCTTTGGTCTGAACATAAGATGTTCAGTTATCTTCTTTTACAAATACACAGCTTCAGTGGATCAATCCACAGTGAAGATGAATTTACACTAGGAGGACAATATGGTTTCAGAGGTACATTTTCTGCATCTGGGTTAGTACAGTTGGCACAGTATAGTACAACAAGCAAAAAGTTCATTATTGAAGATGGATAGCAGAAGGTGGTTTTGACCCATAGTTTGGCAGGCATTTTTTAATTGTTATTTATATTTCTGGAGCAATGGTTCTTTCTACTTCTGCAAGATGTATTATTTCAAGCATGTTTTCAATAAGAGTTCTGACTGAGCTGGCTGAATCCAATTTGTAAGCTACTTTGCTAGCACTGATACTTAGCTTATACACAGATAGTGAGTAGCTCATACAAAAGCTTTCCTTGATACTTCGCTATTCTCTGCTGCATGCAAGACAGTGTCACAATGACTGTTCTATAGCCATAAATGCTATAAAAATAAGAAAACTGTGGAATTCTATAGAAAAAAAAATAATAGAATTTCTTTTAAAAAATAAAAATCATTATCGTTAAAATGCAAGAGGTGTCACTGTCATTCTTTGGTCTTTGTAACCACCATTACAAAACCAGAAAATTACTGAATTGGAGAAAGAAATAAATAGATAAAGGGGACCTAGGCAAACAATTGTTTTGAAGAGAAGAGTAATCCCAGACAAATTTTAATACACACAAGGAAAGGTGGCTGAAGCGTTTTGATTTTAAGTGTAGCACTGGATATAATCTTGTTCTCATTATTTACAATCAAAGTTATTAAAGCTGCCTAGGTGGTAAACTAAAGAAAGTACAGAAATTATGAGCATTCCGTCAAGACTAGATGTTTGTAGAACATCGGTTTCAAGAAAGACAAAGCAAGGATTTGTGGTTAATCCAATCTTCCCTAATAATCAAGAATGCTGAAGGTTTAGAATATGCTCTGGAAAAGAAGCAAATATTAGAAAATTACATTTGTCTTCAGCCACCATCTTCTTTTACAACATTCACTTTTCTCAGCTCTCTTTCTGCAAATTCTTTTCTCTAAACAAGTGATCCCTCTCCCATGGGAGAGGGATTTAATTTAAAATTTATTTTAATTTAATTAAGAAAGGTAAATTTAAAGTAGAAAGCATCCCTCTCCCATGAGAGAGGGATCACGTGCATTTCTTTCTATCTGTGCAAATGCAGTTTGATATGTGCTATTTAAAGAGAGAAGTCAGAGGATTTGTCTACATAGATGTGGTTTCTCCAGCCCATGCCTGTCTTTCTGTCTGCAGTGGCAAGCTAATTTGGGCTGAGTAGCAGCTGTACCTTAAATAAAGCTGTGCTTCTCTTTCCCAGGAGAGTTTGTTGATTAGGGCAAGACAATCAGAAGACAACTTGTAAGGCCCTGAAATCCTCACTTGATGAGACACTTAAAAGGGCTTGTGGTTTTTCACAATGGTTAGACACACAGACAAATACCAACAAGATATTGTCAAGATGTCAAAACATCTTTACTGGCAACTTCGGGATATCAAGGAACTTTGGCCAAACGTTTAGGCCAGCATTCAATCAACAAAAAACACTTTTCGAAGCATTAACTTAGCTCATTTGACTTTGCAAACTCTAAGCCCGTTCAATTCTAAGTTACTCAAAAATTCCAAGAAGAGGGAATTAAATGAAGAAAGAGAGAGAGGCAGAAATTATATAGAAAAGAACAAACATAATTACCACTCCAGGTTCCAGTAGAGTGGTATGAATTTCTCATAGAGATTCAAAGGGGAGATAGAGTCAAGGCATGCTGACCTTGTGCCAGGTTAAATACCCTTTGGCTTTCCTGGGCCCTTCCCCAGCTGGGAGTTCCAGTCATCTGGCCACTCTGGGGCTGAGCTGGGGCTCCAGGGGCAGAGTGTGGAGCACTGCCTGCAATGCCAGGGATTGGTGGCCACTGTGGGGCTGGGATACAGGCTCTGGGGGGTGGAGTATATGGAGCAATGTTCTGCCTCACCAGACCAAGGCCTGACCTGCTGCTTTCCCTCACACACACACCCAAAACATTTTGAGCAAGCATTCCTACCAGTCTCACACAAGTGAAGAATTTGCAGAACAGGAAGGGTGTAATTTGTTATCTGACTCTGTGGAAATAGTGTTTGAGAGGAAGGTTGTAGTAGCATCTGAAGAGCAGAGGCTCTGTGGGAGGCTGTGGCTAAGTGTATAATGTTCAGGACAAAGTGGGAAGGTGACCCTTGGTAGCTGGAGGTTAAATCAAAGAAGAAGATGCCAGCCATACCCAGATGAGATCTGGGGAAAGCAAAAATTTGAGAAACCAAAGGAAGTCAGTAAAATATGGGAGACTTGAACCTGGGGTGTCTTTGAGAAGACCAGTGAAATTTTTGATGTGTGTAAGCCTAAATGCACAAACATAGATACGTATGGGTATAAAGCAGGAGTGTCCAGACTGTTAATTAGAAAAGGAGGTGGGATAATCTAGTAGAACACGTGAATTTAATAATGAAGGAGCCTGTTAAATGACTGGTGTGGGTGTAAGCTTCATTTGGCTCTTTGCCGGTAGTTCTGGAGTCAAAAATCTACCATCAGCTAGATACCAATTTATCTCAGCTATGAATTCTTAACAAGTAAGGCAGCAATTCTGTGAATACACAAGGATTTCAGCTTAAATGTTTAAGGTTTTCTTTGAAGTCTTGACATAAAAAGTTATAAATGGCAGATCTAAATGGTGACAATAATACAAGAATATGAATGTATAGAAGCTTACTTATGGTTATAGATAGAATGTGTTGTTATATCTATAAAAAAGGAGAATTGAATGGAAAGAAAGGTAAATTTAAGGTAGAAAGCACAAAATAGAAAATAGGAAAAATATCTGGTCAGTTAGACTATTAGTTGGGTTTTTTAAATTCTGGACCAATTTCTAACGAAAACTGTTGGAAACTTTATCGTAAAATACATTAAAACATGCTGGAAAAAACCCAGTAGGTTTCTGGTATTGTCTATTATGTTGAGTATCGGGGAGTTGGATGGTCTGGATAATATCTTTTGTTTTATGTTCTACCATTTTGTCTTTCATTTTAACCAGCTTAAATCTGTCAGTGTCTTAGGAAAATGCAAACAAAAATGGTATTTGGGAAAAAAACGTCAAATGTTTGGGAAAAAAACCCCAAAACAGTCCAAGAAGCCCCACAAAAACATCAAACCTCTACAATGTTGTATAAGTGTATGAAAAACAGTGTTTATTTTCAGAATGCAAATCAATTAAGGGAAGGCTTAAATCTACTTTGGATAAATTTAATCCAATGCTGGAAATTTCACAGAGAGAGAAAAGCTCTTTAAACCTTGGTCATGTACTACTGGTAGCTTCAGATCACTGAAGACCTCCAAGGTTATGCCTGGAAGATAATCTTTGACAATGCTTTGATAGCACCTGGTCATTTAAAACCTCTTTTAATTTCGTATAACGTACATTACTTTAGGAATATCTGCACCAGTCTTGTTTATGCTACAAGACAGATTTTTAAAATACATATTGTTTGGTGTTATCCTTGTATCTCTTTGTTCTATTCTCTCACAGAATCACAAAATACAAGGTAGTGGTTGCAAGGAATCTTTGGTATTCATATTGTCCAACAATCCCTGCTCAAGCAAGGCCTCTAGAGCAAATTGCCCACAGTTATGTCCAGATGACTTTTGAGTATCTCCAAGGACGGAGATTCCATGACCTCTCTGGACAACCTTACAGTGCTTGGTCACCTTCACAGCAAAAAAAGCATTTCCTGATGTTCAGAGGAAACCTCCTGGCTTTGTGTCTGTTTGGGCCTGTGACCACTGGCCCTGTCATTGTGGAAGACTGATTCTGACCTCTTTGAACTCTCCTTTCAGGTATTTATATATATTAGTGAAATATCCTGCCCTGCCCTTTTTCTTCTGTTGGCTAGCAGTCCCAGTGCTCTCAGCCTGTCTCCATTCCCTTTGTCATCTTCTGTGGCCCTTTGTTGGACACTCTCCAGTACGTTCATGTCTGTCTTGTACTGAGTAACCCAGAACTGTATACTGCTCCAGGTGGGCTCATCACTGTTGAGCAGACAGGAAGAATATTTTCCTTTGACCTGCTTATAATGCTTTGCCTGATCCAGACCAGATACCATCAACCTTTTTGCTGGCTTATGTTCAACTTCGTGTACTTCTGGGCCCCCGGGTCCTTTTATGCAAAGGTTCGCACCAGCTGGGAGAACATCAACATGGGTTGGATACCTGGGTTTGTTCCTCCCCAGGTGCATGACTTTGCTTCTTGCACTTTATGAGATTGTAATGTGCCTATTTCTCCAGCCTGTTAAGGTCCTTCTGGATTGGTACCATGGCCGTCTGCCATCCTGTTTGATGTCAGCTGCAGACTTGCTGAGGGTACATTGTACCGCATCATCCAGATCATTAATGAAGATGTTAAACAGGATTTGACCTACTATTGACCCCTGAGATAGATTGCAAATTACTGAGCTCAAACTAGACTTTGTGCCACAGATCACTGCATTTGGGGCTTGGCTATTCAGCCACTTTTCAGCTCACCTTTCTGACTATTTGTATAGTCCACACATCTTGTCTGCATCTTGTCCTCTAACAAGATCTTATGGGAGACAGTGCTATGGGCTTTATTGAAGTCCATGTGGAAAACATCCACTGCTGTCCCCTCATCCACCAGGCCAGTCATTTCTTTGTAGAACTTCATTATGCTTTGGCCAAGCATGACTTCCCATTACTGAAGCCATGCTGAATACTCCTGATGAATTCTTTGTAATGCACCTGGAAATGCCTCTGTTACCTTCCTTGGGGTTAAGTGAGGTTGACAAGACTGATTCCCTGAGTCCTCCTCCTTGCCCTTTTTGAAAATAGGAATAACATTTGCTTTCTTCTAGCCTTTAAATTCTTCTCCCAGTTGTCATGATTGATCAAAAATTATTGAGAGTGGCCTTGCAATGACATCTGCCAGCTCCCTCCACACTTAGGTGTGGGTGCATCCCAGGAGATGCATCCCAGGAGAGCCCAAGGATTTCAGTATGTTCGCTTAGTTATTCTCATAACTGATCCTCTTCCACCTAGAGTACATCTTCCTTGCTCCAACCTTACCTCCTGGTCTCTGGTGTCTGGGATTCCTGAAAGCTGGTCTTGATAGTAAATACTGAGTTGAAGAAGACATTCATCATCTCAGCCTTTTCCATAACAATGATACCAGGTCCCCCATCTTGTTGAGCAATGGGCTCATGCTTTCTCTAGTCTTCCATTTATCACCTGTGTGCTTAGAGAAGCCCTTCTTGTCTTTGACAACCCTGGCCAAATTAGTTGCATTTGAGCTCTAGCTTCCTTAACTTTTTCCATGCTGAGAAGTTATTTATGTGTTCATCCCCAGTTACCCATCCTTACTTCCACATTCTGTATGCTTCATTATGTGTTTGAGTTTGGCTAGGCTCTTCC
The DNA here is from genome assembly GCA_024362935.1 of Setophaga petechia. Lineage (NCBI taxonomy): Eukaryota > Metazoa > Chordata > Aves > Passeriformes > Parulidae > Setophaga > Setophaga petechia. Next base: position 40,682,013 of record JANCRA010000004.1, read on the forward strand.
AGTTCATGCATGCAGGCTTTCTGCTGGTTTGTTTTTTTTCAGCTCTCTGGAGATTAGCAGAGGTGAAACTTGAATTTTAATCAAATTTCTTGTTCCCATTATCTAGGGCCTTATCCCACGGGACTCTTCCAGGCTGTGGAATCCTGGAGCTGTGATTTGCTTTTTACCCTCCTTTGTGCTCTCAGGATCTGGAACTCCACTATGTCATGGTCACTGCAGCCAAGGCTGCCTTGATTTTCAAATCCCCAACAAGCACCTCCATCTGTGCTTGTATCACTAGGAAGTGGAATCACCAGTACATTTCAGGAATCCAGATTTCTTGAATCACCGAGAAAAGTAATATCAGTCCCAGATACTGGCTTGTCCTTGACAAAACTGGGACTATATCCCATTAAGTATCCCTCTAAGATTCATGAGTGAGCTTTGTGTCAGCCCTTCTTAAGGAGCTTCTCTTGTTATTTATGTTTTTATAAGCCATTATTTTGCTTATAATATCTGTACTAATTACCTGTCTTTTTATTCTTATTGTATTGGTGTTTCCAAATAAGTAAAGGCTGTAAAAATATATTAGTGTTCAATTGATATAATTCTTTGAACAAAGAGGAGAAATTAATTTCTATGCAGCTGATCTAGACTTATTTATTCTCCTTAAGAAGAGATGACTTCACAATCAGTATAAAAATGCATTAATGACAAAAGAAACCATATTTTGCACATTATATGTGCATTTGTATAAAATACAAGTACCACCAGGTGTTGATTTCATCATGTTATGTAAAAGAAACTGTATATAACGTGACTTTAGTATAACATTAGTATTCCCCTACATCTTCTTGAAGGTTTTTTTTATGCTTCATATTGATATATAAGAAGATGTTGAAGGCTGCTGACTTTTCTACAGAATTAATCTAAACTTTGATCTCTTTTGTCATACTGTGCAGGAGTTCTGAAGAGAGCTAGTGGGGAGCTTTTAATAGGAGAAACTAGAGCAAATGAAACCAGCGTGTATCCTGAACAGTTACTTCAGGTAGAAGAGGTGAGTGTGAAAAGAGTCGTACACTTTGTATGCGGTTTTCTTTTGTGTCTCCAGTGTAGGCTTTCACCATGTTCATTATAAACATCTATTGCTGTAGTTTCATTACTTCAGCTTCTGTGAATACTTTTCTGTGCAAAGTTTCAGTTTAGATGGAATAAAATCTTATGGCATTCAAAGAAGTGGTTGGTATTTGGTAGTTATTAACAGAAAAAACTGTTAACAAAATGGAAAAAATTTAGTTAAATATGATAGGTTTCTTAGTATTATACATATCATCTCAAAGAACCTTAAAGAAGATTTATTAAGTTCTTAGAATTTGGTCATAATAGTTCTTCCTAGAGGTATAGATTTCATATAATGTCTAGTTTTTCTGATGCCAACAAACTACTGTGTAATAAGCACTGTGCTTTGTAGAATGTACGTACAAGATTGTTTTTGTCTGGCTCCCATTTACTACAAAACACATTTTTATTGTTGATTTTATGGCACATAAATGCTCCAATTGTCTCATATTTTATAATAGTGGAATTTAATTTCTTAATGGCTTGATTTTGATGTTGAAATTTTTAAAAAATATTCTTTGGATTGATGTGTGAAGCTAATATGTATTACAAAGAAGAATATTTTGGGTAGATTGGGATGTACTTGATCCCCATTTAAAAATTGAGGGAGTGCAAAAGTGTATATCCATTGGGGGTGCCCCTGTGCTTACAAGAGCTGGATGTTGCTAGTGGGAAAAGGGAAAGGAAGGAGGACACAACTTTAAAATTGAAGTAAACTTTGTAGTTTTCCATTCTCTTCCAATTTAGTATTATAGCTGCAGGAATAGTTAGAAATCTGTCTTTATTATTTTCCTACTGTGCCCTCATGGTGGGGGTATTTACTGAACATCATCTTATGTCATTAAAATATGTCTCTTACAGTGGTGCAATTGTCAAATGGCCATTTCTGGAAAGGTTTAAGTCTGATATAAGTCATAAGAGCAATGCAAAGTGAGATAAGTCAAAAAGTAATGATGTTCTACTGTGTCTTCTTATTGCAACTCTTACACTTCAGATTACTGCAGAAGTCTCTGTTTAAAGAAGGCAAGGAACTCATGTAAACCACAGCCAAAGCCAGCCTTGGCCTAAAACTACGAATCTCTATTTAAACATTTTAATCTTTTCTAAATCCAGTTCTAGAGAAGTGAAATACAGTGTGGCTGTGTTAAAACCAGCTCCTCTTAAGGGTTTCCCATTGAGATTCATGGTTAGTAACTTCCAATTGTTAACTTGCAGTGAAAATTGTTACAGGGTATACATTGCTAGATTACTTTTTATTATTACTATTGAAAATTCCTATGAATTCTTTCACTTTTTAGAATCTGTTAAAGATTACAAATTAGGTAAAGATGAAGGATGTTTTTATAAAGGCTGTTTTGTTTAAACGGGGATTTATTTTTTCCAAAAAATTTGATGACATGTTTAATGTTGCTATGCATTTTGTTGAGTATAAATATACTCAACATAGTAGTATAAATACTACTTTAGTATGATTTCAACACTAGTGGACTATATTTTAAATTATTTAAATAATTTCAAAATGTGATGGTGTCCTGTAATTTAATTATGGATGTGCATTTAATTTTCAGATTATATTAATACTCAATAATGACTTTGGAGTTATTTAATTTTAATATGTATTTCAGCCTATTTTACTGAGTTTTGGCTGGAGAACTGCATTTAAAGACCTGTCTTCTTCTGTGGCTCACTGTATAACAATAGCAATTGAGGATTTTTCATCTAAAATTCTTCAACATGAGCAGAAAGAAGAGTTTTCAGCTGCAGGCTGTGCAATGAGTCTTGTAAACAACCAGCAAATGAGGGAGTCCTGCAGAGCAGTCCAACAGGAGGAGCAACCAAAACGAATTGCTAAGGCAGGTATCAAAAGATCTGAAGTTTGAAGGGAGACAGAATGCCAAGGCTGTTTGCCATCTACACTTTGAAGTATTTACAGTACTATTAATATTCTATATCTTATATAAATGGAATTAAAAAGAAAGTGAGAGGCATTACAATGTGAAGCTGAACAGAGCTTTATACAATAGCCGTAGTTTGTACTTGAAAGCATTACCTTTTAAACTTCACTGGCATTTTTTTTCAGACAAAAAGTTCTAAAGCATTCTGATTAGTATCTGCTCTGTTACCAAGTGGTTAGATGGGAAAATGTTGAAAGCTTTGAAACATGGCTATAGAGGGATTTCCTGTATTCATATCATTAGACATGCCATTCAACTAATTGGCATAACCAGTAAAAAAACCCAATTTTGAGTTATTTGATTTGGCTGAAAGGTCATTTATTAATTCAATTCCTTTTGTAAGTAAAGGTATGTTTGAAAGACTCTTTCTAGTAAGATCTACAACTATGCTGGCAGATTTGGAATGCTGTTAATGAATGCTTGCTTGAAATAACACATGAGCATTAGGGAGATAATTTTTTTTAAGGAGATTAATGTATGACTTTATGAAGAGATGACACATTTATTTCCAAATCCAGTGTTTAGAAATGTGTTTGTGTATTTTTCTAAATTAATTAGTTTAGAAAATTATCATTATTTACAAGGAATTAACCTTGTGCTTTGAATGAGCATTTAGTGACATCAAAACCAAAGGAATGCGTTGCTAGCATAAGATGGTTTTAATTTTTCCCCTGGTATAGAATATGCAGCTTTAAAGCAGGAAGGAATGAAAGAATATTTAATTTACTTTAAAAAAATGTTACTCCTCTGTTTAAGAGGTTAAAATATTTATAAAGCTGATTCAATATATTTATGTTTCATGCCAATTTCATTATTCAACATCTGACTCTAGTGTGTATAATTTAAGCAGTACTGTCAGAATACAAATAACTTGGTGCCACATTTATTTCTCTCAGTTTTGTTCTGATATCATGGAAGAACTCGACACATTGCTTCCATTGGCTCTGGCCTGCAGAGATGATTCTCTTCAGGAAATTAGAGCAAACTTTGTAGAGGCCTGCGGCAAAGTGGCAACAGCTGTTCTGGCAAGACTAGAGGAGAAAAGCAAAGATGTTCCCTTGAAGGCTCCCCTGCAAGACTTGTATGCTGCCCTTTCCACGGCAATATATGTCTTTCAGCATTTTACAATGTACAGCAATTTAATGAGAGAAACAAGCAAAAAGTATGTCCTTTTTACTTAAAATGTTTAATTCAAATGCATATTATATAAGAGTTCATTCCATTTTGGTGATACAGTGTGCTGGTAGTTTCCCAAATTGCATCATATTTTTTAGCACATGCACTATGTGTACTGTTTTATGGAAATACCTGAATCAACCTGATAGTCCACAGCAGCCATTGCAAGACAAATTATTTATGTGTAGGATCTGCCTTTGATTTGCAGATCGGGTTTTTAAAAATTATTAAATTTGAGAAAATAGGATTGTCCAGGGAACTGAATGTACTCTGCTGTTATATGAAGTGCTAGGGCCTTGATTTCCTTTTCTGACCTTTGCAATGCCTAATTTTCATAAGAGCTGATTCAGGACATAGCAATCATGGAGGACAATATAAAAATACATTTCTGTTCTTTTTCTTAACACCATGGGTATTCAGACATGCGAAGAAATGCATAGAATATAATGCATACAATACATTGTAGTTTTATAATTTAGTTTATTATTACATGCAGAAAAAAAAAATAAAGCAGATATAAAGTAGGAGTGTAAAGTCAAAGGCAGTGTTTGACCTGGGAGGAAATACAAGTGCACTTGCTTTTAGGAGATTTTGTCTTCAGGTACTAGGAGTCTGTTGGTCCACGTATTTCCAGCCATGTGCAATTTAAAAGTAGAAACCGTGGGTTTGGGGAGGGACCCTGAAACAGCACAATTTCTAAGAAATGTATGATTTCTGGGTGGGTATATGCACTATTGAGCGACTTTCCCTCTGATGTTTTACTGTCTCTTGCATGAAGTGTGTCACTGTGAGTGGAAAGTCTGACTTAAAATACTGCTCAATAATTCTACTCAGATCAAAGAGTTTTAGTACATACATACCAAAAACAATTTCTGTACTCTATGCTTACATGTTTTTTGTCATACTCAGTGCTGATGTAATAATTGCTGATGCAAGAATGCTGCAATTAAAAACTCCAAATAAGTGAATGTCGAATGTACTTGTCTCCGAAAATAGGATGAAGTAATTTATTTCTCATTGGTTTCTGATTGGTTAAATGACAAATTATAGACAAGCAGACATATTTTGAGAACTCTTGAAACAAAAATTTGCAAACCTGAATGCTAGGTTCAGGACCAAGAGGAAATGAATGATTGATACCTACTAATAAAAACTATTTGCAGTACTAGGGATTGTTATCTCCAAGTCTTTCATTCATTGTCTTTTTAATGATTCTCTCTAAACAGACCGCTGTTCCTAGTGCCTATCCAAAAATGTCAGGAATTCATCAACATTCTCCAGTTTCAAATTTCGAACTACTGCATCAGGGTTTGTGCTACAAGCATTTTACAGGATGCTGAGAGCCACTGCTGGGATGACTACAAAGCTTTTTACGAGGTGTGAGGTTAAGTTTACTATGGCTCCCTTTTACAAAATGTGTTTTAGTGTTTGCCACCTCACTGACTAATCAGAAGCATGAGATCAGCATTGTTTTTACATAGTGATTATTGGAATGTACTATTTTGAAATATCTATTATTGCAGGCAGTTGTCTATTTAGAAATTATGTAGGAAAACATAGTAATTTAAAGATGAGATAGATTGTTACCATGGCATGTTTGTGTCATTTACTTCATAAAATATTTATTGTATGTCAAGAATATCTTCATATATCACACTTTCTTTTAGAAAGTGTGATATATGAAGATCTTTTTCTGGGAAGTTTTTTATCTGATTATTTGATTTTTATTTTCAATTGTTTTCCTTTTTACTTTTTGTGAGTAAAGGGTGAAACAAAGAAAGATGTTCAATATAGTTACCTAAAGTATTCAGCAATATATTTTTGAAATAGCCAGGGCCATTTCACCTGCATCTTGAAGTAATGGGTCTGATCTATAGCTATAATCCTAATAATTCTATTTAAAAAAAAATAAGAGAATTCTTTCATTTATTGGATTTTTTTCCTTCATGCTAGTTAAATACAAACATAGGTTGACATACACTGTTTGAAATTATTTTCACTTAATTGCAAGGTGATGTGGATTGTGTGCATGGATTTTTAATCAATAATAACTGAAATCTACTGGAGACAAAGTCTTGTCCTTCCTTATATAATTTTCTGTGTGAGACAATTAGTGTGTTCTGTTAAGCATTTTCTAGAATTCATACATGAGAGAAAATTCCATCTGATAGATGTAATCTACAGATACCATATAAGAAGCTGCTCAGTCAGTGACAAAATCTGTGCTGGACAGGGCTACAAACCATAGAGTAATTTATCAAAATGTCCATCTGTCAAAGACAAGTAAATAAACATTTTAGTTTTGTTTGAATGATAGATGATAAGGCCGTGGGTTTTGGCAACTGCTGAATTATGATATGATCTTCATTATCTGTAGTGCCTATGGTGCTATGTCCTGTTTACTGGTGATCCAGTAACTTTACCATGGAGAAACAGTTGTCTAACAAGAAAGAATATGGAGTCGCTAAACAGTTTTATCATTACTTAGCAGAACTGATGTGTGTAGGAGGAATGAGGAAAACTGGTGTCTCAGCTCTGTATGTTTACAGGATTTGAGGTGAAAAGTATATAATTTTCCATAATCACTCCTCTTTTTACTGGTCCATGGGAGAGGGCCCAAGGCTGGACTGTGATCTGCTCCAAGTTCCTTCAGAAGGCATGCTGCAGAGCAGATGTTACTTCAGTTGATCTCTTGTAGGCATCCTAAATGGAAGAGATTGGATTAAGATCTATTGCTTGTTACAGAAGCAATTCCCTGCTGAAACTTCCAGCAGTGAGAGGTGGCTTCTTCCAGCATAGGATCTCAGCGGGAAGAGTGTACCACTGGGCCAGCTCTTCAGATTATGTTTTTGAATGAAGCTCTTAGTGTAGCAGACATCTGCTGTAGCTGTGGGAACTTACATTTTCTAACAGGCAAAGAATAAAGAATTGTCTGTTCAGAGGTAATACTGAGTGGCTTGTGTGATAAAACAGCTGCTTGTTTCCTCATATTTAAGCTAAATAAAAGCTCCCATCTGTTTTTATTATATGAAGCCTGCAAAAATAGCAGATGTTTATCAGTGGAATTGTCCAGAAATGGCAGCAAATAGAAACACAGGTCAGAAAAGGGGAGTGAATCTTGTTTAAATCTTCAGTGATATTGTTGTTTCTGCAGTGGAGGTAAAATACTAAAAAAGGGGAAAAGAGCTATTACTTAAATAAACCAAAACAGAGAAAGTGAAACAATTTGTGTTTATAATCACAGGGTTAAAAAGTAAAACTTGTCAACAAGCTTGTTTATTTTGTTCTTTGTCATAATTTTTGCCACTTTTTAATATAAAATGCACTTCCAATATTGTGTCAGAGGAAAATCAAATAGTGGCAACTTCCAATAATCTGCTAATGCTCATGCTAATATATTTTTTTTTAAAACAGATTATTTTTTATTTTATTGGTAAAGAATGCCTATCAAATTCTAAAAGCATTGTAAAAATTGGGGGGTTATTTTATATTTCTAATAATGCCAAAAATATCAACAAATTCTTAAAATACTTTCCAGTTCCTTTGGGATGTGGGAACTGAAGATTGAAGTCTCTGTTCTCAAAAAAGCTTCATGATAGTGCTATTTGCTGAATAGGTATTAGTTGAAATATTTAAACGTGAAACGTATTTCCTGGGTTATTTTTAGAATTATTAGAGAGTAACTGCTGTGATTTTGACTCCTGCATATTTATTTCTGTGTCTTAATGGGATGGATCTGTTTAGACAATGAAATATTAATACCAATGATGTTTCCTTACCAGAAAATGTTTCATTTCAGTACATCTAAATTACAAGACCAAAAAATATCTTAGTAAAGCAATCTGGGTATCTCATATTGTCAGTTTAATAGTTTAGTTGTTCTTATCTCTTCTCTTCTCTTCTCTTCTCTTCTCTTCTCTTCTCTTCTCTTCTCTTCTCGCATATCTATTATATATAACCAAGGTTTTATAGTCATGGTCATGCATAGCATTTCTGCATCTGGGTAAATACACATGATTAAGTAATTTAAATAATTATTTTCTTTGCAGACAAAGAAACTGCTATGTTAAGTTTATCTGGCTATTCTGTTGTGTACAGAATACTGTCTATGTTTTTAAACTAAACTTACAACAGTATGGGTTTTGAGATTATAAAAGAATATAATTCAGGATATAAAAGTTCAAATGTTGTGGGTTTATTTTGTGGCAGCACTGTAATTTTGTGATTGAAATGCAATATATGTTTCCTTGCAAATAAAGATGTCTCACATCTTTTCAAGCACCATTTTTGGCCATCCTATTCCTGGAACTCTTTAGCTGTTTCCTTTCAGATTTAATTAAATAGACCTGGAAGAGTTAAATTGACATTTTAGAAGGGGTGTTTTTGTTATGTAATGTGTGGTGGTTTTGATAGGGGGAAAGGTGCTCATTCTCTGTCCAGATGTGGCATTACTTCTGCTGCGCTCTTCATCATGATCTATGGACTATTCTACCTCCAAAGACAGCCCAGGAGATTCTTACCGATGTACTAGAGCGATCTTTGGATATTCTGTCCTCCAGATATTGTCAGGTGTGTCCCAGTTACAAAAGAACACCACAAATCAGGTAATGGTTGTATATTTAATACATCTTTTTGATGGATTAGAGAAGTAAATGTTAGTCTTCTGTTATTTACTGCTTTGATTCAAATGTCAATGTTAATAAACACAGCAGAGGGGATAGATCCAATCTCTGCATTTTGATGTTTGTTTTAATATAATTTATTTTGTATATTTAAGTATATTTAGTAGTTATATTGTGGGCATATATTATATATGGGCAGAATTGAAGGCCTCTCAACTCTGTCAAATTGTTCCATGAACTGCTTGATTGGTTTGAAAGCCTCACAATGAACGTTCATAGAGGATTGGTGATGCAACCAAAAATGTCAGGATTAGAAATCAAGTTGTTGATTTATTAAGAAAATCTAAGGAGTTCCCGTAGAATCTGTGGTTTTATAGGGCTTTTCAAGTGAAAGAACTACAAGGTCACATCAAAACATTTGTTGTGATGTGACCTTGTAGTAGATGCCAGTGGTGTAGAAGGAGAGAGGAGAAAGAGGCTATTCCTTTTTCTGTCATTTTAAAAAATAAGAAATTGGAAGTTTTTCATGTTGCAATTCTTACGTTTTGCCAGAGAGTATGGTCTTTTTGAGAAATACTAAAGCAGGTGGCTTCAAGTGGAAGTTAACCCTACCTTTGTCCTTTCTATCCAATGTCTTGTTTTACTGAATAAATAGGTATTTTACTCCTAACAGAATGGGTGAGGCTGGAAGGGACCCCAGTGGGTCATCTGGTCCAACCTCCCTACTCAAGCAGGGTTATTCCAGAGTACATAGCACAAGGCCAAGTCCAGACAGTCTTCTTAGATGTCTCCAGTGAGGGACAATCCACAGCCTCTCTGGGCACTCCGTTCCAGTGCTTGGTCACCCACACTGTAAGGAAGTTCTTCCTCATATTCAGGTGGAACTTCCTTTGCACAATTTCTGCCGTTGCCTTTAGTACTTTTGCACAGCACCACCTAGAAGAGTTAAAGAGTTTGTAGTTTTAGAGAGCTAGAGACACTTACCAGGTCCATGCTCTGTGTGACTAAGAGTTATGTGCTGTCATCTCAAATTTTATTATGATAAGGAGTGTTGTCATGAAAGCTCAAGTAACTTGCACAAGATCACATTCTTAAAATGGGTAGGAAAAACCCGAGATTTTATACTGTGTACCTATTTGTGTGCTCTGTTCCTGCAATAACTCACTATAATCAGGATGTTCTGTATCTTTTGGTACAAAGAGATTTTCTGAAAACTTGCCTGGAAATTTTTTTGGGGAAAAAGTTCCCTGAAATATGAAAAATGCTATATTACCTAAGTGTCATACTAGTCAATTTTATATGAATTTACCTCAAACTACTGAACAAAAAAAAACTTTTTATGTTGTCATTTTGTAGAAAAGTTGTATATTCATTAGTGTGAGTCTTGAATTTTTCACTACGTAAATTGAACTATCCAGTCATGAATAAATTGAAAAAAATATTCAATATATTTTTATCACAGACTCTTTACATGTTTTTTTAATATTGTTATAGTTTGTGGGGGTACCTTTTCTCCCAGTGGTTCTTCAAATGTTAGAGAACTGATGTATGATACGGACAAATGTCTGTTTACGTGTGTTTGCCTAGATTTTTCAAAAATAACTTGATCCTTAAAAATGCGTATGATCACAGGTGCATCCATGGATTTTAGGTACTTAAGTAGTTTTTAAAGTCCAACCTCATACCTCTCATATATTTGGTGTTATTCACATATTTCCTCTGTATTATATGTCATAATTGTTGTGTTGTTGTAATTTGGGTTCTTGCTGTTGTTCAGACCAAACACATGTGACGCTCTACCAACCAGTGTCAACGAGCAATAGATTACTGACTCAGAAATGTTCCACATTGTACAGTGTTGCAGGGAGTTAGTTTTGCAAATTGAAGATTAAGTTACTTTGTTCCTGTTTTTTGCCCCATCAGGATTTGAAAATAGTAGGTACATTTTGATGATAAGAAAACAAAATTCATATTTATTTACTTGTTGTTTAGGAAGTAAATTGTTCATGCCTAGTGACATTGTCCTTTCAGAAAGGACATTTCCAAATTTTTAAGTCTTCTTTCTACTAGTTTCAGTAACAACTTCTCTGTGAAAGAGTTAATTTTTACAGAGTAGTGGATGGAGACTTTCTGCATCACTGAAGAGGAAATTTTAAAAGTCCATGCTATTATTTTGGTGTTTTATCCTGTCAGAGAAATGTCTGCTTAATTGGAATTTACCACTATAAAGATGTTTTAAGTAATGTTATTCTTGGGCTTTTTTTCCTACAGAGTTGATATTGCAGCAATTTTGATGTCCACTGAAGATATGCTCTGGTCAATTTGTAGTTCTGTGCAGGAGTTTTTGAATCCACATAAAGACAGAAATCTTAAGATCTATAAAATACATAGTCACTGCAATAGTCTGATCTCGGTGCTGGCTATTTTAACTTCACCATTGAAGAATTTGTATGAGTGAGTATGAAATAAACATTTAATTTGAGATAAAGTTGGTTCTTGAGCTTACATGGGTAGATCTAGAAGGGTGAATTTTTGTGTTGAAATCAAATGTATTGGCACATTTTAATAGTCTTGGACTATTTCTCAATTTGATCCCATACTTATATTTGTGATCTTGCCTAAAGCCCAGTTATATCTGCTGAGATTTTATGAGCTTTGGATCAAACTCTGGTGCTGCACATTTTTTTTCTGTAAATAACATAGAGCATAGTGAATGTCTGGGTTTATTTCCTCTGTGACAAAACCAGTAGAATTTAATTAATTTTTACTGCCCCAAATTTGCAATTTATTTTTCCAGTTAGAACATATTTCTTTTTAAATATGGTCTTATTGATCTGAAAACATTTACTACTATGGTACCAAATACTTTGGCAAGCAGGTTGTCAAATCCCTCATGTTGTCAATCTTCTAGAAGTATTGGAATGTAAAGGTAATTTACTAAAATGATCATCTGGTTAGACAACCAGTATGCTGCAACAAATGTAATAAAATGTAAGAATATGGAGTGTTCATATTTATAAAATCGTGGTTTCACAAGTCACAACTGTAAAAAATGGACACATAACTTGCACTGAAATTTGGTCTTGGTATTTTGTTGATAAAATTCATATGTAAATTTGGTGTAAGAGACAATGCAAAGGGAGATCACAAATTTAAAAAAGAGGAATAACAAAACCCCAAAATAATGAAGCCACATCCTATTCAATTGGTTTTTACTTCATTATTCAAAATAAGAAAAATTCTAGGTGGTACTAGGGTGGAGACCTCCTGCATATAAGCCTCTTTAACTTTTTTTTTTTTGTCATGTGTGGGCTCATTTTAATATCTGTGGCCTCTAAAGAACATGCAAAACTGGATAGTACCTGATTGTTTGATCTTATATAACACAGACTTATGAATAGATAGCAATTTTGAAGGTGGCTCAAAAACAGATTAAGTAGTCCTGCTATGGCAGTTGAAATGGAGGCAAGAAAGGATTAGTGGCTGTAACTGCTTCTACTGTCAGTTCTGACATTTCATCTTTCTTTTATGAAAGGCCTTAAAATGATAGACCATAGTAAATATGCAGTATAATTTGTTCCTTTTAGCGATTCTAGTCTCCTTCACTGATCAGTGTTGTTTACATATTTATGTATACGTAGCATGACAAAAAATGTGTGCTTGCTGGAGAACTCACAGAGTTTCAGAACAAAGTGCCTATGAAAAGCTTGGTTTCTATTTTATGTAAAATGCTACAGGTAAACATCTTGGTCATATAACTTGTGGAGTTAGGGATGTGAATTTCATTACCTGAATTTTGCTTATCTGGAGATCAAAACCTTGACCTGTGCCGAATGTAGTAGCTCATTTCATTTACTACAAAGTACTGTGCAAATCACCACTACAATATGGCAGCTCTGTTTAAAGAGAAGAAAAAAAAATTCTCTTATTTTGCTACATAGTTACAAAAATAATATTAACACTGAAGATCATTTCCATATAGATTATACATGTTTTATAGTAAGTAAAATTGTATTTTTTTTATGAACTTCTACTCAGACCTTGTGTTTTCACAATCTGTGAGGCCCCCATTATCGAAACAATTTTTTTATATTGTGTATTTAATTGCAGCCAATATTTGTCAAGCAACCTAGCCCAGTGTCCAGAGTACAAAGAAGAAACTGGTTTAGCCAATCAACTTCTTAAATTACTATATTCAATTGGAAACACCTTGATATAGTGAATTTTAGGTAAAGTACTTAGGTGTAATGTTTACTGGGGTATGCATAGTTTATTACATTAAGAATCTATCAGTAATAAATTCAAAAGTTACACCTGATTTTAAAGGAATATTAATCTTTCATCAATTCTATCTGCAATTATATTGTATAATCACAATTTCCATCTTGTCTTGGCTCTATATCTTTCACACCTTTGGTAAAGTTAACTAGAAGTGAAATCTTTTCTTTTAAATCTATCATGCTCTCTTCTTCTACCGAAGTTTTCCCTTAAGTGACTAGAAGTCAATTGATCTTTAGGCTTTTCAGGAAAATTCTGTGTAATCAGAAAAGTGACAATGATGAAACATTGTTTTCCAGTAGTTGTGTAATAATATGACTGGTTTATTTCCAGCTTACTAAAGAGGCTGTATTTTCTATTGCTTAAGGGAACTAAAATTATTTAAATTTCGTAATTATTTTGTGGAAATTGATCAAAACAGTAATGGTGGTGAAAAATTGGTAATATCCTTAACTTCAGATAAGGTGATTCTGTTTTCTCATCCCTAATTTTGTGATCTAGACTTTCTTTTCTGTATGACGAGGTTACTTAGATCTGGCCCGAAATTCATCTATGAATCTTGGGTCATCTGGGTTTAATGTTTTTTTCTATGGGTTTTTTTCCATGCTTCATTTTTTCTCCATCCTTCTGTGGCTTTCCTGAAGTATCTTTAGCATAATGGAAATGTTGGTTGGAAAGGACTACTGGAAGTTGTCTAATCTAGCCTCCTCCTCAAAGCAGAACAATCACCAGGAGCAGTCAAACATGACTGTGTTTGACCGACTTAACTGATGTGCCAACCTCCAGGAACTGAAGTTTTCCAACTTATTGTGAAGCCTGCTCTGCAGCTGCGATGCCTTAGTGCAAAATAATGCCTCATATTAAGTGTGAGCCCTCAAAGCTGCTGGGTATAATTTGCTGTATCACATCAGTCCCACAGGGTAAATTTGGTCAGTGTTGTCTTCGTAATTACTGTTTGGGTGGTTGTAGGCTGCCATTACATGAATCTACACTTTAGCCACCTCTTCACCGAGTAAAGGAGTCTAGGGCCCTCAAACATTTTATACAGATGATTCAGTTTAGTCTTCTCCAGTTTTCTCACATACTCCTTGAACTGTAGGCCCAGGGGCTGGACAAAAGATTCTAGGTGAGGCTTAAACTGTTGACAAGCAGATGAAGTACATCACTATCTTTGTTTTAGTTGCTGTGTTCCTTCTAAAACAGCTCAGTGTGTGGTTTGCATTTTTTCTAGTGATAATACACTGTTGCCTTGTCTTCAGTACTTTACTGTCCATAAACCCGAGGTTTGTGGCTGGGTAGGGTGGCACTTAGACAAGTCAGTTCCCAGCCTAGGTTATTGTAATTCTGTAGCTGAAGTAAACAGCTGCTCTTTACCTCAGTCAATTTTGTGAATTTCTGTTGGCCCAGGTGTCCATGAGTAGGCACTCAGCTGTTTGTTGTGTTAATTAGTGTGTCTGCTTTCCCCAGTTTAGTGTCACCTGAAAATCTGCTAAGCAACTGCTCTCTGTTGACATTTGTCCACGTTATTGAGGACCTGTTGAACAGTGAGTCTCTAGAACGTGCTTCTCAAATATACTGAGTGCTATTTTCTTGCTGCTTACTCAATGCTCTGAAATATGAGGATTTTCATAATTCTGCATTTCCAATCATCATAGTCTTACTTGCTGACAAGATTGTTGTCAGTTACTCAGTTCTAGTAGCTGAGGTTTCATGTAGAGGATCACACAGTTTCAGTGCTGCCTGTGAATACATAGGAGAGTCCAATGCCATTCTTTACTCATAAGTTTGTAGGGGAGTAAATTACCTGGGCCTCAAAGTAGAGACTCTCTTCTGCCTTAGGTTCAGGATTGCTCAGTTTGGAGCAGATCTATTCTGTTGCCTGTTCTGATATGCTTTAGTCTTTTGTACTGAGTAGGGTACAATAGTCTGTAAAGGAAGAATATAAAGAGGAAGGTGGATGCACCTTTTTGTGATTTCTTAGTATGAATTGTTATATCTTATTTTCTCAACCAGAAATCAAGTAATTTATTTAAATGTTGAGAGAATCATATAGAGAGTTTATTGGCAAAATTGTTCTTTATTTTTGTAAATTCAATGTTATTTGCTATTAAAGACTGAGAACATTTCTCTTTAATATATGAGTTACAACTCATGAAGGTGCTTTTTAGTAATGTTTATTCGTTATACAGACAAACTGCTAAGAAATAGTGTTAGGATGCACCTTGCTGTCATCTCATTTCTTCACATCTGCACTCAGGCTTACAGGGTCAATTCTCGCCATGCCATACTCTACTGAAGAATAAAACCACTATAACTTGAAATCTTGCTTTGGTATTAAATCAGCTATCCAGTGCTTTGAGATAATAGGCAGCTGGTTTAGCGTAACTTGAAGAAAAAACAAATGTCCTATTAGCTATTATTATACTTCTGTCAGAAGAGTAGTTGAGTTCAACAGTCTGACACAGAGTCAGTTTTTTCCTGGTAAGAAATTACCTAGCCAGCAGTGGACATTAAAAAATGCTGTCATGAGAATTACTGTATTATCATCAGACACCTGATTTTTAATAGTATTTGAAGCTATTCTAATATTTAAACAATCTCTAAAACCCTCAGATTATCTCTACCTCACTTTAAAAATTTCTGTAGAGATTTTGGTATAAGCAAGTAAGTCAGAATCCAAAAATCTGCCCTGTGCTTCTCCTTAGGATATGGCTAAGGCTCCTTAGGATACAGCTAAGTCATACTTAGCAAGCTGCTTTAGTCCAGAATTCTGTCAAACAGTTCCTACACAAGGAATAGACAAGATGTGGTCCTCTTTTTTAAAATTAGATTGCTAACTAAGATGTATTTATCACACTTTTGTGTAGGATGTTTGCTCTATACTTTGCTATATTCAGAAAAAAATATTTCAGTGGATGAGAGACAATATGATTTGTTTTTTACTTTCATAATATTGAAATTACTGTCCTTAAAATAATTCCTTTCAAGTTGGCATTCTTCTTTTGGCTATATTAGAAATTCAGCTTTATTTTTTATCTTCAGGTTTTCATGAATTCATAAAGAGCACAAATTGACTGTGCTAATCCTTCTGCACAGATTTTGGTTACTTAAGATCTGTATTAAATTATTTCTATTTTTTTATTAGTAAGAGTGGTTTTCAAATAAAACAGCCTGTCTTTTGGAGCAGTTCAGAAACAACTACCTTTCTTGTTGAAAAACTATAATTCTCTCTCTTCTTTCGTCTGAGTCTAATAGGCATGTAGCTATAGTTCTAAATTACTTCAGATGAAATATAAAAAATTCACAGCCAAGATGAAAAGTAAGGCACTTGTGAAGTGATAATTGTTTATATTTAATGGAGGATACATGTAACAGGCTGGAATTCCTCTCTGCTGGAATTGTAGACAATGTAAATGAGAATAAAAAGGGAAGAGGCCAAGGGGCATCCATTACTATCACACATTATTGAGTCCTATTGGCTGCTAGAAAATTGTACAAATACAATTTATTAGTAAACAATAATTAAAGGCAAATATTAAATTACAGAATCCTATTCTTACACACATCTGTAATCCTATCATATAATTAATTAATAAAATATTTCATTTTTAGTATCCATGGATTTTGCCTCTCACATCATTTAAGTAAGTAAAGTATTGCGAAAGTGATATCTAGTCACAATCTAGTTCTTCTCTCGTCCTTTATATTTGAAAACAGCCAGTATTCCATTTCTCTCAAGCCAGTAAAGGTCCAAAGCATCTGGTTCAAATTTTTGCCCAGTATGATCCAAGGTCTATATATGCTTTCTGTCAATGATACTGTCAATCAGTATCATTTCAAAAGATACTTTACATATCATTATTATAAAAGTGTTGAAAATACTATTCATTTTTGTTAGGCAGGAAGAAAAGAGCTATAGAAATGAATGACTGAAGAGAAATTTGCATATTGAATACATTTTCAAACTATGTTTCAAAGAGTGAAAGTGAATAAAAATATAGAATTTTATTTTTTACAGTACATAGAGTTGCAATAATGTGTTTGCATACATATATTAATAGTATTTATCATAAGGTATTTTCTGTCTTCTATTCTTGTAGACATACTTAGTAGTAGTGGTCTAAGGGGATTTTCAGTCTCCCTAGTAATTTGGAAGTATTTGACTTCTTTCAGGACATTTCTGGATAATTCTGATGAACATCTTCCTCAAGATTTTTCAGAAGTCTTTTATCATCCATTACACTGGTTATTTTGCATACCATCATCCTGTTTTTTCTTTCAAAAGTAAGTATCAAAAGTTGATTGTTGTAAAAGAATCGCAAATGGAGGCTATTTTCCATGGGAAAAAGAAGTCATTTCCCCAGGGTCTGGGTATCAGATTAAAGATGGCATTTGGCAGTCTAGGGATTTGCAGGCTCCTAGCTGCTGGCAGCTTTGGTATTGGAGAAATCCAGCAAAGTTTCTCAATTTCTGGCTTCACACCGCCAGGTCAGCCGGGGCGAGTGGCCACAAACAAAGGCCGTTTTCCATGGGAAAAAGAAGTCAGTATTAGTCAAATATTGTTACATTTTGAAGAGCATATCTGAATCAATGTCTAATTAATATTCTGATTTTTAAAAGTCATAGAAGCATTTTTTAATTAATTACAGATTTTTCTTATATTTGAAAGTCTGAGGAAAAGTTGCACTGAAAACACTGTATTTTGTTAGTCTATTAATTATGTTTGAGATCTGAATTATCTGTAAGGTTTTCTGGCTTTAATTAAAGACTATATCGTTCTTGGTAATACAGAAGTTAGCACAGTTGCTGTTTTGAAGGACTTATAATTAAAGAGGAGATAAAGAATGTATGTATTTCTGTTTAGGATTGCAGTTTAAAAATAAATATTTGGTACATAAATAACTCATTTAACAGTATGCTGCTTTGTTGTAGTTGAATTTTTTAGAGATTATTGAATGATTAGAAACAAAAACTTAACTTTTCTGTGTCACTGCATATAAGGACAAGTGACATAGAAGATAGATACTACCAGCTGTGCTGTTGTTTGCTTTCTAATTTTGAAACTGAAGCACTCCCACACCAGTGTAGATCCTCTCCTAACCCCTTCACCTCCCTCTCCTCCTTTTCAAGGTTATTTCCTGAGAGGTTTTCACTCTCCATTTTCATGAAAAGCTGCTTTTGTGAGATGTTACTGTGTTTTCCAAGAATGTGTTTTTATCTTTTGGAGGAGTACATTGTCAAATGACTGGTGACCTGTGGATGACCCATGTGCTTTGGATTTATTAGCTCTTTCCTTGTACACACAGCATCTTTTACCTTGTATATGTAAATATCTTCCCTATAATTTTGGTCCATAGTACACAAAACATGGTGATTTCTCTCCATAGGCTTCACTCCTAACTACATATCATCAATCCTCTTCTCTCCTTCCCTAGTGCCTCTGATATCTGCTGAACCAGAGACAATATATGTTGTGACTGCATCAAAATCATGTGGTTTGCTAACTACATGCAAAACAGAGTTGAATAACTGTGAATTCAGAAAATATCCTGCTTGAAATAGTAATTTGAGTTCTTATAAAGCGTGAAAGATCATGTGTGTTTATCAATTTTCAAGGAACTTTGTCAGTGACTTTTTAAGTTATGCATGGTTGGAGAGAAAGGAGAAGGATGGGTACAGCAGAGGGAATGACTGCATTAGAAAGTAATCTAGTCATCCATTTCTGGAAAATTTATGCTCCATTAAGTACTCGTTGTAGAAAAGACAGTATGTTTTTTGATACCCTTATGCACAGCCAGATCTCAAAATATAAATTATACTGTGAAGTATGAGTTTTGGAAGATGATTTCATGACTGTGTACCCTATGCTGAGTAACAGTATGTAAAGAAAATGCTGGTATCATTTCAGTCTGACATAATTATCTTTTTTGAAGTGGAATTAAAATAAATAAAAATAAATAGCAGAAAACTATTCCAGAGCTATGTAGTATGCACTTATTTTCTGTGGAAGAAAGGTACTAAAATGCACTACTTCTCAGTCACCAAACAGGAAAATGCTAAGTACAAAAGAAAGTACATCTCCGAGAAGATCCAGTCAGTGTACCTTTGTGAAAAAAGTCTGTATATAGAGAGAGCCTTGCATACTGTCCTGGTGATAATGAGCAAACTATATTGGTAAAATACTTATTGTTCCTTTTTAACAACACACCTTTCAGCTGCTCAGGAAAAAAAAAGTTAAGGACTCTGTATCTAATGAGTAATTCTAAGATGTTCTAGTTTTTTCATTGGTTTTATACTCTATGTGAATGAAACATTTTTCCCCTTCAAATGCTGCCTTAAGAATATTATAAAGAAACATCATATTTAAGTATTGCAGAAAATTGTATTTCAGAGCATCCTAATTATTCATGGCTTGTTTTCTGATCTAACATCTTATATCTATTCAAAATATATGTCCACTGTCTGTAACAAAATTGGAAGCACAGGCCATTGTATACCTCTCAACTGTGGCCACCTGATTTTTAACTGACAACACTAACCTGTCATATATTTAGTGATTAAGTATTTAGTCTTCCTAGGCTTGCTATTTCAGAAAAAATTTTGCTAGTTCCTGAAAGTACTTTGTTTACTATGTAACCTGATTTCCTACATTATTTTTCATTGCTGCAAATGGCTACAGTCTGTTTAATTTTATCAATTTGACTCCAAAATCAGTGTCAAGGTTGTTACGATGAATTAGCATATCTACCCGCCTTATAACATCTTGAACTTAGAACATGAGATTTTCTTTCTTTCTATCTTGAATAGAAACCAAAATAATATAGTTGGTTATCAAACTAAAGAGTTACTGATAATTTATATTGCAGTTCTTTTAGTGATAATAATTAACTTATTTATTTAGATATATTTATTTAGCTACTAATTGTGATTCCTTCAGTGCTAATTGTGATTTGTTCTTTGCCTCATTTGGGGTTTATAATCATAGCATTTGCAGATCAAAGTTGGAGTTTTTTCCTTCTACTTTACAAAACGGGACATTTATATGTGTGATATTTATATGTACTTCACCTTTTGTCACTTTTTATGCGGCTAGTCTTATTTTCACTAGTACTGAGCTAAGAGGATGAGAGAACATATGTCTCTCCATATGCACGTTAACAAACTTCTCAGTGCATTTATTGGTGCTAGCTTCATGGCTGTAGGGAATGTCTGCTATATTTTATTTTTCTTCTAAGTGAGTCACACCACTGTACATTTCAATTTGCAAGATGCTTAAAGAGCCAAGAACTGGTGTATATTACAACATGATAACTTCCCATCTGGTCAATGACAGACAGGTTTTTTTTTTTTCAATTTAGATACTCTAAAAATATAATTTATTTCTACTGGAATTTAAAATATTATTCCTCATAAATCTAATTGACTCAAATTGTCACTTATCTTTTAGTTTGAAGGCAATGACTGACCTTATTAGATAGGATAACATGACATTAAAAGAAGAGAAAAAAAATTTAACTGGCGTGAATATTTGAATTGAATTACCGAAGAGTTGAGTTTGCTCTCAGCCATAGCATTAATTCTAGTGTGAATATAGTAACCATTTTAATTTTAACTTTAATTACTAACTACTGATTAGATTATATATAGATTATATATGCATTAGATTATATATATAGGACTAATATTGAATATACAGAAATTAGGATAGTTATTTTAAGAATGCAAAATCCTAATATCTGAATGCAGTATGTATTTTAAATATGGAGAATTTAATTTAACTGCAAGTTCTATCAAGATTTAAATGTATATGTGTAGGTGTTTTTGATAAATACTGCTTGAATCCAGTATGTGGTAATATTGAAATATAATTGTAGAGTCAGTGCTACGCTGTCGACAAAATATATAAAGTACCAGATGGAAGTCACAAAAGCTGTACATAAGGTTTCCTGGCACAGACATTGTTTATGAAGTTAGAGGTATTTGCTGTAGTGTTAAAAGAGCAAAGGCTGAGGTTCCTTTACTAAAATTACTGTTACAGTGGAGTTTTGTCATAACAGTGGGCTGTAAGGGCCCTGCTGGAAGATGGTGCTGTGGTTTCCTTAGGTGGCTTCAAGGCTGCCCTGCAAGATATGTGGCATACTGCTTTTTCTGGTAATTGAAACATAGGCATGTGAGGGACTAAAGTAGAGGAGTGTATCAGCTGACATTTTCTTTTCCAGGACTTGTAGGTTTGTATTGAGTATATTGTATAAATAGCAGCTTTGATTCAACAGTGTGTGCAGTTATCTGGGGATTTTTTGTGTGTGTATTCTGTATTTTTTGTGTGTGTATAGCTGGGAGGTGGCACACTTGTCTAAGTCAGAGGCTGTAAAAGCATGCAACTTAATGGAGAGGTACCCCTCTGGTAGAACTATCACATGAGCCCATTTCAGTTCTGTCCCAAAAGTTATGTGTAAATGGCATGTAAATTGTTTCAGCAGAGGCATATAAATACTTCTCTAGTTCTGACAAGAAAATGTCACATTGAAAACCTTCCTATGAAGAAGGTTTTAACTGATGCTGAAGGTGTTTTTTGCATACTGGCAGGTAATATTTATACCTGCCCAGTCAATGCATATGAAGTCCTTAAAATCATGCATGTAAAATTCATGTGCATAAAATTTTATGAGGTATATAAAGTTTCAATATTATCAACCATTGTAAAAACTTGTAGCCAAAAAAGTAAATACAGCGGCTAAACATCAGTTGAAATTTCATTTTCAAAAAACCTTCAAATTAATAAAAACATACACATTAAAGAAAAAAAATTATCCATAATCCAATTTTGAAAACTTTTTTTCAAAAATGTTTCAAGAAGAAAATAGTAAATACAATAGGTGATAAACATTTGGCAGGACAGATTTGTTTGTTTTTCATTTAACTGTAATGTGAGTTCAGTGATTGGTGTTGGGTCACTGGCTGTGTTCAGAGTAAGCCCTGGAACAGTATTTGTAAACCTCAGTTTTTTCAGAACATGGAAATCACAAACAGAAAATAAACTGCCATCTTTTTAGAAGCTGATGAATTTGTACTATACTTTATCACTTCTCCCTGCTGGTGAAGCAGTAAAACAACCTGTCTAATATTTCTTGTGGATTTTTCAGGACACATAAGAATTGCTCAACCTGAAGTGGAATTTTGCAACCCCTTTGAGCATTTTCACTGCCTTTTACTTGAGAGCTTTATACACTTCATCAAGGAGACACACTGCAGATGTCTTAGTCAATGGTTACTGCAATAATAAACTAAAAAATGATACCCTTACATTTATTCAACTTCAGCAAAAAAAACCCCTCCTTTTTGCCTAGAAGAACAAAATGAGTACTGCTCCATGAAAGAGATAAACAAAGTTGCTTTGTATCAGATTTAACTGTGGCAGACTAACAAATGTCAGTTTTCTTTTAACTAGTTGAAATTAAGTGCAGTTCTTTCTCTAAGCTGCCTTAAAGTAAGGAAGCATGAAAGCATTTACAGAGTAATCTGGGAGGAGTTGACACTTAAGGGATTTAGTGTTACATCTGCAATTCAAAGATATTATTTTCATAGATAAATTAACTTTATTATTCTTTCTGTCTTTATCTTATATTTTGAAAGGACTCTATCAGCCAGAGAAATGGCATCCCAAGGTCTGCTGAAGCTTCTCTTATCCCAGCCATACTGTAATTTGAACTTGCTTTTGGAAACATTGCTACATCATGATTGTTTCTTAGTAAAAATTTTGCTGAGAAGCTCAAGTAAGTATTGATATTGTCAATTCATGTAAGATTATCAATGAGAAACACAAATTCATTTTTAACTTAAATGCTGGAGGAAGGCTGACAGCCATTTTGAGGGTTAAGTACCCATTTACTTACCATTAGGACACTTCTTGAATGGGTAAAAAGATAGAAAAATCATCACTTTTTGAGTCAGAATTTACATAATATACTGAACCAGTGTATTAAAATTTCAAAGCAAACTGCAATTTGATAAAATAGGCTGCTGTCATAAATGCAAATGAGTCAAAATTAATTTGAACTTTATGGAGCTTTGAAACCGCAACTACTGTACACAGGTTTTTAAAAGTGTGGATCAGTAGTCTAAAAGAACACTTTCAAAATTACATTTGAACAGTGGAAAGCTTCTTATATGTTTTGTTGATATTATTATATGCTTGCTGTCGGCATTCTAGTATTACATATATATGCTTCTGCTTGACAATTCATTAATGCTGTTTTGAAAATAGAATAAATAAAAGAATATTTCTACAAATTCTTTTTTGCATTCTGATGGTATTGGGCTTGAAGCAACAAACTTTATCACATTTTTATCACATTTTTCCATTAGTAGTTTGTAGATCAAATGATCGTATTGTTGAATAGCTGATGGTATAATCACCTATTTGACTTAATTTTGCAGGAATATGAGAGTCTTGGTTTCTTAATTTTTTTAGCAAACAATTTCTTCCTATTTATCAAAAAACTATTAGCTCCACATAATATTGTATATATTTATATTTATGTTTATGTGTATTTATCTGTCTATCTATATATATATAACGTGATTTAGTTCTGTCACTTTGAAATGGTCTAATGTTTGTCAGGAGTACATCTATTTCTGTCACACACCTTATTGAGAGCTGCACTGCGTACAATTGCCTACTCAAACACATATCATCTTTCACAAAGGCTGACAAATGTTTGAGCAGGGTCAGTCTTAACCTAGTGTTATGCAGTATTGAGTTTTACCATCTGTTTAAATTATTACAGGTAATAAGTGATAGAATGTATTAGTCTATTGACTGACCAACCTCTTAAGCTTTAGAGAAATCCATGTGACTTTGAATTACAAAATGTGTTATTTACACAGGCTTTATTCATGTAACTTCAATATTGGAATGAATAAACTTTCAGTTTAGATAAAGTCAATATATGTGATGATCCATATAATCTCAATTAATTTCAATGGGGTTAATTGTCTAATGACAAAAAATATCTATTCTTTATTCCTTCTCCTATACAACCAAGTGTACCATAGTTTTTGAGCAATTTGCCCTAGTGATAACAAGACTCCCTGGTATTTAATTACATAAGAATTTTTTAAGAAGGAAAAGCCTTTTCACATATTTTACATTTAATCTTTCCTTTTCCTTTTAAAAACAGGCCAGAAGGCAAAAAATCTTAGGCATTGATGAATTTTCCTGTACTACTTTAACACTTTGGGATGCTCAAAGTAGACATCATTAAAACACATTAATTTTCATTGTAGTCCCATTCTTCTCATGGTTGTACCACAGGGAGGTTGAGAAGGAATGTATATTCCCCATCATAGCAGGGAGTACTGTTGCGAATGCCAACAGAGTATTTGTAGAGAAGCTATTTGGGCATGATTCGTGTTGCTAAATATTATAAGGATAGCATATTTGTTGAAGCTATTAAAACTCCACACATATAATTATATGCTATCTGGACAGGAAAATGAAAAAAGTGTGCTTTTGTAATTTTTTTGTGCGTTATGATATGTGAAATGTACATAAAAATTAAAATATGGAAATATGATGTTATTGCGTCAAAAATACTAAAGGTAATAAATCAGGTTACCCAGAACAGAACCTTTTATTTGTCTTCAGTGCACATAGCTACTGCATAGAGGCAATTTTGAAAAGATGGTTGAAAATTTTGATTTGCGTATTTGACCTCTGTAACAAGCTGTGGGTCTAATTAACCTAGGTTTGTTAAATTACAGTCCCATATAATCTTAAGGTTTTTTTCAATAGGTCCAAATTCCAGCAACTTTTTGTTCAAGACATGTTCTTGAGTGAGTAAAGAGTCTAAGGTCTCTGCTGTGGCTTTGCAGAGACCTTAGAGAAAAATAGTGAAGGTAGCTGGTACCATGTTAGTTTTCTGACAAAATAAGCTATTTTGCAATTTACTTGGCAGATTTTTTAAACCAATATTGCCTTATCATTCATGGATGTGAAATAGAAATTGATTATTTTGATAAGCAAAAAATAATAGAGGAAAAAAGGAAGTGGTGTCTCTATAAAATCAGAAGATGAATCCAGAAGATGCTGATGTCAAAAAGGGAAGGATGTAAGTGAATTCTGAGAATTTCTGCTAGATTTGCTCTAAACACACATCATGCCAGTTGAACAGTCTGGGACTTCTTTTTTGATAATCATTATTTCTAGGAATCAAGGGTTTTTCTTTGCACAGTAAAGCAAACAGCTATAGCTTTTTTGGATTGCACTGGCCCAACACAGGATTAATATGTGTCAGAGGGGACCCCATCAGACAGTAGACCTGGCCACTTATGAATAGCATATAAGATAGTGGTCACTAAGAAATTGTCACTGAGAAATTGTCAACAAGGCACATTCTAGACCTTCAGTCAGTCTTTGGGTCTCAAACATTTGTTTAGGAAGAGATAGTAGTGTCAAGTTGATGAAGAACAACAGAAAATGCGATATATTTAAAATGCTTTTTAATCTTCAAAATAATCTTATTGATTACCATAAAAACTTGAGACCTCCGTTGTTACAGAAATTTAATATGTCTTTCTATACACAACCTTAAAGTTAATATTGGCATGTGGAGATAAACTGTAAGAAATCTACATTCACAGCAGGACCATGCTGTTGGCAGTTTCGCCTAATGTTTATGGCTTGCACAATACCTATTTGAAAGACTACTGGAAGGCAGTATTGTTTAGTCTGTACATCTCAACCTAGATGATATTCTGGGCCCCACTAAAATTTTGACTTATGAATTGATAGTAATTGACAAATATTCTATAATAAGTCTAAGGCTGGAAATCTATAATTGGACCTAAATAAATGTGATTTGCTTCAAAAAGAGATCAATTACCTTGCACACGTAAGAAGGTTGGGGGAGGGAAGATATCCACCAGGAAAATATAATTGTGTGGTGAACCATTATACAACTTTCTAGACACTAGTAGATATTAGGAGTTTTCTAAGACTGTTCTTTTATTCCCCTTTTTCTGGAAAGAGAACTTGGAATTGTATTTGTAGAACTGAAAGATTTTTTTCCCCACTCCAGTTCTTTGCCTGCCTTGAAACAGTTCTCTAACTGCCACGAAGTATAATGTGTTGTTTTAAGGTAAATTTTAAGTACTAATTAATTTTTAATAAAATTTAATAAATTACATTTTAGACACATGAAAGTAAATAGCACTGTATTTTTGTGGGTTACCCTAAAAGTACAGTGAAAAGTCGTAACTTCACTAGTTGACCTCGTTGACTGAACTACTAGTGGCAGTAATGAGTTATAAGAGAAGAAAATGTACATGCCTTACATGAATTACCAACTCCATCGAAACTCTGGCATTGTTAAAATCTGTAACAATTTTTATTTCAAGTTCTTGAGAGAACTTTCTTCTTGTACTTTCATTGTACTTTCTTCTAATGATTCCTTGGATTTAATAATCCTGTCATGGTCTATCACATAAGTGAAAAAACTAGCAACCGTTCTAGTTCCATGGCTCAACCACACACAATTTTGGGGAAAGTAGTCTTGCAGATTTTGGTCACAAAACTCGGATGTTGTTCTGTAACCCTGCCCTCAATAGGGTGAACAGAAGTAAATCTCATAGAGAAGTTTATATCTTTGCTCAGAGACAGATCTCTCTTCCTGGTATTTGTGGATCATCCAATGTAAGGCTCGTGGGTAGCTCTTTGTGATAGCAGTCTGTATCATGGTAGCCTAATGGTTAGAAGATTACTTTAAGAGAGGCACTTCCTCAAAAGGTCCATCTGACCAGTAAGCTTATTGAATTCTGTACCTGCATAAGCAGTGAAGGATGTACTGAAGAGATATACTTGTAGCTGGAAGATAAGTTAAAAAGGGACCCTAAAACAGATATACTGTTCCATTTGGTGACTTTCCAGTGATAAGCTGAAGAAAACATGGAGTTTCTGAAAACCTAAATGGGTTTTCCTGTTTGGACTGCAGTGGACACCTGCTGTGAATACCTTACCTTTTCTTGACAGAGTGTGAATATAGTGCCTGATACGTGTGTGATAGACTTGGTGTCTGTGTTATATGGTCATATGGTTAACTTTTCAAAGACATAGTAATTTCTAGTTGGAACTTCTGGCTGCAGTAGAGATCTTGACTGAGTAAGTTTTAAGAAGGTAAGCTGTTTAGTATCTACCTGAATACATAAAGGAACACTAGGGAGCTAATGTGGCCATAGGAATTTCAGTATTGCCTTATGAAATTTTGGCTGTCAGAATGTCATACTTTCTGCATACTATACCATAAAATCAGTACTGGAGGTATTCTGACAGTAATAGGTTTTTTATAGGCCATATATCTATCTAAGATAGATTCTACAGAAATCACTAAGTCAGAAATTCGTTAATGGAAGGTTCTTCTCAGATAGTTGAAAATAAATTGTTTAGGGAGAAAAAACTCTAAATGGAGTTGTGTGAAATTAAAATGCTGTGGCGTTGATGACATATAAATATATATCTACAGAAGTAGTTTGCTGATATATTAATAATTTATGGGCAGATGATATAAGCATTTTTAAAGCTTTTTTGGAATGTTGAGCTTTATGGTTGTCATAAATTTAGGATTTATTTGATTCATAGATAGCAACTAATACAGAGTTTATTATTATTTGGAATGTATTAAACTGAAACAGGTAGGTTTAAGATCTGGGTTTTTTTCAGAATAGGAGTAATGTGATCCTGAGATTAATTTAGTTGGTTAGGACATGGTGCTGTTAGCAACAAGGTTGTGGGTTCAATCCCCCATATGGGCCATTTACTTAAGAGTTGAATTTGATGACCCTTGTGGGTCCCTTCCCACTCAGAGTATTCTGTGACTCTTCCATGAATCTATTATGTAAAATTTCTCCTTGGAATTGAAAACTAAAATAATACACTATCTGCCAAAATGAAGCCATGTTCAAAGTTACAATAGATTTTTGCTGTCGCTGGAGAGGAGCAACTCTGAAAGAAAAGTAAAATGATCTACCAGGTGAGATACAGTAAGTAACAGAAAAAAAAGTCAGTGACAGAAGCAGCACTGAGAATATAGTGTACTGCAGACTGCCTGCCAAAGTATTTGGTTCTATAAACAAATAAAGCGTATCCTTTTTGTGTTCTTTATATCCTGATCAGTTACTGTGGTTTAAAGAAACCTTTATATTCAATAAGGAAAGCAAAAGTTTCGTGCTCCTTGCAAATTAAAGACCACTATCAGAAATGATTTTTTCCATCTTCAATTCCTTTCTCTAAGTGAAACAGGATGTATGAATTTGAGTTTTAACTACCTCTTTTGGTCAAAAAAGACAGCATAACTATTTGTATCTTGGCTGACGTGTATGGATTAGCTGGGGAGAGTGAGATCTAGCATCAGTAACAGATTTTATGAATTCAGCAAGATTCATTTTATGGCTAGACTAGTCAGGTAAGTGCTGGATGAGTGATAATGGTGGCAAATTACTGGGTGGTATTTCTATCAGTAAGAAAGAAATATGGATAAATTGCACTTGTAACTCTGCCTTTCTGAAGTTATGCTTTTAAAATACATGGTAGTATCCTAAGAGATTTAGTGCATTATTTTGTCATAGGAAGAATGATTCGTTGTGAATGGTTAGGGCACAGCTTTTATTCAATAGATACATAATTTTCTTATAGAGATATTTATTAAAAAGAATAGTATTCTAATATGTTTTTGTATATTTTGTGCATATGGAACATCATGCTATATGGAAATAACAGACAGCTGATTTTTTTATTTTAGCAGGTATCTTGATAAATATATAGCCACATTCATGTATGAATGCTAAGTCTTGCTGAAATAATGTGGAAGCATCTCCTTTGAGCTGCCTATGGGAGCTTTAAGTTCCCTTCACAAATTAGCTTCTGCTGTACAAATGCAGTCAGTGAAAAAAATAGAGGGAAGCATCACAGGGCAGTAAGTAAAATACTTACCATATAAATTCTGTTCTATGTAATAATTAACAAGAAGGCTTCATTGGAGTTCAAACTAATATGAATATTTAATGTTATGACAGGTGAACTAATAAATGTAAAAAAAAAATCTAAGGCGAGAGAAATCAATGTATCTTTCTGTAGACTCCCAATTCATAATAATTAACCCGCTATACTGATCTGGTAGCTAAACTTTTCAAATGACATTATCCTTTAAGGTCCCTTCTAACCCAAGGGATTCTGTGATTATATGATCCATGCCCACTTATCAATCTGAAAACTGTTTTTAACCTGAGCTTTCAGGTTGTTACAACAAGGACAACATTTACTTCAGGGTAAAGCAAGAAAAAGCTGATGAATAATCACATGCCTTGTTATATTTAGTCATAGAATGATTTAGTAGTGGATTCATGCTGATCTTTGCTTAAAAGCACAAGAGTTGCATTATACAGTCATTATAACAAGATGTATTGTAGCCCTTTCTACAAAATTCTTTTATGCTCATTTTTCATTATCTAAAACTTTTGGTAGCACTAATTGATTTGAAAATTAGTATATTAGTAAGTTGTGACTTAAACTTCCTATTGGTCATAAACCAAATTTAGGCTTAATTTCAAGTCATGAGCGCCTTTAAACAAACCAATTCCCTGTCATGTACTTCAAAGGCAGTTTACATAGTACTTGAAATCTTAGCAAAATTCCCCCTAGAATTTGGTCAAATTAATTTCAAAAATAAATACTTACAGCAATAGAATCAAAGTTCATTTCAGATTTTCGTCTCACCATTTGAACTGCTTTTTCTGCTTTGATGGTTAGTTCTTTGTCACACATATACCTGGTTTGAGTGAATAAGTGGAATCCATTTGATTCTTCACTTAGAAGCATCTGGAATTAAAAACAATATATTCCAACCCACTCAGCTCATAGAAAAAGAAAGCTGATTAAAAACCTGTCTTATTGTCTACTGCCTTGGAGGAAAAAAACCACATATTGTTGGTTATGAAATTAGTGATCATGTTTTTCAGCTTTCTACATCCCCTGTTTCTGCTAAGGTTGCATGCTACCTAGATTGAATGATTTACAGTAATGCATGAATTAGGTTGTAGGAATTCAGAAGAGAGTAAAATGAGATTTTTTTAGTTCTCAAGTCATTCAAAGATGGATTGAAAGCAATGATTTTCCACTGTGGTAGATTTTGAAGACTCCCATCTTTCTCCTTCACAGGTTGCTAAAGGTAAAGACAATGAAACTGGCAGAAAGCAATGACATTTATAGTATAATTTTATCTAAATACTTTTTACAGAAACCACTGTTTTTGCAAACTAGAAATTTAAATTAAGAGTATTTAACAGGTTATGGTTCCGGTTCTCAAAGTTGGAAGCATATTTCACAAACAGGTGGGAAGCTCAGGTCTTCAACATTAGCACAAATCAAAGTCATTGAATTGCATTGATTCCTGGAGTTTTGAACATATCTTTATGTGTTATATGAGGAAGATTGTGTTATAATGATTGTCAGAAGTTTACATAGTACTTGAAATTTGAGCAAAACTCCCCCTAGAATTCGGTTAAATTAATATCGCTTTGTGATATTCACTACTTGTCTTTAAAATCTGTATTTTAGCAGGGCTGAGATTTTGTTTTGTGGAACTGTTTTATTCTGAGTTTCATCTTATACTGAAAAACAAAGGACATGGTAGGGAATACGGAGCTGCTACTTTTCTTAGTTTTTTATGTCTAAACAGGATTGTATTGTTTCCTATGACTATTTTATAAGGAAGGGTTAAGCAGTAATAGATTTTTTTACTGTGATTCTGCAGTTTAGATTCTAATGATTAATCTTCAGTAAATAATAAATTTCCAATTACAGTCAATTCCAATTTAATTATGAATTAAATAGGCATATTCATAGTTTGAAAACATGCCTAAGTCTCTTTTTTTATTGGCTACACATAATTCAGGAAGACAGTCAACTGTCATTAAGCAGAGAAAGATCAGATTTTAGTATCTGTAAGTGTTATTGTTTGAAATATTATTTAGATACACTTTGCAGTTTGTTTTGAATAATGCTATCCGTTACTGAGACCTTAAATTACTTGGAAATTATTGGAACCATGTTTTTGTTTATTTTGAAGGTAATCAAGCATTAAATTGTGGTGAACAAAGTTCTCTCGTGGAACAGGAAAATGACAAAGAGCCTACTCTGATTGAAACAATCTTCACAGTATTGTCTTACTGCACTTTATCACCCAAATCTCTTGGCATTGCTTTTGAGTCCTACATGGAAAAAGAGCTGCTGTGGAACTGCTTATACAATATGACAGGTTTTTATTCATTTATTAATTTCTTAATAAGCATTTCAAATCTGAAGTTAAATGTTGTTCGTTTTCAGACATGCAGTGAGTATTATTTTTAGCATAATCAATCAGGTGTAAGTATGTTAGCTTACTTCAAAATTATAGTATTATTTAAGGGTTTTGTGCAATCAGGCCATGGTAAAAGTGGCTAAAATTTTGAAGAATACTGAGGTTCCAGAGCAGTGTTGTTGACCGGGACTCTGATGACCCTGTTTGTCTTACCAGCAGACTGGCTGCAGAATGTTTTTGTAGGTCTCTACCAGTAGAGTTTCTTTATCTCTATGCATTCAACAGCTCCAGATCTTTGCCACAATTTAAAAGAGAGGAAGCAAGGAAGAAAAGTGGAAATAGAGAAGGAAGGACTTCTTCTCCTATTGAGGGAGAAATAATCTGATGAACGTTTAGTTTCTATTGTCAACAGGCATTCAGCCTCTTAATTTTCTGTTGAGGGGGAGAGCTGGTCTCACAATTAAAGCAACCAATTCTATCTTAGGAAAACAGTTTTCAACCAGAAAAGAGAAGTGAGGTTTAGAAGGGTGGTATTGCAAATTATGGATTAAAAGGAGAAGGGCTCAAAAGAAGAGGATGAAAATGGGAGAATGCATGAGGGGAAATAGAATTATGAGCATCACAAAATAGAAAACAATTATAAAAGTGCTCAGATACTTCTCAGAGAAAAATGGGATTGCAAAAAGTAGAAGTTTAACATGTAAGAGGAAGAAAAACAGAGAAATAGTGCTTGGAAGAGAGACCATGATTAGATCAGCAAAAAGTCGAGGGAAGCAAAAGTATGAGCAAAGGATCTAAAAATCTAACATGTCGAAACACCTGTCGGAAATGCTCTGCAACACTGTAGCTGACAATTGCAGCTCCATGACAATGGACAAACTGCAGTTTGCTGTGGTATTAGGAATGTGGAGAAGATTGATACTTGTTGTAATGTCAATAACTGTATTTAGGATGGTGTGTTTTGAACATGCAATCTCTGATGGCATGCTGTGTTTCTGTTGATAACTATTATTTATATGTATTTTTGTTTTCAAAATACCTTTCTTTTCCTTTACTGTCTGTTGTATAGCAGTTTGTGTAGCTAATAAATGCAACTTCATTAATACTTTCAAGACAAGAAAGTCGAAAAAAAGATGTATCTGTTTGCCTCATTGATGCCTCACAAATACTTAAATGTTGTCCATATAAAAAGGAAGACATCAATCAGCTTAAATAGAATGTTTCAAATATATCAGTGGAGAAATGAGAATTAAGGAAATAAATTGATTTTTTTGTCAGTACTGTGTTAAGATGGTACCAAGATGTCATATGTTTTGCATTATACTCTTTCTTAATTTGTAACAGACAAATAGGTCTAATATATTATGACATAATGTTAATTTTTTTTTCCATAAGAATTCTGAAAACACTTTCTGAAACAGATTTACACTTACTGAATAGTTAATAGTTCTTCCTTCTGAAGTTTCCAGTTGCGGTGAGTCGGAGCCAGAAGTTGTCAGATGCTTGAAGTTAACTTTGATTAATTCAGTGAAGGGTATAGTGAAACAAATAATTTCTTTGATGCATTCATGGGAGGCAGCAGAAAACTATGGAACGTACCAGCACAAGCAGATAGTTCCTGAAGGTTTACTGAAAACTGTTCCAAAGGAATGGAATTACACTCCTCGTGAAATGAAGAGAAAAGAATCTGGCAAATGTAGGTGAAATTTATACATAATATTTATATATGTGTACAATGCATCCTATAAGCTTCTCATAAAAACTTTTAAGTCCTTTACTCATTTACTTCAAAACTAGGCAATTAAATTTTGTGAGTGTTATAGCTTTACAATGAACAAACTATTCCTAAATATCTTGTGGTGGTTGGGGTGTTTTCAGTACTTTCCATTAAAATTCGGTTACTCTTTCTTGAGGCTTGCAGCCATACATATACAAACAAGATTTTGAAAATAATCAGTATTGTAGTATTGGTAATAATATGCTGGAGATGTTTCCAGCATCTGGCAGTAGTCAGATGGGATTCAAAACAAAATGAAGAATAATGCCTATACTTCGGCCTCAATGGCTGTAAACAGCTTTCCTTTTCATTATCATCTTTTCATTTTGGACTGTCATTCACCCCAACTTTACCACACAGCAATTTATGCTTGAATAAAACAAGCACTGAAACTTTTGTGGAATATGCTGCTACTTGGTTGTTGAAACAGTAAAGGAAGAAAGAAATCATACAGAACAGGAGGTGTTTTGAAGGTGATTAGATGTAAGGCTGATTTCTGGTATGTATTTTCATAGCCCACAGTGCCTAAAGCATCTGTCATTTCAGGTCATGGTTCAGAAGGCTAACTTTTAGAAATATTTTGTGTTAAATTTTTGCCACCAAAATATTACCTGCTTATTTTCAAAACTGTAGTATATTGTGGCACAGAGTTTTGAGTATGTAGATTGTGGCCAAGCCAGGACATCAATCCATTCTTTTTTTTCATACATCTTCACTGCACTGTCATTTTAATCTAGAACTTTTGTATGGCTATTTTAGGCTAATTGCTATGTGTGAACTGATATGCAAACTGAGAGGTAACAGTCTAGGCTTCAAGACAATTTTAATTTGTAAGTGTGATATCTAGAACAGATATGGTTTATTTTTTTAATAAAAGAAAAACATTTGGAATGCAGATGCAATGACACAGGGTTTTCTTGAATTGTTTGGAGATTTTTTTAAATCTTGACACCTTTTGCTGTGTTTTTCATTTTATATGTCATTGGATTTTGAGCAGCACAATTTCTCTGTAGTTACTTTTATAGCTACTTTTATTATCTAGGATCTTTAAAATGCAGTGCTATGTAGCGTTGATGTTTATATGAAAGATGATAAACTGAGCTTTTGTTATTTTGAACATAGAAAAGAATTTATAAAAAACTAGAGGCTATAAATGTATGTAATAGTCTGATACACTTAGCACAATGTTTCAGTTGTGAAGTTGAAAAAATACTGTAGTTTTGAAGACAACTTTTTAACATTCAGAATACCTGAGTACTGTCTTTCTTATGAATCTGTAATGACTGTGCACAGCAGGACTAATTGTTGAGAGTGACAGTCTAAATTTTAAATTTTCTGCTTTTAATTAATGTAGTTGTTTGAGTTTTGTGGGATTTATGTGCAGATAGCATAATACAAGTGAAACTGCAGTGTTGAGTACTTAAGCTTTTTCCCCATTTTCAGTACAAAAGGAGGTTAGAAATTATCATACAACATTCAGAAGCAGTTAGAGCTGTACTGTTAATGTTAATCATATAATCTTTTCTTACTATTTTTAAGGCTTCACAAGGCTTGCAGCTCAAGCAGTATCTATTGTAATCAGCAAGTTACCTACAGTGATTGCATGTTTGCCTCCCCCAGTTAAATACTTCTTTTTTCTGGCTGAGAGAAAAATGTCAAGAAACTTTGCTGAATTGAAGAAAGCTGGTCTGCTTGTCTGGAACTTGATTGTAATTATATGTCGGATATTTGAGGATGGAAATACTGCAGAATTTTTAACAGGTGCAACACTTGACAGATGGAGCAAAGAAAAACTCAGTTTAGTTCGTGTGTGCTTAGAAAGTATTATGGGAAAACAGAAAAGTGGTCCTAAGCAAGTGACCCAGAAGATTATACAAAGCATTGAGCAACAAAGACCAAACTGGATTGAGAGCCAGTTGCTAAAGGCAAGAAAATTGAGCATAGACTGGTAAGAACATAGTACTTTTCAAATGCTATTATTTGTTCTTTATTTTACTGGATTATTGGCATGTTTATGGCTACTGCTCAATTTTAAGGAAAAGAGATGAGCAGTGATGTTATATGAAACAGATTAGTCCTAAATATTGATATACCATGGGTTTGTAATTTAAGTTCGTAGCTGAATCACTAAAATATGGTGGTTTCATCAGAACAGTGTGTTCACAGTGCTACAAGATTTTATATTATCAAAAACATGGGCAAGTCCATTATCTTTCAATATGTGAATGGGTACTAAATACTTCTATAACTTAATTTTACTGGGGTGATTAAATTAAGAGGAACTGTGAGAAGTTTTCAGTGTTCATCTGTGAATAAAAAGTAAGCATACTTTATTCTAAAACATATAAAACCCTGAGGCAAATAGGGTATATCATAAAAGGACAAGAATAATATCCTGCTATGTCTTTCTGAGAAAATACTAATTTTTCCTTCAGATTTGACGTTAAGACCTTTACAGTGATTTTTCAAGGAGTTGTGTACATGTCAGTGTGTTTGTAGTCCAGTCTGTTTTAATGTTGCATTCATGTATCATTCTGTAAAAATACATCAACTTTGCTATATTGGAATAACATGACTTACTGAATTAAATTGTAACTGCTGAAAGTAGGATTGCTGGTTTATTCCGTGAGTATTCTTGGAGGTTGCAGTTGTTGTTGTCATGTCAGGATTTGTCCTGATAAACAAAGGATACAGCGATTGTTGGCTGGAATCAGTGATACCACTGAACAGGTTTTCATGCAGGTTTTCATCAGTGATACCGCTGAACAGGTTTTAAGGGACAGTGTCCTGTTGCTATGAGTAGTCAGTTAATGTGGGTAGCAGTAATAAATGTGGTTAGCAGTAATAGTGTCACACAAAAACACTCATTGACACTGACCATTGTTATTTTTGCATTTCCATTTAATTCTAATTTATAAGATCTAATCCAATGATTAAAAGATTGAAGCCAGATGCCAGTGACTGACGGAGTTGTAGAATAAAAGAGCATAATGATAATTTGTTAATTGATACTTAACATATTGGTCCGATAATACAGTTTGTAATGTCACTGAGAGAATAGGTACTTCTTAAAAATAGAAATATAGGAAGACAATATTGTGGATAACCTCTAAAAACTAAAACTTGAGTTAATTTACACATCTTCAGAAGCTGAGAATTTTAAATTAATATGCTACTGAATTTTCGTTTGTAAAATGCAACAAAAATGCTGTGTTACATGTTAGGTATCAGATTGTAAAAAGTAAAACATGGGAAAATGTTTCTGTATGTCTACGGTTGTTTGCAACAACGAGAGAACTAGCTTGTGACTAGGCCTGGTAATTTTAAGCTTAGAATGAAGAATATATCGCCTGCTCTCCAAGTGAGCAGTTATTTGATGCAGTTATGAAGTTGACTGCCCTGACATCAGTTGAATTTCTGCGATAGAAATCTAATATGAATGGTTTTTTTCCACTTTTCATTCAAATATTATGAGTCAATATCTGTGGGAAAAAAAGATCCAGTTTATAAGTACCTGAGATCTCTAGAGATAAATGTTATTGTAAATGCAAATTACGAAACTAATATATTAGAGCTGAAATTCAAATAATCAATTAAAGTAAGTAGTGGCCACATAATTACTAAACTAAAAACAGTCTTTCAAGAGGGGATTTATGATTTTCATGAATGAAATTACTATATTGTAATTATATACTCTGTCCTGTATTTGTGCTATGTAACCATTCAATAATCAAATTATTTTCTGATTTAGCTGGATGCATGTGCATGTATATATATACACAAGTTTATAAATGTTTATAGATTTCTAATAGATACATAGGAAAGAAAAAGCCCAATAAATTTCAAAAATTTATTTGGGACTCACCTACACAGTCATAAAAACATTTTTGAAGCCTAGTGGGTGTTGTAAGTAAAATTCTTGCTTGATTTCATGTTATGTTATTATTATCAGAATTGCTATTTACATTAAAAGTCTAAATAATATATATTAACCTAATTTTAAAGAATATTTCAAAAATTATAGCCCTCATTAAAGGGTTCGGAAATGGCAAAGGTTCTTCACCTGTCTTATGTACTGCCTGAAAGTATAACTAGTCGTTAAAGTAACCTTCACTTTAATGTAGCACCAGAGCTGTAAACAGTCATGTTAGATTCTAAAAAACACACATCCTGGGAAGAAAAGAAATGTCTGTCTTTGCAAAGTAATTTGTCGAATTGAAGATTATTGTTTTTCATCATGGTGACCCTGACCTTGCTGGCTGGGTGCATATACAGATTAAGATGAATGCAGTTATTCCTTGGCTGAGGTCTGCCTCTCTCAGGGCACATTCTTGCTAATGACATGATTGATAGGCCATCCCAAATCCAGAAAGGAAGTCATTAATCATAGTGCTGCCTGAATCCAATCATCTGCTTCACCTGCACAGTAACGGGCAGTAAAGAATACAATTTGGGTGCTGGCACTGATACATTCCTTTGTCAGAGGTCCTTTGCTTTTTCAATGTTAGTTGCTAAGAATTTTGACAAGAAATTCAGATTGTATCTGTATATGGCATCAAATATCAGCCTTAAATGTGCTTTAATTTAAAGATCAATTTCTTCAAAGCTTTTCTGTAAAGTACACCATAATAATGTAGTATCACTTACTTGCGTTCAGAAAGAACAAAATAATAGTTTATATTTTGACACTATTTGCTCTGTAGGACATTCCGAAACTGCATGTGGAAGCAGTATCTATAGGCTTTAATGTCCAGCAGCTGTGCAGCAGTTCAGAGAGCCTGTAGGTCAAACAGCAACTTTCAGAAGGACTGACTTTGTAACCATGGCACACTTTAAGCAGTAAACTGAAACCACAGTGGTTTTGTTTTCAGGTTTTTGGGATTTTTTTGATGTTTTGTTTTTTGTTTTACTTCTTAACAATTACAACACTGATTTTTTAATTGGTTGATAATGCTTCCTTGGTTTATTTTAAATTATCCAACCGTGTCTGTAGAGAGGACAATATATTCTTGTTAATCTTTTGAGTTCTTGACACATACATGTTAAAAAACTGTGCTGCAGCTCTAGTATTTGAGGAAAATTTTAGTAATACTTCTTTCTTAGACTTCATTAGTAGCAGTACTAAGATAATAACTTGTGGTTGCATGCAGAGAGTCTGACAATGATCAGAGATTTGAATGTGCATTTTTGGAGGCATTTGGGAATGTCACTTTCAGATTTTCATGGTAGAAGTTGCACACAAATACAAAAAAAGCCCCAAGGAACAGTATAGGGCAAAAAATGCAACAAGTGGTAAATACAGACCTTTTAAATGGTTAAAAACATAGCACTGCAAAGAAAACTACTTCAATTTAAAACTTCTAACCTATACTTAAAGTAATGGCTACCTTTCTGACATGTTAATTAGGCTTTAATAAATGCTGTGACAGGCAAAGAAAAATGCACAAGAGATCAAATGTACATGCCATTTCTAATATCAAAGATACTTCTCTAGGGGAAATGAAAATATTTGCTACTTCTTTATCCTTAAGGAGTGTTTTATCTGCTCATCTTTTCGATTAAGGTGATTAAAATTAGTATAATTCTGTTATTTAGCACATAGTATGTGAGAGATATATGTAGAGCAACATATGTCTAAGTACTTCCAGGTTTTTTTGAATATGTAGTTCTAGCGGAGTTGATATTAATATTTTGCTCTTTCTGAATTTAACTTAGGACTGTATCTTTTCTGTCTTCTAGTGCCTCAGTCACAGTTAAAGGTGGAACATTAGAGAATGGAGGTATTGCACTTGGATTGTCTGAGCATAATATAAACATGATGGTCCTGGATATCTGCCACAAACCAGATGGTAGTGAGTACCTGAGGCAAATTTATCACATCATCCGACTCAATGAGGTAGGGAAACGGCCTTTCCACAGACCAGTTAGGTGTGTACTGGCCTGGGACAACATCTGCTGGCAGCTAAGGGTTAGTCAAGGAGGTGATAATAGTTCTTAAAATCAATATAGAATCCTTTATTGTGTTTTAATAGAATCCATTCAGTTTAGGCTTTTGTGCATTTCTACAGAAAAGACTACGTTATAGGAAACACTGTAGATTTTATTTAGGTACTTAGACAGTAGTATGGCTCATAACTTCCTTCAATTTCATGTTTTAGACCACAGGTTCATTTTAGGAGTCTGAGCACAGTAAAAAAAAAAACTAAAAAAAACCCAACAAAGGCTGTTGAAGAATTGACTGTTAGAAAGGTTATTAACTTGGTTAATTAACTATCTTGGTTTAAACAAACAAGCAACCCCTATGGCTGTACTGAGGAAGTGAATGAAATCTTACTCAACTTAGACAATTCTGTTCAGCCAAAGTGCTTTTAAAATTACAAGATACAAATTCAGATTTATTTGCTGCATATGGAATTTTGGCAAAGTAAAAGAGTAATTGCATTATTTCTAAGGCTGTTCTAAATTGCCCCAAGTTACCAAAAGTATTTTGTTTTTATTCACTGAAATAAAAATAGGTTTGTTTAAATTGTATGGTAACACAACTTAATTTGGAAAGTTCTGGTTTTAGTTTTAATTCCTTGAATGCATAAACAGGTGCTTAAGACCCTTGCAAGTGTACAGAAGTGTTTATAATAAAATACAAAATAATGCAAATATAGGCAGAGGCCAGGATTTTTTTTCTGAAAAACTTGGTTGCAGAAAACCATGGCTTAGAGAGCTATGTCTATAGGGAGGCCATTGAGAGTACCTTAGTACACACATTGTGCTTCTGAAAATAGGATCCAACTGTTTAGTTCCTAAGTAGAGGCTTAAAAATAGCCTTTATAAATCTGCCTTTGGAAGCATCAGAAGCAATGTAAGTATATATGCAGAGATGGCAACCTTACATTACTACAGTATAGAATCTTTTCAAGTTTCAATTTCCTGAACAATTAACTGGTTTAGGAAGTGAAGTGAATATTATTACTGTAATAAGCAAAACTTCCTCACATGGAGCACATTCAGGATTACTGTTAGGTATAAAGAGATGTGGAAAGGACCATCGAAAATAGCATATAGTCCAGAAGTTAGGACAGTTACCTAGGGGACAGCATATGCAGGCTCAAATCTTTATACTTCCTGGTTTATACAGGGAATTGAATCTGCATCTCCCACATCTGAACTAATTCCCCAAACCTCCATACCATTAGCTATCAGCATGGAACTCCTTTTTCTCTTGTTGGGGTTGTTTTGCCTTGTAGAAATAGTGGTAAAAATGCATTCTGTAACTTTTAGGGTCAAAAATAGAATGATACTGTAGCTGAAGGAATAAAATGCACATCCTGGGTTTTGGAGACCCTGATCTAAGATCTGACTCCTGTGAGTATTCGGTTATTTATACAAAGTGGAGCAGCTCCAATAGGAGGTATGAAGCTAAGAGAATTAGGGGGAAAAGGGACTTCAGCCTGACTTTCCACATCCCAGGTGCCTCTCCTTGAATTTCTGCAGCTAGTAAGACTCTTTTAAAAAATAGAACATTTCTCAGTGGAAAAAACTGTATTGTTTTAAAAGAGAAGAAGAAGAGAGAGCCTGACCAGCTTGAGTTACAGAAGGATTTAACTGTATTACTTTCAAATGCTTTTGAAACCATTACAAAACATTTTAATTCTTAGCATGGTATTATGATTATGAACTTTTCAATATTATTTTTCAAAACCTAAATTATGTTTTATGTGCCTGCTTACCAAGAAATAGATTTGATTGTGTATTCAAGGGTCCACTCTTTTGTTTAAGGACCCTTTGGAATGTCACAGGAGTGTGTTCTTAAAATAAGTTTAGAGATCTTTATGCTACACTGCTTGGTAATCATGTGTAAAAACAAAATGATGGGAATGAAAATTGTTGTTCTTAGTAATATTCCTTAGAAAAGCAGGTGAAAAGGGATATGGGTTCTTGGAAGCTGGATTTGAAAATAGAGATATGATTTTATAAAAATTTTAACAGTTACTGTATACTCAAAACAGCATTCAGCCCTTCATGTGTTTGCAAAAAAAAATTTTTTTTTCAATATTTTTTAAGTAATGACAACTCTTCTGAGCTGTCAGGCTCAACAATATTCTGAATACTTGGTTTGATGCCCAGTCAGTGTACTGAGGATATAGTTCACATGTTTACAGATGTGATTTTATATTTTCACCTTTTTGAAACATGACCCTTTCAGCGACTATGATATTTACTGTACTAAAGGGCATCTTAATGTAATGTATTTACCATTGTTGAGTAAGTCTCTTCATCAAAAGCAAATCCATAGTATTTTATTAAAGACAGAAAAATACCTTTATTGAGGTCAGTTATATACCACTTGAATTTTTCGAACCCTGGCAAGCAGGTGTTAGCAAAATTGGTCAAAATCTCCCTTCTAACACCACTGTAACATTAAGAAGCAGACATTCTTTATTGCAGTGCCGGATGACGCAGGGATATCTCCACCAGAATTGTGCATGTCAAGTACAGAAAAGCTCCTGCTTTATATACTGTATTTTACATACATATTAGTTGATTTTCCCAGAACGAACCATACATATAATAATAATTTCCTGGAGACCCATAACATGCCCTCCCCACTTTGCGCATGTGTTTGTCTGTCCCGGGGGTCCCTCTTGTGGTCTCTGGTGGTCCCAGACCCCAAAGTTACTCGTTCAGTGAACTGGTGTTGCTTTCCAAAAAGGGACCTGAGATGGCATACCCAGGCTGGTTCATTACTTTGCTAATGTTTAACATGATCCTGCAGAATACGTATAGTGCCATTCTGTAAACTACTGGTTTTGCAAAATAAGCATTGTGTCTTCCCACCAGCTGAGCAAATAGTTTTTCATCTGGCAACACATGGACAGCTATTTCCAGTATTGCTTCTGAAAAGGCAACACAATCTGCTTCTGCTGGCTCTGTTGCATCCAGAGGGCTGGGTTGCTTTAGTCTACAGATTTTGTAAAAATGTGTACATGGAAGGCAGTACATTTATGAAAATTTGGTAGATGTATAGAAATAGATTTTAAATAACCTCCTTCACTGTGGCTCTGAAATCTTTGTTATGGCATAAAGTAGTGAATGAATTAATGAATGAGGAAATAAAAATCCAGATATTTTTGAAAAGCTGAGTAAAAATAGCTAAAAGAGGGTATGTTTTCCCAGTTGCTCTTTGATACTGTTTTAAGCAGAAAAAAGCCCAGTTTGTTCTTCTTCTTTTACTTGGTTAGGGATTTTTTCCATACACTGAGACCATTTTGTGATTCTCTTGGTCGGACATAACATTTGATGGCAACCAGCAGAGAGACAGTCCTTCTCTTTCTCTTGCCCTTGTGCTTTTCCACTCGTAGGCCCCCCCTTTGTAGTAGTACTAGAAATCATGTGTTGCTTGTTTATCTGGATGAAGCCTTTTTTTTTCCTGGCTGATTTCACAACATATGCTAGTGCCAACACAAGGGAGAAACAGCTACCGTCTGTGTGGCCTGAAACTGAATTTGTGCCTTTCAGGTCAGGCCATAATTGGGTAAGTTTAAACAGATGATGAAATTTTTCTTTTAGAAAGACCTACTGAGAGGCACAGGATCCCTTGGCAGGTAGTTTGCCTGTTATTCCACCTCAGCATTACTGCAAATAAGAGGAGCATTTGCATCCTCCCATTGTAATGACTCACCTTGAGTACTTCTCATGTAATGGACTTCATTTTAATAACCATAAACTGTTTAATCACAGTAGTTAATCCAGCAAATGGATGTGTTAATGTTTCATTATCTAGTTCTTCATAAAAGGTTCTATTTAATCAAAACACTTTATTGGCCTGCAATGATGATTTATTTACATAGTAGTTGAAGAAGTGAAAACAGAAAAGATGGTGTCCAAAATAATAATGCATCTGT
The DNA here is from genome assembly GCA_024362935.1 of Setophaga petechia. NCBI lineage: Eukaryota > Metazoa > Chordata > Aves > Passeriformes > Parulidae > Setophaga > Setophaga petechia. The sequence continues at coordinate 40,725,168 of JANCRA010000004.1, forward strand.
TACAGTATAGTTTCTAGAATTGCAATGCAAATCATACTGCTTCTAGTCCTTGAATGTTTAAGCAGCTAAAAATCGCTTTCAAGAGTGGGAGAATATTTATTTCCTATGTTTAAATAACATGGTACAACATGTTAATCAAAGAATTGATTTATAGTAATGGTTGACTGTTTTCCAAAAAGTTTAATTGAAAAGTCATGAAATACATTTGTTGTTCACTTCTACATATACCTAGTGCATGTTTATATATATATATATATATATATATATATATATATATATATATATATATATATATATATAAAATGAGAATCGTACACATAATTTGACAAGAATTTCAAAGCAGTAGGTTAGATTGTTCTGTTTTGCTCAAGCTGGGTGCATGTTTTCTGAGGTTATTTATTGTTCATTGTAAAATGATGATATTGTTAAAAAGGTTTCTATTTTTTAAAAGATTTTTAATTCCCCATTAATATATTAATGGGGAATTAATATATATTAATATATATTATATAATATATATTAATATATTAATATATTATATATTGAAAGGAACTTTTATCTTCCAAACTTCTGCTTGAAACGTAGGCAAATTTCACATAGAAAGCTAGCTGGTCTGTAGTATTCTGTGGTTGTTTTTTCTTCCAAAAGGAATATTTGAAAGAGCAGCTGTCTTGTGAGAATTCTTCTGAAGATGGTGTTACCTCGAGTCAATATCTACCTTTGACGCTGAAGGGCAGAGAAGAGCAGCCTGTCTTCAACCCTTTCCAGGTGTACAGACAATCTTATGCAAAAGTATTCAATCAGGTTTGTGAAAATCTGAAACCTTGATTATAGTATATTTTTACTTGTTGGTATTATTATGATCATGATTATGATAAAGACTTAATGTATGAAAATGGACTTATTTATGTGTGTTCACATTTAATGAAGCAGAAAGGTATATTATTTCTTGGGAGTGTAATGAGGGTACCCTCTACAATATCATGATGTTCAAAAAGGCATTACTGGCCTCTTCCTTGATTGGAATTATTGCATGCAAGAGCAATTTACTTACACTTTCTGTGTTCAATATACTAAAGGAAAGCCCATAATAGCAATAACTTTTATTACATCTGTGCAATAGTACATAGGGTTAGTCTTGGTCCTTCGAAAAATCATAGCAGAACCATAAGTTCATATTTATAATCTTCCTCATGGGACTTTCACAGGTATGTTTGACAGTCAAGTAAAGAATGCTTTAGAAATACAGCGATTTTACAGAACAGCGAGACTAAGTGAGTTAAAACACACACACACACACAAGAAAAAAAGACATAAATTTCTGGTTTTCTTTAAGTCATACTCATAATATGTAAAGGATTACAATTTTCTTATTAGAATTCAGTTTCATTATAATGGAACAGTTAAAGAAAAGAGATCTAGTTGCCTAAATCTCTGCTGGAGCACTCCATGACCAATTCATTAAACAAAATGCTAGATAGTTTCTGATACAACTTTTATACTTAAAAAATCTTATGCCATTGTTTCTAATATATTCTTAATATGTCATCAGTGTTTTTGATTCCAGCATTCAATTCAAATATTTGAAAAGATGTGGTATTGCAGTGACACAAAATTCACTTTACAGACTTGTGTAGAAATGCATCCTTTTTCAGTGCAGCCCTGCTTATATACAGTGTAATCTCTCCAGTTTTGACTATTTTGGTCTATTTCATCAGTTATATTGCTGTAAAATATACTTCTTTTTCGTACTTGTTTAATGAATGCTTAATCATTGTCATGTTGCAGTAAAAGTGTTAGTATCCTGAAAAAGGAGACAAGTACCAATTCCACAAGGCTGCTCAAGGTTCCTCACTCCAGAGAAGCGTGCTTTATAGAATCTTTGAATCAATAGAGTCATAGAATAGCTTCACTTGAAAGGGACCTTCCAATCAAGAACCAGAGAGCCACAGAATGGGTGAGATTGGAAGGGTCCATAGTGGGTCAACTCCCAGCTCAAGCAGGGTTATCCTAGAGCACAGGGGCAGAGAATTGTGTCCAGTATCTCCAGTAAGGAAGAGTCTGTTTCAGTGCTCAGTCCGCCAGGCAGTAAAGAAGTTCTTCCACATATTCAGCCCAGGAAGCCAACTGTTTGATGGGCTGCATCAAAAGGAGCATGACCAGCAGGTAAAGGGAGTTTATTCTGCTCCTCTACTCCATTCTGCTGAGAGCCCACCTGCAGAGCTGCATCCAGCTCTGGGGTCTCCAACACAGGAAGGACATGGAGCTGCTGGAGCCAGTCCAGAGGAGGAACAGCAAAATCACTAGAGGGATGGAGCACTTCTCCTATGAAGAAAGGCCAAGAGAATTTTAATTGTTTGGCCTGGAAAAGAGATGGCTTCAGTGGGACCTAATTGCAGCCTTGCAGTACTTGAAGGAAGCTTACAAGAAAGATGGAGAAGGACAATTTACATGAACTTGTAAAGGGGACAAAGGGGAATGGATTCAAACAGAGAGTAGCTTTAGATTAGATGTTAGAAAGAAATTATTTCCTGTGAGGGTTGTGAGGCAGTGTAACAGGTTGCCTAGAGAAGCTGTGGTTGCCCCATCTGTTTAAAGCATTCCAGGCTAGGCTGAGCAGAGCTCTGAGAAATCTGCTCTAGTGAAACATGTGCCTTGCACATATCAAGAGGTTGGAACATAGTGATCTTTCAGATCCCTTCAAACCTCAATCATTCTATAATTCTCTCCTCTGACTCTATTTCCAAGTTTAATGATGTTATAAAAATACCTTTACCATTAAATTGTACATTTATTTAGTGGGGTAGGACTGTCTGTTGATAAAACAGTGATCAGTATAGCTGAGTGTCTGGTTTCCAATGAAAATTATTTCCAGTGCCTGTAAAGATGCCAGAGCACTGACAAAGAACCTTTTCTTATTCATTTGCTTTCTGTTTTCTTAGTATTTTGGTTTTTTCTGGTTACCCTTATTTCCCCTTCGTACTCTGTATTTCACCTTTGTTTTTCTACTTTACTTTAACATGCATGGCAAAGCTGGGGGATAGGGAGTAAATTAGGTAAGGTGAAGGAAAATGATGAAATATAGATGGGAGGAATAGGAGGGATTGCAGTGATTCTGCTCTCCCAGAGGAACCAAGTGCTGTCTGTAAGAAGAGAAAGATACACCCCAGGTTATACTTTACTATTTATTTAGGTTTATTTTCATTGTTTTGACTGGCTTAAACATTTTTTTTTTTACTACTTGGTGATGTTTCAGTGTTACGGCAATAACTTTGTACTTATTTCCTCCTGAGAAGGTTATAGTCACTACTTGACTATTGCTGACAATGATAAGGAACATTATGCAAGAGGATTTACTGTTTTTTAAAAATAAGAATGTTGTGTATGGTCTCTTGTCTACCCACTGATGATGTAGATTGCTTTTGTTTATTAAATAAGCACTATATACTTGTTCCTATTTTCTAGATTTAATGCTGTTTATAATACAGCATTAAATCACTCTAATTATGATACAGGTTACTTCTTGAATTCCAGCTATGCCAAATTTTTCATGACATAACTTTTTGCTGACAGCAGAAAATACAAATTGCTGTTACATAGAATGTTACCAACTATTTTGCTTTTTGGACAAAGAGTAAAACTCGCAGACAAAGTAGTTGATCAGAATGCCATCAACAATTGGAATAATAATGGTTAAAAAAACTGATTTATTTTTTTATAAACTGTGGCTATGTCCCTAATTAATTAATTGCCATTTTATTGGAATAAAAACCTTCTTCAGTCGACATGATTGATAACATCTTTCTAAGTCCTCATTCTAGACCCCCCTCTTTTGTTAGTATATCACAGCTGGAGGCTTTAATGTACTGATCATATTAATGCTGATGAATAACTAACTAGCTTCTTTCCATGTATCAACAGCCAGCCATTACTGAATGGAACTGGGATTGGTCAAGCTTGCTGCCAGGTCACCTGGGACTGAATAAGATGGCCTTCAAGGTGCTGCTGTCACACAGGTAACAGGATTTTGGCAAATCATCACATTTTCCTTTTGTATTTTTGACTTTGTAGTAGTGAATTCACAAAGATCTTAGTGGTGAAATTTGTAAAGCAAATTCTGCATTTCTTTTAAAATATATAGTTTTAAAAAGTAGCAACATTTTTTCTGTAGTATTTGATCCATACTCAGATGTCTTTCAGTTCCTCTTTTGAGGTGTATAATTTGCTCTTTCTGTCTGAGACAGAAGTATATGAATATGTGTTGATATTGCACTTAAATGAGGCTTTGGAAAAAATTAGTAACTTTTGCAAACCTATACTGCTCAGGGAAATTTCAGCACAGAATTTAGGGTATGTTTACTCAAGTTGCAAAGGATCTTAAATTCAGTTGGGGGCACGACAAGTGTAGCTGGAAATAGAAAGTGTTTCCTTTGTAGTTTTCAATTAATAAAACTTTTCCTCATATTTTATTGCCTTTTCACTTGTAAAATGTAGCTGCTTAATTCAGAAACTGCAATTTCTTAAATTCAGAAAAATTTAAGTGGAATTTTTTGGGGGGGTTGTGTGGTTTGTTTGTTATTTGTTTTTGTTAATATTTGTCACTTGTGAAAACTTACATGTTGCACACTGAACTAAGACATTCACTTCTTAATTCTGAATCCTCCTGATGATACCTAATAAGATCCTATCAGTCAACTTTTGAACTGGCTGTTCCTCTAGCTAGAAACTAGAGTGATGATTTCAAAAGTGTGTTAATTTGCATGTCATAAAGGTTTTGGGGTTTTTGTCTCATTTTCTCAATTTATCACTAGCAGTTAGTCTTAAACATTTAATTCTTCCTTTATTTCATATATAAAATACTTCTAGTCTGTTTTGAGTCTTCCATCTTAATTCAGATAAGATTACTTCTTTCCCTACCCAAATTGTTCTTTCCCAAAAGTTTAATTGCACAAAAAATCATGCCAGCAAAAATTTGTTGTTCAGTTCTCTTCTTGATGTCCTTTGTTACCTGTTACCAGACAGAATGTGAAACTTCACAGATTTTTTGTGTTAAATGTCAGAGAAGATACAGTACTATTTTTTTTATTTTGATGGTTGTCCTGTTGATTGCTATCTCATGTCCTTCATTAAAAATGAAGTAGATTGTTCTTTTAAAAGAGGCTCTTAGATTAAAACTGGTTCTTGAATTTCACTTCATGTTATTGTCATCAATATGAGCCAAAGGTAGCAAAGGGCTGCTGTGATTTGCACAGGAAATATTTTGTGTGGACATTTCATATTCACTGTTCCCTTAAAACACATTTTATTTTTATTCTGATCTCTTTTTAGATATTAGAAAGAAATTGTGTGTATGCCTCCTCTCTCCTTCTCTGTATTTCACATCCTTGTCATATCATCTATTTTTAAAATTTTAATTAATTTCCTAATTGTTGTCATCTTTCCTAATTTAAAAATGTCTTAATTCATTGCCCTTCTACATGGTAAGGAAATTCTCATCTAGAAGTGACATTATGGAAGTAATTAATGATTAGAGCATGGATCTATTATTTCAACCACTCTGCAAACCAGCACATCATTTAGATCCACTGTAATCATAAAAAGTAGAATAGCTGATCCAGAATCTGCCATAGCAGCCGGCATAGACAGCACACCTTGTCTTTATCTGACTTTATTTTTATCATAGCTTAAGTGTGTCTGCTTATACTTTCCAGCTGACTAGGACAATTCTAGCTGTTCTTGTGGCTACACAAACAAGCTTTGCAGTAAGACTCAACTGAGCCCTATCTTTAGCTGATTCTTCGTGATCCTTCCTAGAACTGCATAAATCAGCCTTACTTGTGCTCAAGACTTAATGTTGAAGCTGAATGAGTGTGTGATTATTTTGACCTCCCATTTATGGTGGACCTATTCTGTTTCTACTCTTTCCCTCCTGAGATGAGTTAAACAAAACCACGGGCAGTGTTTCAGAACTATCAGTTTATAAAGTGGAGCACCATAATATTTAAATTACTCCTTCCTTTGACACATGCTAAAGCTTTCCCTGAATAGTTATCTCTCTGCAGGCAAAAATATTTTCACCAGTTCACAGTGATGTTAGAATGATATTTATTTACTTATTTTCATATTTCATGAAAAAATACTTTCAGTTGCATAGAAAGTTTAAAAAGCACAGTCTTTCTTTTGAGGAAAAAAAAAAAGTGAAAATGCTTAGGGGACTCATTTACAAGGAAAGTGCTCCCTAACCTAGTTAATGACTGAGTTAGGTGAGAGGGTGTTATGAGAGCATTGTCCCAGAGCCAGCAAGTGTTAGGCAAATTAATTGGTTGGTGGCTAGGGGAAAGTAAAATACTTTTAGGACTGGTTAAAAGGGAAATGAATTGTTGTCTACTACTTATTGCTGGCTTCACACAATGATGGGAATCTAATCCATGCATTCCTGTGATCCTCAAAGTAAAAGAGTCCAGGAAATTTTTCAAATTAAAGATGTGGTTGTTGTAAGGCTCCAGAATCCTCTCACTGAGTCCCTGGAAGGAGCTTACAGGGATTTATGTATGTACCCTGAGTTAGATGCAAGGGAAGAATGCCACCAAGATACTCCTCAAGAATCAAAACAGTAAAAACTTAACTGGCAAACTTGAGAAAATCAAGGAACTTTAGAAAAAGTTAAAAGCAACATTGAATCAATAAAAAGCATTTGACAAAACATGAATTTAGCAAGCTCTAAGGTCATTCAATATAACAAACTTCAACCCATCTGATTTTAATTTACTCAAAAATAAATAATACATATGTGTATATAGTATGTATATAGTTTGAACTGAAAGAATAAAAGTTAAAATGTATTTCTTAATTATACTTGAAACAGTATCTTTTAGCAGTAAGACCATTAACATTCAACTAACCTATGAACTTGATTTACACAAGTTTTAAAAAATATCCTACACAGATATGCCTTTTCAAGTCTTGGACTCACTTGTCACTTGTTCATCCTTTTAGCTACTTCAATAACAAATGGGGGTTCCTTACCTCTAACACACGTATTAAAGCAAGAAGAGCAATTGTTGTTTAATTACTCATATCTTGACTTATACTTAATGTCCTGCTCATGCAGTTACAGTTGTTATTGTCTGGCCTAGTCAGTGTGTTGAAAATCAGCAAGAAGTACTTAGCAGTAGGCAAAAAGCTCGTGTGTTGTCAACACTGAGGCACAATTCCAGAGCACACTACCATGCATTATTCTTCTTGTTTATGTATTCTTCTTTATATAAAAGTTAAATTTATGACCATTAATTTTCAGAGGAATATCTTGGCAATTTGTACATGGTTAGAAGATATTATTATTTTCCAGGGCTTTGAGATGTGACCTGCCGTCTGCAGTTGTCCAGGACTTTCAGGTGCACTGAATACCTTACGATAATGTAAAGATATTCCTGTCACTATAAACAAAAGGAAAAAAAGAGACATTTTTGTAATGTGTGAAGCCATTATCCAGTATTGGAGTTATTTGCAGTTCTGAAGAGGAATGGCTGAGATTCCCTCCTCTACACTTGGGAATGTTTCACTAAGAGCTGGTGTCTGTGCAGGGGCAAGTATTGATTTAGTTGGAATGATGCAGATCCTGCTACAGGAGCACACTGGGAGCTATATAAATAGATAGAGAAGAACTCTGACTGGCAAAGCCAACAACAGTCAGGACCTTCAGAGCAGAAAGCTTAACAACTTAATAACTAAGAGAGGAATGGGAATGTGTTACTTTTACCGTAAGTGTGTCAGGTGAGAAATAGTAGCAAGTTTGAAAACCTATAGAAATTAAAACTAATATTTGTTCAAGTGGATAAGAAATGCTATAAAAATGTCTAAATTGAAAATTAGAATTTGATTTCCAACAGACAAGCCAGTGTAGCTCAAGAAGAACTTTCCAGAAAATGTTTATACAACGATATGAGCTTAAATAGTTTTAAGTAGGAACAGGATAGCCAAGTATCTAGCCAACTTTTGGTCATGTGTTGATAAAGATTCTGAACTTCTGAAAGTTGAAAACATGGAGATGTTTATATATTGGCTTTCAGGAAACCGTAAAAAAATTGAATAAGTTTGTTTTTTACTAAAACTGGATAAAATCTGTCGGCTTTCTAGTAGGCTCTGTTGCTACAGCTACAAGTCAACTATTTATGATGGTTGGTGAAGAGCTAGGGTGCCGTTAATACTGCGGTAATCATCACCTGATTGGTGTTGCTGTAAGTGATGCCATTACAATGCATATGAGAACATTTTCAGCAAAATTCATATAAACTCTCATATCCCTTGGACTACAGATTTTTTCATTACATGGTCCAGACTGTATTACTGCATTCTTGTTGATTAACTACTAGACTGTTTACAGGTGGGTCTGCTTTTTGGGTAGGTTAAAACTGTCATTAGCAGCAGAGTACTGTCCTAGGATTGAGAAAATCTTGTATCTAGTGTCTCTTTATTAAAATCCTTTCAACTGTACTGCCTTTTGTAAATTGATTTGTTTATACAGTTGGGGCATTTTTTTCCCATATTAGAGCTAAGGGATAAAATTACGTGTTTTGACTTTGATTAAGCTTAATAAAACTGAAGTAAGAAAATCCTGTTTAGAATTTTGAATGATTGCAGGGCAAAATTTGCATAGCTCTTGTATATTCTAGTGAATACACAGACACCATCTGTTGAGAATGATAGCCATATGGTGAACTATTTATAGAAAATGTTTATATTCATTGTGTTGTTGATTATCTAGATATCCAGAAAACGCACTTTTAAAATCTAGTTTATCAGCGTGTGGAAAAATTTATTTTGTAGTTTTGAAACTGAAAAGAATGCCAACAAACTACTTTTGTTTTGTTGTCTGTCAAAGATTTTTATAAAACTTTACAGAAGTCTAAATCTGAGAAATGAGTGAAAAAACCTCCAGGGTATTAAAAGGTGGAAAGTTCTCTAACAATTTTGTTTGTGGAAAAAACAAATGATGGAAGAGCAGTTACTGACACAATGCCAAGACAGAGAGCTTATCTGCATGGCAGAGGACAGCAGTCTTATATCTAGTGTACTTCTAGGTATGTTAATCTGTCTTCTAAACTGCAGATGCTTCCAGATCTTTGGTATCCAAATTTGCTGGATATTGGAAATTTATGCTGTTGCTACAGTTACAAGTCAACTATTAATGATGGTTGGTGAAGAGCTAGGATGCCATTAATATTGCAGTAATCATCACCTGCTTGGTGTTACTATAAATGATGCCTGTATAATGCATATGATAACAGACTTTCTAAAATGCATGGGAAGCTATGAAAGGCAGTATCTCATTGCTCCTGTAGCAAAAGAAGCAGGTGAAAGGTATTAATCCATTATTGTACATCTTTTGGTTAATCACAAAGTCAGGCTTAGACCCTAGCGCTGGATGTACCAAAAAAAAGCCAATGGGATTTTGTGGAAAATCTCACTTTGACCTCTCTGGGTAAGCAAGGATCCTGTTCCATAAATGAGTTGGTCAATAACAAGGTATATGTCACATCTGTCATCACAAGGATTATCCTTTGTCTGCTTATCCTCTTCTGACATAGCTAATCAAACCATATTGTGACTTTAAAAAATCTGTCAGAAGTAGGCTTAGTTCCTTGCCTGGCACTTCTAAAGCATTGGTGGCAGAATATACATCAATAAGCAAAAGGGAACAGTAGTACACACTGTTTGACTGCCACTCAAGCCCCTATCATGTATACAGTTACAGCATGAATTTCACAAGTAAATGAGGTTAAAGATGAGGCTCCCCATATGCAATACACTTTTCTGATTGTTATCAGCCTCTCTCTTGTGCAGATATATTGATGAATAATATGAAAAAAAAAGCACTCTGATGACAATCTCCAACAGAAGGTGCTAAAAACATAAGGATTGCCATATCCCATTTAACCTTATTTAATATGAGCTACTTTTTAATACTTGGGAGTCTTTTACAATGAGGCCTTTGCGAGCCTTGCAATACAAAAGCACGTACTTACCAGCTCTCCTTTAATTAACAACTATAAAATTGCTTAAATAAGGTTTCATGGTAATTGGATGCTTTTTTTAATACTCAAACCTGCCTTCTAGAAAAAGTGAAAATAAATGAATGAAAGAGAAGAAAGTATTGTAAGAAGAAGGTATTGTAAGAAAGCTGGTACATCTTTCTGCATTCAAAAGTGTAGTAAGCACAGTGTGTTGGCTAGGGCAGAGACCTGTGATCCAAACTTCTTTCTTCTAATAATGTCTCACACTATCTTGCTTCCCCATTTTAATTACATTCCTTATTCAAATCACATTTGTCTGCATTTTTATATCCTTTGATATGCTTTTGTCTTGGTTTAGGAGTAGTATTCCACAATGTAGTGCTCCTGCTGAGACTCTCTAAACCACTGAACCACTGCTTACTCTTCCCCTTCTTTCCCCTCCCACGTGGAGGGGAGAGGAGAATTGGAGGCACAAAACATAAACATCATGGGTTGAAACAAGAGTAATTTGCTGGAAACAACACTGAATGAAGAAAACAAGTAGTAACAGCAACAATACTAACAACAGAGGGTACAAGAAAGAGGCACACAATTCACATGGAAACCCCCTGACAAGAGATAATACCCAATTGCTCCCTCCCGAGTAGGCTCTGAAGAAAACCCTTTCCCCATCCCCAGAAAACTACATGAGGTGGTATAGAGTAACCTCCAGGTCTCAGCCATGCCCCTTTGTGGCTAGTGCAAAAATTAACTCTGTCCTGCCCAGAACCGGGATGGCTTTGATGGGAACACTGCTACGTATATTCAATGTATTGTGTTAATAATACATTTGTCTATTTATTGTTAGGATTCATTGGTTCCTTTGAAGGTATGTATCTTTTCTTCATAACTAGGTACTTGTATTCTATAAATCATCACTTGGAAGTGTGGCACTTCACTGTTTTATCACTGTATAATTAATCTGGTGATTGCTATCCTGTGACTTTGGTGGCTTTTCTTAAAAACAGATATTTCCTTTCATCTGTAAATAATTTGCCCTCCTTTCAACTCTGTCTCGAATCCTGTTCTCACTAGGGATTCCTAAGTGGAGATATTCATGTTCATTTTTCTTATCTATTCTTTTCTCTTTCCTCTTTCAGACCTCTATTGATCCAAGTTTCCATTCTTAGTAGATACATAGTTATATAGCGATTGTAAGTGTAATGTAAATGTAATGTGTAATTGCTAAATGTATAAATGTGAATTATTGGATTCAAAGTACTGACTTCCCTGATTGTACACAGCAGCTTAGCTTCTCATCTTATCTATAGACTTTCTTGCTACTCCTGCAAGGGAAGAGGCTGCAGGACACAAGCTGACAAGCTAAAAGTCTGTCTTGTCCATCAAGGCATTGTTTCATCCTTTTTCTGCTTTTAGATAAGGGATTTTTCATCAAAGTTTTAGTAATGTAGAGTAATTCAATTTCCATACAGGGATCTCAATTTCTTTGTAAGCTGTAATGAGCTGAGACATGCAAGTCCCCTGTAAGGCAGAGGGGGAAGTATTAATATCAGAGTTAAACAAATGGAAAATCTGGTCATGCAAGTCATTTTTAAGCTTTCTTCTGCACTGCAAAATTGTTCTGTAGCAAAGTAAAGAGTAGAACCTAGTTCTTTTGACCAAATTTAAGATACAAAGCTATCACATAGTAGCTGATCTGTGATGGCTGTTGCTATCCTCAGTTCCTTTGTGGCAGCAAAGGGGAGGTGACTCAGCTTTAGTGAGGCTTTAATGGTTATCTAATTTGAATCACCTTGCATTCATTTTAGGAAGTGGTAGTCCCATTAGTTTTTCTCTGAAGGGGGTGGGGATAACTGTATGCTTTGTCCTGACCTTAAAATGTTCACTGTTGCAACAACAAAGCACTTGCTACAACAGTGAATATTTCAAGGTCAGGACAAAGCATACAGTGATGGTGGCCACAGTGCAGGTCCCAGACCTTTGCAACATTAACTGTTGTCTCTTAGAGCTATGGCTTTCCCAAAGTTATTGACTTCTCTCGTGGCTTTCCTGAATGTACTTCCTCTGTCTTGCCAGGTTGTCACTGCTTAGGAAAGGATGACAAGTCCTAGAGGTCTTATTTCTTCTTCCCTAAGTCGAGTAGTTAATGTCAAACTGACCTTGGAAATTTTACAGTCATGATGCAGATACAGCAGTGTTGGTGAAGGGAGTAGTAAGTTTAAAATCTGCCTATACACAGTGATTTGGGTGTTTCTGATGCTGATTGATGATTCGACCCACAAAAACTTTTTGATTGGGATTTTTCTTCCCCTCTTAACTTCTTTCTAGGGTCTAACAACAAAATTTAGTCTTTGAGAAGAGTGGGAAACCATTGTGCATACGGCCTCATATACCAAAGAGGGAATTAAGAATTGTCATTCTGATAGTTGACTCTGTAAAATGTCATTGAAGAAAGCTTTTTCATGTTAGTCTTTAGATTGACAGGTTATGACAAAACTGCATTCATGTTGCTTGAATACATCTTTTGTCTAGTTTTACATGCTTTTTGACTTGTCTAGAAAATGACATATTAAGGTTTTCATTAGCCTTAACCAGGTGTGATTTTCTTTATGGAAGATACCTTGGTAGGACTACAGCTGAAGGCGAGTAAACCAATGAAGCTTAGAAATGCCACAGCCCTTCTTCAGATGGTAGCAGGGAATTGAAAGACTCATTAATCAACAGCCCAGTCACAGATGTGATGTCTTTCCTGCAACAGCCAACAGACTGTGAAAGTCACATCCAACACAGAAAACTGTTAAACAAGGCATATCTACAAACATTCTTAAACTTTTGTCTTTCCATTTTACTTGAAAAACATAACTCTTTTCATGTTTTCATTATTGAGTTCCTTTATTTTAAAGAAAAATATTTTCTTTTATATTATTATTAAATATTTTCTTTATTTTAAAGAAAAATATTTTCCAAGCAATACTATTTAGTTTGGGAAACAAAAGTAAATGCTGACACTGTTTTCACTCTTTGTTCATTTTGATACAACATAGTCATTTAAATGGAAACCCAGTTTTGATTGCAATGATTAATGTAAAAAGTTTTAATATTATAAATTTCTGTACACAGAAAATGTGCATGGAAGTTTTGACAGAAAAAAATTTAATACAGGGATTTTCTGCATATAAATGACTGGCTATTTTCTTCATGATTTTCCAATACTTTCCCCTACTACAAAAATCATCTGGAACCAAGATTCAGTCATGCTGTAGTGCTGCAATGTAGACAGTCATAAAATGTTTAAAGTGAAATTACTTAGAAGATTTTATTAGTTAATCAACCTGCACTGAATTTTTTACCTGCACTGATGGGAAAAACCCACAATAAGAAGCCAAAGAATGAAATCACCATACAATTTTTCCACATCATGCTTCCTTAAACTTTCTGCATCCCTGGAATGAAGGAGAGTCTAGTCAGAAGTCTTATACTTCCTCGTCCCCCTCAGATTATCTTTAAATTTATATATTTTCCATGGATAAAAATTAATTTTACTCCGTCAGAGTGTATGAATTTGTTAGAATTTTTGTATTTGCTAGTTCCTTGGTCTCCCCAATTTTCACATTTTTTCCAAAAATAAATGTTCAGTATAATAAAAATTACTCTCTAAAATCTGAGGCAGATGAGAACATTTTCCCACCATCATCTGGGATGAATAATTTCTTAATAGCCATAGTCTGGTCTTCTGTTTCCCTCTTTAGAACATCTGTCTTACTTTTGGTCTTCATATCCAGAAATAGATTTTAAATTGCAATCCACATTCTTGACTCGCTTTTTTTTTCCCAGGATTGATAGTTGTAAAGTTATTTTGGTCTTATTGAATTTAAGTAAATTGAACTGTATGTAAGTATAGTGCCTGCTGAATCAGTAAACACCGTAGTGCACGCAAAAGATGAGGAAGCAATGGTGCTGCATTTATTGCAGCAATAAGGTCTTATATTGTTGGTATATCAAAAGTTTTAACTGCTTTGCCTTTACAAGGATCTGTCAGCAGATATTTGAATAAACATCTCTTTAAGTTATATTTGTAACAGACTTTTTCTGTTTACTCAAATGTGATGCTTGTTATTGATGGGCTTGTTAAGGCATATACAGCTATCATGTTGTCATTTTAGAAAGAACTGTTGCTATTTAACAACCATTTTTTGCATTTTAAAGAGATTTCACTCTTGGAATCAGGGACAATTTTAGTTTTGTTTCATGTTTGACCATAAATTATTGCCTAAATTTTTTCACATTAGCTGTCTTTTCCCAGCAATTAAACATCTCTGTAAAAAGACCCACCCTCTAAAATAATACAGAAATTATCCTTTTAATTGTACTAATAAAAAGTTTGATAGCTGAATTTAAATACTACCAAACTCTTCCCACAAAAGTTTTAATGAAATTATATCAGTCAATAAATATAGTCAGTAAAATAACCATCATGATTTCTCTTGGGATAATTACATGGGTAATTTAACAGTACATTGGGATAAAAACTGAGAGCATTAATATGATATATAGTTAAACCTCTGTAAATTGTATGTAGACAATAAAAGGTTTTCTTGTCTTTCAAATAAAAAAGAAACCTTTAAAAATATGTCATGGCTCTTTAACAGTAAATTTGTTTTCCATTTCTGTCTTACTTTTGGCATCTCATTTTTTATTGTTTCATATGGAGTCACTGTTAGATCATGCAATAGAAACAGTGGGCTTTATCACCTCTAAGTGAATGCAGAGACAATTGGGTATTCTTTGCATATCTCAGTGATAGATGATTGTTGCATAGTATAATTTGATAGAATGGTTTCAGAATTTTAGCATTAAAAATGAATGGTCATTGATCTCTGTCTATCTCAACTTCAGTGCCATATTGTCATAGTTCAAGGTGACCTATGGGATTCATATACTATGAAGTTATGCTCACAGATCGTTCTCCAATATATTGCCCAAGCCTCAATATTTAGATATTAACTGATGTGAGTTAACCAGCTTCAGTCTATAACTTTCTGAGCAAGAAAAATTCAGAGATTCAGAGATACTTACCTGACAAAAAGCACTGCTTTTTTCTATTACCTTTTCATCAGAAAAGGCATGAGTCCAGAACAAGGTTTGTGCAATCAGGCTTTCATACTGTTTTCACAATTGGTAAAAATTTTTCACAGAAAATTAGCACATTCTGAAGTCTTAAAAGACCATGCTTTAGTTCTTAGCAGCTTAAAGGAATTGCTCTAATACTTCTAGAAGCATGTGTTGTCAGTTTGTTGTTTACTTATTTATCTTTATTTCAGTGAGGATTGATCTTCCTTTGGAGAAGGAAGGCTCCTCTTTATACCATGATACTTTAATTCTTTCATTAGTTTATGACATTTCTTGATTTGTTTTTTTAAATTTGTTTAGTTTTCTGATTTTAATCTACGTTGTCACATGCTAAATTTTTGTACATGGAGTTCAATGACTGATTAATCTTTTTATTCTGTACTAAAACGTATTCCTGAATGTGCTCACTCACATCCTTAATGAGTTGTCTCTGTGAATTAAGTACAATAACTTCAATTCAACATGTTAGGCTAGATTGTATGCCTGCAGTTTTGTGGCATAAGAAGACTACTTAGAATTAACAGTGTTTCTTTGGCCTGTATTTCTCACATATTTGGTTTTGTGTCTGTAATCTGCAGAGAATCATGTGCTTGTGCTGCAATGCATAGTTTGTGTCTTGTCCATATACACACACTGAAAACACAGGCTACTGAAATTTTAATTAAGATTTGAATGGCGGCTTTTACAGGCACCTACTAGATATTCTAATGATGCAGAAATCTTTTGTTGTAAAATAAGGAAATAGTGAACTACACCATTAGACTGTTCACTAAATCCAGTCCACACCAAGAGCAGTTTTGAGAGACTATTTTTTTCAATTTGATTCAGTTATGATTTATTAGAAATTTTTCTTGAATGTTAGTAATACATGCTACATATCTGTTCCTATGGCGACAAACAATTTACTATAGTACTCATTTTGGAAGAGTAGTGTGTTTAACTGTATCTTTACCATGATGCAGCAAATTAGAATTTAAAGAAGTGATGCTCTGTATCTCGAGTAATATACCTTTAATCTTTGGTTTCTGTATCATCTCTTGGTTTGAAATAAAAATTGTTAGAACAAGTGAAGTTTTAATGCACTTGTTCCTCCTGCTGGGCTAAGAAATAGCAAAGTTATGGTTTCACAATGTTGATGTCAAATACCCCTGCAGTTACTGTAATAAAGAAATTAGAATGAGGTTTTCCTACTGCAGTGAAATAGCTAACGAAGAAGGATATAGAAGGAAAGATAATTTTTCTGTTGCTTATAATATTTTTCTCATAGTTTATTGAAATGATAAATAATAGGACTGAAACATGTAGAACAAGCTTTGGTGTAACTGAATTAATTTTAAAAGAGCTGAGTTCTTATAGGGAATGCGCACCCTGTGAACAGTGTTTTTTCCTTTAATAAAATTTTCTCAGCATCTGATAATGACATAAAAATAATGTTTTTAAATCTTCTGAAGCAAACTTGTCAAGTTTTTGGTGGCATCTTGTAATTGTGAAAAGTAAAGGGTATGTTTTAACTCTACTCGGTTACGCATCTACATCAGGTTCTTCTCATGCTTATTCTTCTCCATTGTTTTAAATGCGTGGGAGAATTTGATCAGTGTCCTTTTTATATTCAAAATGAGTCAGCTTCTGTCTCAAAAGTGTCTTATTGTCATAATGTCACTGCATCTCAAGATTTGTGACCTTTTGCTCCATATGGACTCATGGTAGACCTTGTGTTTTTGCAAACTAGATTGCTTTTGTTCCCCTGCTAGTGGGTATCAAAGCCTTTTGGACTGAAGTTTTATATGCTAGTAGGTTTGCAAATAAATAAATAAATAGAGTAAAATTATTATACTAAAAGTACCCAAGAGCAACTGAAAACACCCAACAAAGAAACAAACTTAAAGTTTATGTATAATAAGGACCGCCAGATGTCGCAAAGGCATCGTGGATGAAGTGGGTTTTTTTCCAAAATGTGGCACTTATATGAGGAATAGTAGTATTGTGTTGGAGAGTTGAAGAGGCCATAACAGGTCAGTGAAATGTCCTTCAAACATTTGATTTTTACATTTGAGAATAGGCCAAGATGAAAAGATAACCACATATCTGACATTGACATTGCTACCATTTAGACAACCGATGCAATTGCCTTATTCAATGGGCTCAATCAGATCTTTATTACTTTGAAACCTGTATAACAGATTTAATTTTGGTGGGGTTTTTTTCTTACAAAAAATTAGGGCTCTGAGCAGTACCAGATCACAAACTCCTAAGTTTAAATTTATTATAATATGTATAAAGTTTCTTTTTCTCCTTGTTCTTTTAAAATGTCAAATACTATTAAAAATAGTACCAGGAATACCAAGTAGAATTGAAAGAATTTGAACTGATCTGAACAGCATGTGTAAATCAGAGTAAAACAAGTTGAACTTGGAAATAAGTATTTGATGATTGATTTTCATATTGAAGGAGAATGAGTATGATAGTGGATAAAGTGATTTTCCTTATTGAGAGAAAATATAGTGTTTTTAAACATGTCTTCAGTATGAATGGAAGCCCTGTCAAAAAAAAATGAACAACACATAATATCTTTTAAAAGGTAAATTAACATAAGTATATCACTTAGTTTATGGATCAAATTTTACAACTGAAAAAATGTTGTGCATATTCCTAGTGTCATAAAGCTTACATTTAAAAGATAATGTTACTACCTTTGTTAGGTCATGGAAAAACCTAATTTTAACTGAGTTCTTGATAGAATTTAAAGTATATTTAGAAGAAGAAATGCCAGTGCAAAAAATAAAGTCCAAAATATGTATTCATGTACAGATCACAGTCAAATCCCTAGTAATTTTAAGTACTTTAAATAGATAATTCAACAAGTAAGCTGCTGTATGCTTGTGTTTAATGGGCTCTGCCTGAGTATGCAGGAGCTGCCAAGACAAAATACGGAACAAATATGGAACATGCATCATTCTAATTTAATTATGACTATTCTTAAAAAATAAAATAAATACATGTCTTTGTGATTTTGTGTTGTATGTAGAAATCTGCAATCTGCAATCTTTATTGCTAAGATTAAATTTGATTTTGTTTTGTATGATTATTCTTGGTGATTTCTCTGTTACTTGGGCACATGTGCATATACCACTTAAACACATGATATATAAGTATAAAAATCATATTGATTCAAATCTTGAAAATTTTCAGATTTTTTTTAATTTTTACAGAGTATATATATATATATATATATATATATAGACACACTTCACCTACATTTCTGCTTTTGCATATGTATGTGTTATACATAAAGAAATTAATTAGTTACATACTTTTGCATATATGTATTTTTATAATTATTGTTAAACCAGTAAAATGTGCCCTGGACTTTCCTCTTCAAATAAAATGCTTGTTGAGGACTGATTTGTGAAAGCAACCATATCTTTAGCTCTGATTATTGTTTTGATTAATTCTTTCTATTGTAATTGTTATGTCAGTTGACTTTGGAACTTAAGAGGCAATTTCTAACTTAATTAACATAGTTTCTTAATATTCCATGGATAGCAAACTCTAACTCTATCTTTAAAGTCTTTGTGTGACAATGGAGGGTTTCTTAAGGTGTTGGGTTTTTAAATGTGAACAGATTTATGTATGTGTTTGTGTACTCTGCTTATCAGCTACATACATATGGAATACTTTTGTCTTGTTTTAAGACTTTATGTATATTTAACCTTTAGTTTAACTAGCAGGTTGTAGAATTTCCATAAAAAATAGATGAGCTTTGAACTTACTGAATGTTATTGGTGCAGAACATTCAATCACTCCTAAGGTTAATGAGAACATATGCTTTATTTTTAATAGTTATATTGGTAAAATTATTTAGCATAGAGAAGGATTTTGTATCCTGTTCTCTGTATTAGATCATAATTTACAGTTTTTGAATAGCAGATTATAGGCATATAATAACTTTTGTTATTGAAGTTGAAGTGAGAAAAAGACAAATAAGTATTTATATAAACTTCTTGTATTGTGAATAAGATAATCAGTGATATACTTGCTATGGCAAGTATGTATCTATAGAGCTATATCTTTATGGCTACATTGACCTGCAATGTATTACAATTTTCTTGAATGTTTTTACTTTTCTGCATCCTGTTCTGTTATCTTTTAATAGAAGTTGACTTATGTAGGTGGTACCCAAATTACATCACTCACTCTGTCAATGAAATAAAAAGTCAATACCTGAATGACAGTTAGGCACAGGGAAGGGGGGGGTATGCAATTTCATATGCTGTGGTAACAAAGATGGAATCCGTCCCTATATTGCATAGCTTCCTGATCATATCTTTAAACCTAATAGCAACAAAAAGCATTTATTTGTTGCCAAGCTATTGGAGGATTTATTTCTGAACTCAAATCCCACTTATCAAGAAAATTGCATCCTCTTTGTCTTGCAGAAGGGTATACGTCATCATGGCATATTTAGTTATTTGGCACTATAATATTGTTACCTTGCTTGAAACACATGGTCCCTCTTGATATACAAGAAAAAACAGAATCCATTTCAATAAATTAATAGGTATGAGAATCCCAATCCATCCTTCTTTTCAGAGGTTCACATACATTGTAATGAAATGCATTAGAAGTTTTCTTCACTTGAAATCCAAATGAGACTCATTTTGGCTCACACCCTTGACAGTCTCTATTATAAGCACTGCTGTCTCCTGTTCATGTGTGGCCTTAGGAAAATGCTTCCTTTGTAAGATGCACGGAGACAATATAATGCCATGAAAGATGAAGGTGTCAAAACACAAAGTTAGAAGCAATCTAATCAATGCCTCCTGATTTAGCCTTTGAAGGCTCTCTTCATTAAAAGTCTTTAATTGTGAGGCTTATCTTGAGGTAGAGCTGTTACTTAATATTTTTCAGTGTCATTCTTTGGACAGTCATTTGTACCTTTTAAATGTAATTTCACTATTCATTGTTTCGTAAATTGGATGCCTTGTTAGCAATAGTGGTGGTGTGAATGACCTGCATTCAAGTGATTGAAGGTGGTAGTGTATAAATGCTTGGGTCTCTCCCCCTGAAGGGTAATGTGTTTTATTTCTCAGTATGTCATTGTAAAATATATGGTTTTCATTATGAGTCTTTTTACTTCAATGTGTAGGAATGCAGGTTGGAATATTTTAAAATTATAAAAGAAAGGTTTCTAGCTCAATCTTTCTGAACTTTTAAAAATTTTCAGATCCAGTGCAAACATTATTAATCCTTTCTAAAAAATGTGATCTCATATTATGTTTTTCTAAATACATTTTGAAAAGGTATGACATTAAAAAAGGTGGTACATAGGCTTTCTTCTTCACAAATGATCATAAAGTTGGTAGTGGTTGCTAGAAAGCAACTTCTGGAAATCAGTTAAAAATGAAGTGGTTCTGAAAAAAGATAATTTGGAAAATGTTTTAAAATAAAAACTTTCCACCTTAAAACTATCAACTTAAATTAAAGCCTACAATACAAGTAATGTTTGGGGTTTTTTTTGAGCTATATGATATATCCTTATATATATCTATGTGTATGTTGAATTGTACTTAGTACCATGTGTATATTCATGTAACACATGTATATTGTATAGCAATGAATCCATTTCCATATTATACTATTTACTTTCTGTCCTATAAAAATTTTGAAAGATGTACTGGTAAATGAACGTTGCATGTTTTTATAGTCTGTCATGAAACCTTCAACTGTTAAATGCCTGGAATATCAGGAAACCTAAAAATCTCAGAATCAACAATTTAAAAAAAAAATATACTGAAAACAAGACAAAAATATAAAAACCACACAACTGTTTTGCAGAGCTCCTTGAAAATGGAAAAAGAATTGAGGAAACTTTGACCTGATTTGTAAATGGCTAGTATCATGAGTACAGCTGGTCTTAGTAATTATTTGTGATAGGTTGTTTTTGAATCCCATATGTATAGCAGCTCCAGGCCCAACTACATCATTTGCTGGCACACAAACAGATTCTTCCAGGTGCTGAAAATTAAATTTTAATA
Organism: Setophaga petechia; assembly: GCA_024362935.1. NCBI lineage: Eukaryota > Metazoa > Chordata > Aves > Passeriformes > Parulidae > Setophaga > Setophaga petechia. The sequence goes on from JANCRA010000004.1 coordinate 40,746,346, forward strand.
TATTATTTAAATATTAAGAGAATTACAGTTTCAGTAATTTTACTGCTACAGCTGGAGTGCAAAGTGTGTCTGTACACAGTTTGTTGCATAGTCTGCTAGAACGAAAATTCCCATTGGCTTGAAATACTTTTGAGGAAGTAAATGTTTGATGTAAAGATAAAACCATATGTTTGCTACACGGTCTATTTTTAAAATATTGTTTGGAAGTTGGCCTATTTATAGCCTAAGATTTTTAAATGTTACATTGTAGTTTATGAGAATCCATATCATAAAATGGATGAAAGTTTAAGAAATGGTAAGGAAAAACTTAATTAGCCCCTGAGGGCTTGAGTAAGACAATTTCAAAGAATTGTGAAGCATAGTTAGCCTAAAACATGTATTTAATTATGTTGATGTATTTTCTGGATTAAAGTTCAGACATGGAACTTCAGTGTGTTAAATCAGAGGAAAAAATGTGTTTCTGAATTGAGGATCTCAACATTTTTCCAGGTTTAAGAGAAATATCTAGAGCTAACTGATTGGTTTACTCCAAGTTTTTGCCCTAAGAAAATTAGAAATTTATCATAAAAAGGTAAAGTAAGTGCTAAGTAAATTGTATGAAGGTGTAATTGCACTGAACCAAAAATACCATGTAATAAAATATGGGTTTAATTCCAATAATTTTTTTATGCCTGTCCATTCTGATTGCTCATTCCAACATACTCTTAACTATGTTTGGAATAAGGGGCAACATCCTAATTTAAATGTGGGTCAAGCAGACTCAGAATGCGCTTCTCAGGGGTTTTTTTTTTTTCTGATTGGAAAAAATACAATTGAGTGTAACTGTGTGTTGAAAAAAATCCAGTGCTATTCTACGCAGATTAGCAGTTTACAGGGTCATCGTCTAAGAATTATATCTCCTGTACTTCTGTGGTCTTCTAATAAATATGGCAATTTTGAATCTCTTCTTTAGGAATCTCTTTTAATTCTTTATAAGAATTAATAATTGATTGATTTTCACTATGCATCATTAGAAATCAGTGGCTCATGAGAGTACCTTCAGCCTCACACAATACTCTGTTTTACCAAGTGAACGTCTGTTTTCACTTTTTATAACCTATTCATGCTTAAAAGGGCCTTAAACATGTCTGTATTGTCAGCAACCTGCATTCAGTGTCATTTAATTTCTTTCCTTGCTCAATAAATTGTGAAGTGTTGTTTAGGTGAATTTAAGTTATGAATTTGAGTTCTTCACTGATTACTCTTCATGAGTGGCAGTTGTTTCCATTGGTTTTCATTTTAATACTGAATATTGGTTTGGATTTATTTTAATAGTAAATGGATCTTTTTTCCATTGTAACAAGATTATGACCACAGATCTTGTCCAAAGTTCCTCTTAGAAAATCCACTCATCTTTGGTTGAGATGAATTTTCTGAACATAGGATAGGCTGTATAGTGTGGCTACAACATCATGTTTAAGATAAAAGTTATAGCAGCTTTTAAAGGACATTCTAACCTTCACAAAATCATTTTGGAAAAAAGTACATTGTGGTACTTTTATCTATGCAGTTATATTTCATGATAACCAGCTATGGTAATATCTTCTACTATTTTTAATAGTTATGGATTTTTTTCAGTCAAATGTTGAAGAAGGAACTGACTTAAAGCAAAACACCAGTGTAAAATTAAAGAAATTAGGCCCTGAAAAGAGAATCATCACCAAGTCTCATAATCTTTTACTATCTAAAATCTAAATTCCTCCATCTATCCAGTGACTAACACTTTTTCAAAGTATCAGATCCTCTGTTGTGTACATATTGTGTTTATTTTGACTTTTACTGTGATTTAAACTTTTTTTGGATCTGCTAAATTAAACCAAATACTTTGGGTTTAGAAAAGTGTAATTAATTACACATCCACATATTTTTTTGTAGGATAGACATAGATTTCATTGGTACAGGATAAGTCTGTAATTTGCCATCCTATTTAAAATACCTTTTAAGTATAATGAATTATTGCTGCTAATAGTTAGCATAATGTATTTTTTAACATTTCTTTTGACTGCTGTAAGGTATTTCCCTACTGAGAAACAAATTTTCTGCTAAAGAAAGAGGATCTGATTCAAACTTAAAAAATACATATACAGTCCTATATTCGTTAAATAAATGACAGCTTTGTGTGCTTTTTCAGATCTGGCCTCATGTGCTATCAGTGTTACTGTTGGATTTTGTACCATGAGAAGATAAATCTCTTGATCTAAGATTGCTAAGGACTGTGATGCTATGTTGTCCTGGTTCCAGCTAGGAGAGGGTTATTTTTTTGCTGTAACTGGGAGGGGGCATGGCTGGGACCTGGATGTTATTCTGTACCACCTTACTTTATTGCTGGGGCAGAGGAAAGGGACTTTCTTCTGGGAAAAGGGGGTTCCTTCCAGTCAAGAAAGAATGGCAGAGGGACCCATCTCGTATTGTCTATTATGAAGGAGTGCTTTTTGCATGTGACCTTTTTCTTGTACCTTCTGTCATTTTTGTTACTATTGCTGTTTGTTTTCTTACCTCATTGCTGTTTTCAGCAAATTTTTCTTACCTCAGCCCATGATCTTTGCCATTTGTGCCTCCAATTCTCTCCATCCTGTTGTGGTGGGGATGGGCAGGGGAAAAAGGGGGAGTGAGAGAGGGCAGTGTGGTTGGGAGAGTCTCACTGGGGGTATCATTCCTAAATCTCAAGTTAGGTTTATAATGAGACTTGGGGGAATGCAGATCCCCTTTGCTTTACTTGGTGGGATGTGTGTCCCAGTCCCTTGATACACAGCCCCACACATCTCTTCCATCAACCTCAAGGCTGCATTCAGCCAAATGATACTCTGATCGTCATCCAGTCATATGACTATATCCTCCAATTTGATGAATGCTACTAGTGATAAAAAAATTACATTGTATCTTCTATTTTATTAACTATTATTAGTGTTTACCTTGACCAAAAATTACTTTTTTACTGGATTATTTCTGATAAGGAGGTGCTTGGAAAGATCATGCATTGGAAAGCCGTGTCAGCTGTTGCCTCACACTACATGATGTTGTACAACACATTTTTTTTCTGAGATAAAGTAACCCCTACTTTATAAAAAAATGCAGAATTTGTAGCTCAAAACTATCAACAGACTAGATATTCCTATGTATAGAAGTTTAAAAGATTAAATTGACCATGATCAGAAGTATAATGCTAGAAATTTCTAAAACAGGCACCACTTTATTAAATTGAACAAAGTGATTTATCATGTAATTTTTGTCTCCTTTTTAGGCAATAAAATAAAAAATAGCTACATTAGGAATTATCGTAAGAGCTGAAAATGCATTATCTGAAGTAAATCCAGAGCCCAGTTTTGTAATCTCACAAGATTATAAGACAACAAACTGGTAAAGCAGTGTGCTTTCCTCTTAAATGGGCTTTCATAATAGTCTCAGACTTTGTTTTCCCTTGATTTAATGAAAGATATTCCCAGACAGAAAGTGTGAGTCTAATGAAGACAATGATCCAATTTAAGTAAAGCTATGATTTCCTCTTGGGTGACTAAGTATGATTGAATTTTTTTTTCTTTTAAAATTTGAAGTATTGTAAAAAATGTCTTTGAAAATGTAGCACTCATTAGAATTTACAGAATTCCTTAACTGTAAAACAAGCAGAGGACAGAAGAGTGGGGATTCAGAAAAGGGGTTTTCCTTCTTCTAATAAGCAACATCTTAAGAATGTAAATCCATGCATAAGAGTCTTAGAATTAATATAGTGGAGGATTTTTAGTTTTTCTTCACTACATTGTGACTAGTTCTATGTGATTATGACCCTTATACTCCTTAAAACTGTTTTCCCCGTATGACAACTGCAGATACACTGTAGATTTCAAGTGAAGTGCTTAAAATGTAACCTTGTTTCTCAGGGAATTGTCAAATTTTTAACATTTAACTGAATTTTCCTGAATGCTGAGATATGAATAATTGACCTCTCAAGATGGAACATGTCTAATTGGAAGCAGCAAGATGATAATATCAATGGATTTCAGTGTAGTATAATGGTATGTTGAAGCAGAACCCTGAAACTCTATTACTGCACATTGACAGGCAGTATATTAAAAGCCAGTGTCAAGCATCTAATTTTCAGGGAAAAACTTTCAGGACAGATTAATGCAAAGTATGTATTTTAATTGCAAACTACCATAGTACAATAATCAACCCCCTTTTTTTTCCCTTTTTCCCCCCTTTCTTTCTGTTTCTTTCCCCCCCTTTTCACCACCCTCCAATTCCCATATTTTTATTGTTCCCTTGTGTTTCAAATGATATTTTATTAGAGAATTCTGGCATTCTCAGATTGTAAGGGTCTAAAAAACTTATTTTCAACATCTTTCCTTTTTCATGCTCAGTAATTAAAAATGGCTATGGGCATTTTTCACCCTTTGAGATTTACCAACTGCCATAGCATTTGTAGAATGGTTTTTTTCACCTGCTTTTACATGGAATAACCAAATATCGAAGCAGCCTAAAGTATTTTTTCAAACAAGAATTTACCTCTAGGCTTCTCTTCTACAGCACATAGGCATATATGTGACTATTTCACTGTTCAATTAGTTTTGAAATCCTAAAAACAAAAGTAATTAATAAGTCTTTTGTCATGGATAAAAAAAAAGAGATGCCTTTCAAGTATTTGTGTGTCATCATGCCAGACCTAGGAAATTAGCCTAATTTATTATTTAAAACATTGGTGGGATTCCTAATTGCATCCATCATTAGATATGACACATTTAGAACTAGACCCATATCCAGTGAGAATTTTCCAGTTTGAATTTTGAAATAAAAATATTTTTCAAGAGATCCCTAGCTATTGCTTGTTACTATGGAAACAGCCCTATTTGTCTGAGAGCTCTGCCTGCTTGCCAATGGGAGCGCGAGCAGCATCAACTAAACATATGAATACATCAAAGACAAATTCATATGCTCAATCTGATCAGCTCAATTAATGTAAGAACAGAAGCTGAAGGGGGTTAAAAGAGGGCATTCATTCAGGATAGATGAAGCCTCTTTTAGCAGAATATATACACCGGCCTTTTGGGGGAGGAATTTAGCACACTGTCAAAAACATTATCAGAAAGGAAAGTACTAGGCCTCCTACACCTAACAGATATGAAGCTGTCAGACAAAGAATAGCACTATTCATTAAATGACACTTATTTTCTCCCACTTTACAAGAATACAGTGAACAAAACAAGCAGGGGAACAGCTGAGAGAGACACTTTTTTCTTCTCCTGGTGATGACAGACATTCAGCAATTATGGTGATAACTAAGGAATACTAAACAAGAAGCCAGGCTCCATTCTGTTTATCACCTAAAATTTTATGTTACTAAATTTGCATGCAACTCTTGTTTTGTTTTATTATTTATGTCTAGGACAAATTAGATCCTTTTGTTTTTAACATGGTGCTTTCAGTTTGGCGAAGAGTGCTGCTAAACTATACACATTTTCCGTTCTCCTTGTTAAATGGCCATATCAATTTGAAGTGCTTTTGAAGTGAGAGAGTTTCAAAGCACAACAAAACTGTTGTTTCCAGTGGAGTGGGAAAGAACATTAGTGTAATGGCAGATATTGTGTACTATTTCTACCATACATCATTTAGAAGACAGTTAGGGAAAATTTCTGTTAATTCCCCCCTTGATTTGCAGAAAGTAATAGGACTTTGTTACTTATTTTTAGTGTTGCTAATGACATATTCCTATGAAGTTTTTAGATGTTTTGTAAGTTAGTTTTTCAGTAGATAGAACTGAGCAGGAAGGCTCTCAAGGCTACTGGCTTTTAAGAATCTCATACATGATGATCTGATTTAAGGTCTATTATCAGTAGTCTGCTACTATTATCTGCATGATCATGTCCTGATTGATACTGACTTTCTAGCCATGTATTTCATAATATGCTGTCAGGCAATGCTGACAGCTGCAATGGAAGAACAATCAGTGTGGGGCAGCTCTAATATAAAGGTCCAGCCAGGCTGTATGAAAACTGATAGCTGCAATATTGGCTCCTATGTTACCACACATACCAGTCTCTTTGAGATTTTGTGAGTGAATTAAAATGGTCTCCTGATACACAGATAGAGGGTGAGGGGAGGTCCTCACTTAAAAATCCTGCAGATTGCTAAAATGTTGTGTTAAAGTCAATGGGTAGACACTAACTTAGTTCAGAAAAAAAAAGGTTCTTTTCTGAAAGATGGATGCACAAAAATTGCTATGGGTATTTATATACTGGTAACATAAGTACTTCATATGCCTCCAACGAAATTTTTGAGCAACCTTTTGATTTGCCTTTATTTTTGCATGTGCTAAGATAATGCAGCAGGAAATCTGAAGTTTAAAGTGTAATTAAATTAAAATCCCCTAATCTCATAACTACTGCTCTAAAACAACTCAAAATTACTTGAACCAGTCCTTAGTTTTAGCTGTATTATGTATTACTTCAACATTATTTTCTGTATTGCATATTATTTCAGTATTATTTCAGTATTATGTGAGATACTGCATGCAGTTCTCTTCTTTCATGTTGTGAATATATGTAGGTGCATGGCATCTATTAAAGTAAAGAAACTACTAAAATCAAAATAAAGCAACCAGTATATAAATTCATAGTGGATTATTATAATCTTGTGGTTTTGGATTACAGTTTTTTTTGTAGTATTGAACACTTCAAGAACCTGTAGGTCAAACAACATCTAGCATGTAAAGACACTAGAAAGACATGTTTTCTTGCATTCTCAATCCTATTAACAAATAAACAGTTCTGAGTTTTAAAACACAAAGTATAAATACAGGTACTTGCTATTTTTGGATTATTTTATTGTTCAAGACTCCATCAAGTTCAAACCCCTATTTTGTGAAAGATGAAAATTTTTTCCTCAAATAGATGATGGTCACTGTTATAAATCGATATTATAAGAAATAGATATGAATTATGCTACTTTAAAGACATTTTCAGCTACTTTAACATATTTTAGCCCTGATTGTGCTCAGAAATGCATTACTTTGAACTAAAATAATATTCTGAGTTCATAATTTCATTATGAAGATGCTGGTAGTTTGTCCATCTTGGAAAGGAAGAAAAGATTTGTTTGCATGCTGTCGTTTAAACCTTTCTTAACATTGATGGAACACACGGAGTGCAGTGGCCCAGTGTGTGACCCGTTTGCTGTGTGACCCCTTTGCTGAGTGGCCCATTTGCAGTGTGACCCCTTTGTTTGCTGCGTGACCCCTTTGCTGAGTGACCCCTTTGCTGAGTGCTGTAGCCATGGAGTGCTCAGCTCCATGCACTCGGTGTTACCATCAGATCCTAACGTGCCGTGCTGGTGCGCAAACTGTGCTCGAGTGCCAACACCCTGAGCTGATGGCAACACCTCTTTCTACTGGAGAGAAAGTCAGTTTCTGACAACCTATGATTGTCTACTTTATAAACATTGTAAGCAGTAGGATATATCCTATAAAGGATTTGCATACTTCTGCTGACAGTTAGGTTACTTTATAAAAGTGTGCAAGAAGTACAAAGAAAGAATTAGAAAGTAAAGTATTTTGAAGGTTGTGGACAAATATGTAATCTGCTGATTGATGAAACCTTCCTCTACCCTTAATAATGAATTGCTTTGAATTACTATTGCAATGGAGGTCTTTCTTCTACATTTTGATAATCAGTATGCAGCATTCAAGTTTCTAAAGCAGTAAGATGGTTTTATATTATTGTTATTTAGAAAAGTGTGTTCTTCAACTAGCTCTTACCTTCTCTGTAGTTAGAGGTTATAATTACTAACCTTGATAATTTAATTAGTAAAAAGAAATAAATCAAAAGCCAAAACACATCTAGTGTAACACCTTACACAGTATGCCAGGAGTCAGCCCTGAACCAAATTTTAACTTTCACATTATAACCCTTGGAAAGTAGTGGTGTATAAAAGGAGCGCTCACAGAGCCTGAATGGCACTTGCACTGGCATAGTAACCCCATTTGGTACCCATAAATAGATCTTTTGTGTCCTTGCAGTTAGCTAAAAAAATGCTCCCTTGTTTATTATAAAAACAACCTCAAAATTAGTAATCAAAAACTAAATCGTGTATTAATGATGGAAATAAAAAGTTATGTAAAAATAATGTTCTTTGTTTTGAATTCATAACTTGACATCTGTTTTCTTTTAACTTAAAGACACCCCATTGACTAAAGGTTTCATTCAAAGATATCCATCTGACACAACTCATCAATATAATGAATTTAGCTTTTGGAACATGAGCTTAACTTTTTTCTTGAATAGGTCATATTCAATATAGGTATTTGTGGAGTATATTAGACACTGTACCTAATGATTAGCTTACCAAGAGACATGAACACAAGTTCTTGGGATAGTTTTGACTTGTTAGATTTTCTGAGTATTTTTGAATTTGCTCAGGTTTGCAGTGAAGTGCATGTCAGTTGAATTGTGAGCTGAGGTATTTTGTACAGTAGTAGCAATACCAGTAATGTTCTATTATTCTTAAAATGCAAAAGCTTCTGTAATACACTAACCATTATTAATTTTGAATTACTCTTATTCTAGAAGAAAAGCGTAGACTGTGATAATCTGCATTTGGACAGGAGCAACATGCGAATTTTCTAGTTTTTCTGTTTAGGCAGTTATTTTTTTATAATGTTCCCTATAATACAGAGAAGCTCAGAATGTTGTGAGAAAATCACAATTCAAAGCAGAAGGCAATGATTTGAATTTCTGTGTTGTGCACAGGAAAGAAAGTAAATTACTGCTTTGTAGGATAGCCAAAAGTAATAAATAGGCCAAGAAAATAACCAAAAGTAATAGTCCAAGAAAATATTTTGTTACATATAAGATGTAATGACATAAACGTAATTGCACACTGGAGGTCACCCTTGCTACTCCAAATTGGTTTATGATTTTCTAAAAAAATAAAGGCAAGCAGCCTATTAAAATGCATGCTGAGCTTTTAAATATATTTCTAGCAATAAAAGCACTAATCCAAGTACATGTTTGTTACTGTGTTAACTCATTAATTGTTTAAGCAGTATGCATTAAATGTATAGGTCTTCAGAAAGGCTTTTTGGCATGTGTTTGCCTGAAGTCCCACAAGGATTCTATAGTCTGCATTGCAGACTGCCTGCTACAGGCAATTCATTTTATCATTCTCCAGGAAAGTTAGTTTGTTTAGAGGCTGGTTCCAGCACAGCAACCTAAACTGTCATTACTTTGTTAAATTAGGGCCCATCCAAAGGCATATAGAAGTATTAAAGTACCATCAAAATAACTATTATGCCCTTACATATATGCAATTAAATGTTTTATTCAATTGATGAGCAATATGCCATTTTTTTCTGTTGATTAGCCTAAAAACAGAGCTGAAAGGTCTTGAGAAAATCTGTCCACTGAAGCCATAGAGATCTCAAAGGAGAGGTCTAAAATTAAGCCAGTGTCCTTATATTTTCAGTCTTTTCCATGCCAGAAAGCCTTCTGATAGATCAGACATCCATAACCTGTTGCTGTATGCAACATGTTGTATGCAGTAGTACAGGGAAAATGTTGTGTGGGTAGGTTTTTTTGATTTTTGTTTTGTTTGGCTTTGGTCATTCTGTTAAGTCGCTATAATTGAGTTAGTCTTCAGTAAAATACAAATTTTTTGTGTAGGAAAAAATTGGCCCTAATTGCTTGCTGATGTGCTGCTATAAACATGACTCTGCTGACCAGATAAAATTTTAGTATGAATTTAGTCTGTTGGATATAACAATAAGGTTGCAATTCTGAAATAGGCCTGCAAATGTTGTGTAACATTATCATAACCAATTAGTAAGAGATGCCTTTCCAGTAGCTTTGACTGAACAGACAGTGAGGAGGTGGAAAATGTGAGTAGAGTTTGTTTTTGACAGAGAAACAACAACAAACTCATCCCACCAGTTCCCCATTATTCTAGCATCATGTCAGCATAAGCAAGTCATGCCCCTAGCTGCCCATTAAAGGAGTCCAGTCCAAAAACCAAGTAGTGGCCCAGTATAGGTATTCACAGTTCAAACTGTTTCTTCACAAAAACTGGGACTACTGAGAATTTTTTTCCATGACTTAAACTGACAGACACATACACACAAAAAAATCCAGCATAATAGAACGCTTTCTGAGGGAAGGATTTCACAAGATCTAGGGAATTGTATGAATTTAAGTAAACCATTAGTCATTGTTTTCATCTACAATTTATTTTAAAGTGCATATGCATTGAGATCACTGAGTCATACCTAAAATCAAAAATTAGATCTGTGAAAAGTAGCAGTTAAATAAACTGATATACTGTCAATCTGTATTCTTATTCAGAAAAGACAACCAATATATGCAATTGATAAAAATTAGATAAGTGGAAAAAGTGGTAATGTAACTGTAGTATTTGAAAATAAATTAGAGTTAAGTTGTAGATTTCTGGAAAAAAACATACAGAATCTTCATATTGTATTGCAATATGATCTCTCAGGTTAGAAAACCTTCTGAGATACTTATAATTTCTTTGTAAATAGGAATTATTTAATCGCAGGAAAAAATAATTAGAATCTCATGGTTAGATCAATATCAGTTTGGGGGATTTATGATAATAAGGAAAATGAGAATTAAAGGAATGTGGTTTTAATTATATTAGTCATTTTATGATGACATATGACATAGAAAAGTCATGCATTGCATCAAATTAAGTTTTACTTATTCTGAGTTCTCCCTCCATGCTAATATGAAAAATCCATGGCAATATTTGAGCTATTTTCAGTTTTTATAAGCCACAATCTAAATTAAATTTTCCTTGGCGATTGTCATAATTGGAAATAAAAATATTAGTGTAAGTAGACAATAACTCTTGCAACAGAAAGGAGAAACTTCAGTAATAATTTGCAGATGTTGAACTAAACAGAATTTTTGTTAAGTGAAAAGGCTCCTAAGGAAGAGAAAGCAGAAATGCTTAATAATGGTGGAAGTGGTTCTAGTTATTACATTGTCTGTTTTGCAACATGGTTTGCATAAATAAATAAAAATAAAATAAAAAGAGTTTATCATTATGTACACATAAAAATACAAAGAAATGAAATATGAATTAAAAATTCATTGTCATCATTCATACCAGGTAATTGCATGAAATTGAGAAAACATGCCGAACATGTTATACAGGTAGTTTTATTCAATATGTGAATAAATCAGTTGCATAGGTAACAGATTAACCTGGGTCTCAATTTCATACTACATGTATTGTCAGTACTTGAGGAATTTATTACTTTTTCACATTATTTTACTCCTTATTCAGAACACTTGACTGCAGAACTGAAATATGTGAAAAAAAGTTAAGCCAGTACATTTTAGGATACAAAGTTACATAGTTTATTTCTTAATAGTAATAGTTTTTTCTTTGTCCGAGCGACTCTAGTGTTGGGCAAAGCTAGTATTTCAATGTGCATTTCTCTTCCAGCTATTTCTAAATATCTGATGGCTATCTTTGGAAACTGCCTCATTTCTGCCCAGGTATTTCAAAATTTCAGTTGTGAAATCTTTATGCCTAATGAATGTGGGCTTTTATCTGGAAGTTAATAAAATCAAGATATATGTTGAAGACCATGGCTTTGAAACATAAAACAAAGTCTTTTAGTTTGGTGTCATTAATCTGTGAAGGTATTGAGTGCTTCTTCCCTGATTCTTTTACAAATGGAAATGTGTGTTCAGTAAAATACCTAAATTAATGTTTTGGGGATTTTTTTGTTTAAAAATTTTATAAACTCTGCAAATTTATGGAGCAAGATGCATGTACTAGTAAATGTAGATACTATTTGTTACATATAGGAGTGTATATAAGTATACATATTAACTATAACAATATCATATCACAGAATAGAACATATACTTGCTGGGGTGGGATATCTGATGATCTGTAGTTCCTATGGGAAGGCATTTTGCAGTCTCAGACTATGCCAAAGCATTTTTTTTCCTTTTTCTTAGAGCTTCTTTAGGTCAGAGGTCTACTGTCTGGCTTTAGTCAGTCTTATAGGTAAGCTGCTGATGCCTTTTTAATATTTGTACAGACTTTGAACATCACAACTCTAGGGGAAGCCACTGTGGCAAGTGGAGATGTTCATATTTAAGAATACACCAGCTACAAATGCTACTGGTAAGAATGCACATCTTGTTAAGGAAGAATGCACTATACTAGGCAGTTTTGAGAATGGAAATGTGTCCAATTATTACATATAGTCCAGCCACGGAATGGATGTAATAAGGCTAGGACATCACTCCTTCAGCCATTTTTGGATAGCACTGGCCTGACCTCATGGCTGACCCTGCTTTAAGTAGGAGGTTTAGCTATAGACCTCCTAATGTCCCTTCCAACCTGAATTTTCTTATGATCTTATGATCGTCCACCAGGATTGGAAGAAGTTTCCTAGCAACAAGAAAGTGAAGGCACTGGTAAAGGTTGAAACTTAGTGTCAGGGAAAAATGCCAGAATTGTAATCTACAAGTTGAATTGACCAATGTTATGTATGTCTCCCTTAAAGGAAGGGAAATTGTACATTAATTGTGAATCCTTTGAAATGCTTTTTCTCTGTAGAGCTGACATGCTCTTCATTCCCTGTCACACAGATCGCTCTCTCTCTCTACTTCTGATCTAATTTCATCCATTGGCTGGCTGATAGATAATATTTAGATATAGCTGTATGTGGTGGTGGGCAGGTAGCATTGCAGCATCATCAATATACCACAGGTCCTTCCTTCTGTGGTATTTCACCCAAATAATTCAGCGGGTGGTACATGCTGAAATGAGAAGGATCAGAAAGTTCTGGAACTTAGTATATTGTCTACTGTTAGAGGAGGAACACTGAGAAATTACTCGCTCCCTTTTAGTAAGTTAACTGGGAATTAATGAAGCTCTCTTAAGAAGGATAATTATTTATAGTCAATAGTTTTATGAATTATAGGAAAAGCATTAATTCTGTTGAGACATACTAAGATTAATATGAATGTCAAGTCCTCTCTGCCAGTACAGAAAATTACATAGCAGTGCCACTAGCCTGTCCCATTCACACTGAGCCTATAACATTATTCATTAGATCAATTTCTTTTGGCTTTTCAATAAGATTTTTAGGAGTTTGCTTGAAAAAGAGAAGGTTAATGGTCAGTCACAGTTAACTTGAATTACTATATTCTCAGTGTATTTTTGCCAGACTTTCATTCTGGCAATCCTTCATTTTTGAAAAAGAGAGGAAAGTTTTTTTTCCTGAAGTAATATGTTCATTAATTCATCCAGTACCAGTAGTTGATATTTATTACCCAGATTTAGAGCTGAAGGACATAAGGGTGACAAATACTCAACTGAAACCTGTTGTACAATACTATGTGAAGAGCTAGTATAAGGAACTTTGAAAATGTTAGAATATAATAAAACAATTTTGTGAGAATATTCAATTTCAATTTCCTCAACACTCTTATACTGTTCTACTCAGAGCAGCATGATAGTTTCACATGATGGTGGGTGTTTGGCTACAGTGTAAACTGAAACTTGTCCTGATTGATAAAAAAAATATATATTAATAACTTCTTGATATAGACCTTCCTAGATGCAGTGGAGGCGGATATAAAGTAATCTTGCCCTATAATGAAGTTTCATTACAGCTTTTGAGAAAATTACTACATCCTTGCTTTGATGTTCTGCTGTTTGTGCACAAATTTGTCACAATTTTTCTTCAATATAGAATTTCAGTAAATAAAAAAAAGTACTTATGAAATGCCACCAAATATATACAAACTGGTTATTAGGGTTATGGCTGAGGCCAGTGTTACTTTATTCAGTAGGTTCTTGCAAGGTAGTTTATGGGCTTAATGTTGTTTTAGCAAGCAAGTGAATGTATTTAAATATGAGATTTCTGGTCAAGCCTGAATCACTAATAATTTTGTCACCATGGGGAGGATACTCTTTGGCCATTATTTTAATATGAGAGAGAATAATCTCTTTAAAAGATCAAAGAACCACACAATATTGTGAGTTGAAAGAGATCCTCAGGATCGTGAAGTCCTGCCACTTAAGTGATCGGCCTGTAGAGGGATCAAGCCCACAACCCTGGCATTAATTGCACCATGGTCTGGCCAACTGAGCTAATCTGGGTGGACTGGACTGTCCTGGATCTTGATCTCTGCAATCAGCAATTCATCTAGATTCATCTGTCTGCTTGCTTTGAGTCAGGAGTTAGTTGATAAAGTTTTAAGATGCCAGACAAAGAAATAAGAATGCAGATGCATGAACTTCTTCAGAAGTTCTTGTTCTGTTTGTTTGCAAACCAAGGCAGCTTATTAGCACTGGCATTCTGAGTGATACAGACGTCTCATGGCTGAAGGCATATTTCATTTGATCAATGATTTAATGGTAAAAATTTGCATATATAGAAGGCATGCTCTCATATAAATAATAAAGTGGGGAAATATTTCAGCAGTACAGATGTTTGAAATACTTTTGGGCTTTTGTTTGTTTGTTTTTCAAAATCTTCATAGGATTAGTTTAGGTAAAAGCATCTGATGTTTCAACCTGATCTTGGTGCTGCAATTTTCCTTAGTTACCTCAGTGTGAGATCAGTTATTTCTCAAGTTTGTAAGTCTTAACCATGCAAAGGTATGCATTAAGTTATTGAATAACCAGCCTGATTTCTGTTCTTGTTTTTCCTATACAGTTGTTCTGCTCTTCATAACTATTGAAGTATTGTCATGGTTTCCAACATTTTTTTCACTTAAACTGATGAAATTTTGGAAGTTTTACTAGTGAAGTAGTAAAATAGTGCTTTTTTATTAGGACTGCATAGGAAAAAAATAGAGCAGTAGTATCAACTTGGAAACAATTTTATGATAGAAATTTAAAACAGGACAGATATTTTGGTTTGAATTGTGAAATGTTTAACCCTACATTTTTCATAAAATCTCAGATTATGTTTTGGAATTCAAAACATCACTGATGTAGATTTCATACTTATGCAGGTTTCTATTAAGAGTTTTGATGGTGCTTGTTCACTACAGATTCAAGTATATCAGGTCTAGAAATAATACACTTTTTCTACCCAGGGCATTACCAATCTTATTTTAAGACTCATCCCCATCTTCCTCTCATTAGCCAGTAAAGAAATCAATAGTCTCCTAATGCCTTATGGAATATCTCTCAGATAATTTAATTGTTCTTTAAGTTTTTTATTGTTAGACTATACTAATAAGTCAGACGTGTCAGAGGAACAAGTGTCCACAAACTGTCATTATTCACCTGCCTGCACAGTGAAGAAATGTTTCTGAATAGATGTGACTGTCCTGAATCACAATAATAAGTTCAAACACCCTATACAAAAACCAGCAGCTTTAAATAAGTGTAATTCTAGCATAAGAAGGGAGACATGGCAGGAATCTGATATTCATAAAAACAGAGTGCTTATCTGTCTCATATTCTAAATGTGAAATGGGTATTATGCTGTGGGCAAAAGACCCATATACATGCCAGCAATTTTTGTTTGAGTGGGTTAATTAGTGTATTAAATTCTTCAATGGGCCCTCCCATAAACCCTTCTATATAGAAATGGATTCATTAATTTCCAATGTTCACCAATAGTGCAAAACATTGGAAGTGGTAATATCTACTTTCTTTAGAATCAAGAAGTCAGAAGAAAATTTATTATGTGGACTTTCCCCAGCTCCACTTTTCCTTGCAAATAGGAGTGTCCTATGATCTGTGCTTTGGGAGAGACACTGATGGCATGTATTCCCTTTCATTATATATCTGGTAAACAGCTCTTTTTTATATTGTGTATTGAATGGCAATATTAGTAACAATACTCGTATATTTAATACAGTCTAGATGATTAGCATCTCAAGTGCATCATTTTATGTGAACTCTGAAGATCTGGTGTATTTGTGTCTCAGGTGCAGATTCAATTCTAGGGCAGGTCCCGTCAGAATTGTTGAGTTGTTACTGGTCTTCTTTATTCTTAGTTTGATCTTTGGTTTTTTTTTTTCAACGTTTCTGTAACTGTAATGGTGCTGGGTTCAGACATTTTGAAGCAATCTGAATATGTTTGCTTTTAGACTGTCTTGATGGATGTTTACTTTTGTTTCTTACCCCAAACCAAGCCTCTCTAGAAGTGCTTGTTGAATACCATGTGCGTTTTACTTCATGAAAGATACAAAAATGTGTTACTTCTCATCAGGAAGCAATGATTATATTATCCATACAAAGATGGATATGTTGTAAATATTCATAGAAGACAGCTGCAAGCTAAAAGATGTTGCTCCCAAATCACAAGTTTCTTAATTACATCACTGTAAAGAAAAGATCAAAGATAATGTGATTTCATTTGATTACTGAGTCATCCAAATAAGCAGGGAGCTCTAGTGACAGTTTTTCTGAGGTAGCAGATTGCAGTCGGTATTTAAGGAAAAGTATTTTAAAACAATGCCCATAATTACACTTAGAAGTATTAAAATAATCTCTGTAGTTTCCTAGAGTTTGAGGGAGCTTAACCATTGGCATAATGATGTTTTACTGAGGCTGTTCTTAAGATATTTGCAAGCACCTCACTGCAGGGTGTAGGTGTGGTGAGTCACCCATTCAGCACACAGCTCCCATTCATTCATTCCCACATTGTAGCCTCTCTGATTTTGCATAACCTATGCAGCATTTTGTTGTCAATCAACCTCCGTTTTGTACAGTATGCTCTCTGGCTTTCTTTTGACTTGAATGAATAGTGCCATTCATTCACATCATACTTTTCTGCGGATACTATTCTAAAGCAGGGATCATGCAGTTGGCTTCTAATGTGCAAGAAGTGTAAGACAAAGAATTTGTGCAAACCAAATAACTGGAGAAGAAAAAGGAAGGGACTTTTTTTTTTCTTTTTTTTGTAGGGAACATGCAATGGAGAAGGCAGAGCAGGCATAATCATTCTGATCTGCCACTTGTCATCCTATGCTCCTCTAGAAGGGAAAGCAGTCTTTTTTTTTACTTGCAGATATTCCAAAATTACTAAAACATTGCCCTACACATTTACAGTCTGAGTTTTTTGGGGGGTTTTTTGCTTTCTTCTGAAAGAGACCAAACATATGGTTTTACATCTGGTAATTTTTTTTAGTTCTTGGATACCATCATTCTTGCTTCAACTGTTATCACACCTATGCTATGCTCAGCATGGCTCAGGTACAGTCACAGTCTGAAAAGTCATTTTGGGGAAGGTAGAATGAGCTCCTTGCTAAGAGTAGTAAGAGTGAGAGAAGACAGGGGCTTAGGAAAGGATTGTGGGAATGGAGGAACTAAATCACAACCTGCTAGACAAGAGTAAGCATAACTCCATGCTGGTATTTGTGGCCTGAAAAGGGAAGGAGAGTCAAGTAGTAGAAAGGAAAAATGTGTAAATAGGCTGACTGCTCCTTCCTACCAAATACAGAAGAACACTGACTGTTGATCCTACATGATCCTGTGTTTGAAGGTTTAATACTGTCCATAAAACTTAGCTGATTTAAAAGCAAAAATTTCTGCATCATCTCCTATGGCTGTACAAGATGTTGTCTCCTACCTGAACCTTGTCATTTGTGAATGCCTTTCTGATACTACCTTAATCAGCATCATCATCTAGATTATCCCTTTAGAGAAAATCATTAACTTATTGATTATTGAAACATCTGGGAAGGTATGATTCAGTGTACTTCTCTCAATGGCTATAATTTTTAATCCTTTAAAATTATTCTTTAGAACCAGCTAAAGCTAATCTCTGATTGTAATTGATGTCTTATTTTAAGACCATTTTACAGGATGGAGACTCTGAAATAAGTTACTTTCCTGTTGTTTTCAACATCTCCCCTCTTACCAATAAGGAGAGACAAATGCAAAAAGATGCAAGTCATAAAAAAAAACCCCAGTTTACTAAAAGAAAAGATCAAAACCCAAGAAATACAAAGTCCCTGGGTCAGATGGTCCCTGAGGAAGCAGGGAGGCAGGATGGCTGCTGCCGGGGATGGCCCAGGGGACAAAGACAAGGTGGTGGAGAGGCCCCTGCTCCAGGCTGTGGGGCTGAGAGAGAGAAGAAAGGACACAACAGAGCAAACGAGCCTCCACAGTTCAAGAAAACAAACTCCCTTCCCCCAGATAAACAAAACAATAAGGGAGCATGGAAAAAACACAGCCTGGGAAGAACTATATTTGTTAAAAACAAGCCAGTGCTGCTGGGTGCTGGTACAGGCTCTGTGTCATGGCTGGGCAGACTTTCTCTCTAAAATGCACTGGTAAAAAAAGCACTGGTGGACTGCTGGCAGCTGAAACCTGCAGAATGGCTCTGATCCATGGTGGTGGGCAGCTGTGGGTCCTCCTCACTTGGCAAACAGCAGGCAGCAGTGGTGGAAGTATTGCAGAGCTCTCCAGAGCCCAGAGAGAACAAAAGAGAGAGAGAGCTTCTCCTGTCCGTTCCCCGTTTTAAAAGGGACCCAGCATCCTTCCCCTGCTGTAAACCAGGGTAGAACACACAAGTTCAATTTTCTGGCTGCAGGTCTTGAAGAGACAGTAAACTTTCATGGTTTGATGTGGAGAGAAACATGGAATACATGATATTGGGTTATCTGATGCCTAGAGTCACCTAGGTCAGCTAGGACAGTTTAGTACTGTGATTAAGCAAGATTTAAAAGGTTTGGAATGTTTCAATGTGCGTGCTCTTGGTGGATCTACTTGTACTTAACTGATACCTATTAAAGAAAGAAGTTTCTCACATTTCCTCAGATCCCTAATCACAGAGCATGATTTTAAAAAGCAACAGCATTATAAGGTTGTCCCCTGTTTAGAGACTCTGAGGAAAACTATAAATACAGATGTGGAAAGATCAGTAGGAAGATACAAGGTGCATGGCTGATTGAATATAACTAACAAAAATATTCATAATTCCAATTATTCTGCTTACCCACATCTGGCATTAGCAGTTAAGTACACTGTTCTGCATTGAGTCCTACTCTTTTCATTTCTGTTTGTCCCAACATCATCTCCCAGCATAGCTAGATGCTAAAAAGAGGGATGAAGAATCTCTGGTACACGAAGAGAAAATTTATATACTGTGAGCAACATCTGTGCAATGGCAATCATGTGGTGATGTTTCCTGGCACTTCGCTATGGTAGTGCAAATACATGAGGCAGCTAGCATGTAACATTGAGTGAGAAACGTGTATTTCTGGGTGGCAATTGAAAATGATCAATTAAAAAAAAATTACATTGCTAAGTATTTTAGTATCCTTATATTGCCATATGCTTGCTTACCTATCTCTGAGGATATTTACTCTTGAAAGTTCAGATCTCCTTCCAGTTTCTCTGTAACTAAGTTATGGTTTACATAGTAAGGGCTAAAAGTAGAATTTTTCTAAGTAACTAGGTTACACTGACCTAGGGTTTTTTTAATTATTTAAACTTAATTTTTTGATTGCATGAAAATAAAGAACAACTCCCAGTATAAGAACACATTTTCTTACTAAGTGGAAATAAAATTATAGGATAATTTTTACCTACGTGTCATTATTAAAATTATTTTTATAAAAGAATAATTAATCTTTTATAATTTTGTGGTTTAAAATAATATTTTATTACACACAAATGCATTTTGTGTGTACGTTTTATATTTTCTATGGAATGACCAAAGTGTAAACTTTGATATATAAGCACTTGTCAGCAAAACAACAGATTTAATATTTTTGTTTAAAAATATTTATATCTGTGGTTGAATGAGACAGTCTATTCAATCTTATAAATATCATATTTAATAAAGAAAAATCCACTGCAAAGAGAAAAAATGTCTTCATCCATAAGCAACCAGATGAGAAATGGATTTTATTCAGTCAAATCCTTTTAGTCAATGAAACAGCACTTTCATGCCTACTGCACTCAAGTGATAATTAATATAGTCTAATTCCAGACATGATGCCTGAATTCATGTACTGTCATCAATATCCCATGTTAAAATCAAACCTTGACAGGGACTTAACACCCTGGAACAGGTCATCATATGATAATACTCTTTTTTCTTTCAGTATTTGTCTTCAACCAAGCAAAGTATTACAAGATGAGGGGAAAAAAAGGGAAAGAATTACAAATGAAGAGTGACGCAGGCTGTGAATAGAACATATGTTAGGCTAGGCAGAGGCATCAGTGAATTATATCATTTCATGATGAAGTGGCAGTGGGGCTGAACGGACCTATTTTAAACCTTGATGTATTTTATCTCTACTGTATTTGGTCTGTCATCTTTGGAGAAAGACTTTGTGTAATTGAGAGTCAGCTCCAATTTGCATGACTTGAGCATGAAGTGTAAGCCAGATGAACAGTGTTATGGAAGAAAGGGAAGCATCTAATAGAGTATAAATGAGAAATAACCTTTATACCTCAGACATTTAAATGTGTTTTATTACATACTGTGTTTAATGGTATTATTTTCATGGGGCTATTAATAATATAAACAAGGTTTGAAAGTACTTTAAAATTTATTTAATTTTACTTCATTTTTGTAATAAAACCTGCATATTTACAGTTGAGGCATCCTTTGTCACCCTGAGCATACAATATAATGGAACCAATTTGTCCTTACATAATTTTTATGAGTGTAATTTCTTTTGTTCTTGAATTCAAGTTTCATGTTCAGAGGCTAAGATTATAGTTTTATAGTTATTTATTAATTTGGAGAGGCATGTATTTTGATGAGGTCCTTATCATGCCCCAAACAACTGTATCTCTAGAAAAATTCTCAGGAAATTTGTATTTCTGTGTATTTTGCTTTTAGTGTGGTTAAAAAATACAAGTTTAAGAAACTTTAGGTTTTCTACTTTTCATTTGTTGCCCAGCAAGAAGCTGGTATATTGATGGTGTATGACATATGTTTGACCCTCAGTAGAAAGAATTTGTGCTAGTTCTAATAAGTCAGTCTTAGTATGTCTTCCAGTAGGTTTTGCTTTCTCGTGTAAAAGAGTATGTGAATACCATTTAGTGTGCCCAACACAACTCAAGGACCATAGTCCAGAGTCACTAATTTGAATTTAATTGTATCCATTGTTTTGTTTGGATCTGGTTTTGTTAGAAAGATTCTTCAGCTAAACCTCTGGAGACAGAATAATATTTTATTCTTGCAGCTGGGCATAAGGACAAGTGATAGCATCTGTAATGCAAGGTACTTACTCCATATAAAACATTTTCTAGCGAGGTCAGTGTACTTACATGGAATTGCAATGAGTGTTTTACAAGCACTTGTGCTTCCTCTGCATAGTTAGCCAACAGTTTCAAGATTGGAATAAGTGTTATTAACAGCTACTCAGAAGAAACAGGGTAAAAAAGGCATAATAGTGAAGTCTATGAATCTTACTACTGGAGAGAACTCTTGTCTGCCAGCCATATTCACACTGGCCATTTCCTGCATGAAGGACATCCTCATAACCCAAAAGATTCCATGTGGGGAAAGGACAGGTCTGCCTGCATAGCTTTGATGGCAGACTTTGGGTCACAGAGGTTCTCGTAAGTTCTTTGCCCGCAGAACCTGTGCATAAAAAAATGGATTGTTGCACAAATTCCTTTATATTACCTTCTTCATGATGAGAACTTTGCTACAGTTGGACTGGTAGTCTTTTTGTGTCAGGTTTTTTGTATAGGTCACAGCTCTAACACGATAAGGAAATATTTAAAGCCTCTCTCTTTAGAAGTCTCTCATGACTAAAATGCTAATGTGATCATTCCTTGCTTTTCCATTATTTTATTAGTTTCACTTCTTTTTGGGCTCTGTACAACTAATTTCTCCAAGCAGTCTCTAGTTACCATCCACTGATGATATTGCACCATGTTAGGTAAGAATAAGAATTTTCTGAGAATAAAATAATTATAACACAACAACATTTAACATCTTTGCATTCAGTTGTTGGAACAAACTGCATAATTTTCTACCATGAAATTACAAATGGGATGTGCTGCTCTGTTCCAGCACACATCCAGGCATTAAAATTAAGCAGATTGTTTAATGATGAGAAGCTTGTGTAAAGAATGAAGGCTCAGAGCAAACCGTAAAAATGAAAGCTGAGAAACTCATTGAGGCAGACAGAATTTTAAATCTTTTTTTTGCATTGGTTCACTCTGCCCAGAGTTCTATGGGTGTTGCTTTTGCTGCAAACTGATGATCTTCTTGACTCTTGTAATCTGTAGCACTGTGCCTTACAGTCTCATTTTACAAGTAATTTTAGACATTGTATATGATTTGAATGCCTTTTAACTGACTTCAAACTCTATGTGTATGAATACACACATAAATACACCCCTATATTTTTAAAGAGGGACAGATGTCATAAAAGTTAACTGTTATTCGAAGACCAAATGTGCAGCTTTTGAACAGCATCTTTTCACACAATTCCACTGTGAAAATTCACTTGAACCTGATTTTCTTTTTGCCAAAAAGAAAGATTATTTCTGGATGAGGAGAAAAGAGTAAAGTTATCAGAGTCTGCAAGATATGGATATAATTTGCCTGTAAACAGTAATAAACTTGTTGTGTCTACAGAGCAGAGATCCTTTCAAACTTTTCTTTTTTTTTTTTTTTTTTTTTTTTTTTTTTTTTTTTTCCCTTTCCGTGTTGATTTGCCTTTTAGAGGTCTAACACTAATAAAACATCCTGAAATAAAGGGCAATGATTTGTGGAGTCAATATGAGAGTTATATATTTTTATCCTGTTGTGAATAGTTTAGTTCAGTTTTCACATAGTGCATTAAAATAATTTTCCTTTTTTCTTTTCTTCACATATGTACATTTAGTGTAAAAGATTGTTTGGGAAAATGCATAATGGCAGCTACATGGTGAGTTTGAAACTGAAAATTAGGTCTTTATTTTATCTGTCTGTGCATCAGTTTGTGATATTCCTTCTGATTTTCACACTGAGAGTGGCAGAAACTTGACAGCAAGTGGTAGGCAGATTAGAATTGCTTGGTCTGTCTAGAAATATGCACAACTTGTTGTGTTAGAACATGGCTCACAAAGTAAAATCAAAACCACTCCTTTCTCCTTTGGAGAAAAAAAAATCTAAGCAACAAAAATCTGGAGTAAAATCTAATCAAACAAAAGCTTACACATTAGCAGTTATGTTCTTTAGATTACTTACATGGCTTGAGATTTATGCTTGGTTATTTTACATTCTGTAAAGATTTGTATCTTTCCTTCTAAATGTTAGATGCTACAGTTGTATTTATTGTACTACTAATAATGATGGAATTGGAGAAAAGGCAGATTACAGGTTTTTTATGTAGTTTTTAGATTCTAGATGTGACTTCTAACCAGTTTACAAATGTTAGCATTAGTAATTAGGAAATGTATTTGCTTTAATTTTGTTTTACAAATAAGTTGTTTTTATCTGAAAAAAATGAGAGAATTGTAATCTGCAACCTTCCTTTTAATATTTACCTTCCCACATTTTAAAATTTGATTCGTGGTTCTGGAAAAATATTTACATTATAAGTATTAAAATTTTTAAAACTTGAATTCAATTTTATATATGTATTAAAAGTAGTGAAATGTTTTTAATGAGGTCAGTATTTTGGAAATCATTATTGAATTCTTTTACTAAGAAGTAAAGTAGTCCGTCTTATCCGAAAAAATGGCAATGTGGTACCTGCATGCCTAATAGCAAGTTGTAGCTCTCACAGATATGTTTGTTACAAATTCTGAAAATAAAATTATTGCATTCAAAATAACCTTAGAGAACTTTATTTTCTGTTGAAAAAGTGAAATCAGAATATTAGACATCATTTACCTAGGAAAAATAAACACCTGGGGCCATGAACTCCATCATTCCTTTGTATCATTAAAAAAAGACAAGTTCACAAAAGACCAAAAATAGGAAAACATTTAATGTGAAAGTTTTTATTTTTCCATATTGATTTTTAGTTTACATGAGCTACATTGTCTACACATAACAGTTAAGAGATAAATAAAAGAAACAATAAGCATTAGTATTTGTTCACAAGGTACATCTTCTCTAATCAGCTGTGAACTAGGAAGTAGAATCATGCTGTAAAACCAAAAATCTGTTTGGGAATTTGACCTCGATAGCACAGAATTATTACAATGATGAATCTATCTTGCTTCTTTCCAGAAGCATTTTTATTCACTTTTTTTTCTCCCTGAGCAATATTATTTGTTGCAGTTATTGGAGAGGAGTATCTTGCTTTCATTTCTATTTTATTTTTTCTAACCCCCCTCTTTATCTAGCACCCCATGGCCACTTTGCACTTATGGAACATAGGAAACTGCTCTGTACTTGCAATTTTTATAATAGGATTCCCATCCCAGATTCCAGGACAGAAGAGCAGCTGGAAATGTTTAGTGGCTGTCTGTACCAGTACTCCCATCTTTGTAGCATTAAAATTAATTTTCCTCATCTTGTTGTATAAAGAACCCAAGCGAGCCCCTTACCTCTTACCTCATTATCTGTAATTTTACAGTGCCACCAACAGCAGGAGATGTGGTGGAGCAGCTTTTTGGATATCAAAAATTGAAGACCTGGGAGTATTCACTTGAATAGACACCACAGTTCTTGTAGCTAGGTTCTTCCTTTACATCTACTGATGGCTGGAACAATGAGGATGGATATGGTCCAGGTTTTCCTGTCACTTGGATAGCTCACAATTTTCCTACTTAAGGAAGAGAGCAACTAGGCACACATCTGAAGATTGTACTTGGTGCATAGTACTAATCAGCAATCTGCTGACTGTCACAGAGGAGGCTGAATAGCTGAACATGTTAATTTATGTATACTGCAGGGTTGTGACACAAGGTAAAACGAACGTGGTTTGTTAACTATCTTAGCTGCTGTTCCAGTAATGCTTTTATTTTGTGCATGTATTGGGACACACACTGTGCTCCATAAAGTCAGTGTTCCTGAGCACTGTGTTTTTATACAAGCATCATATTTAATATGGATGTGTGTGGTGGGGGAGGGGGCAGTCTGGATCCCAGTTGGATATAGGTATGCAGTGACTCTAAGGTGCTCAAGCTGGGAAATTTGTGGATATTCTGGGAAACAGTCACCTGATCTTCTTGGAATGAAATGTGAAGATAGGTATTTCTATTTTATTTGTTTTCAATTGCAGTCACTAAGCTCAAAGGTGTTCCATCTGGTAATTTCATGACATCACATTCCTTTCCTTCAAAAAACCCAAATCATGTTGATTTCAATAGTGAATGTACCATTGTTTGACATTGTCAGTACAAATGAGGGGGTAGATTTTCCAATAGTAGAATTAGACTAAGACAGACTTGAAAGTTAAACTTAGAGATTCTGGGGTCAAACCTTGGTGGTTTTGACATGAATGGCTGTTCCAGCATTGATTTCAGTGGTATTGGGATCCATGTCTTTTGAATTCCATAGAAGATACTGTGAACTTCAATTATGTCTCTATATAGCCTCAAGGATAAAATCCTGATAGTTAAATACTCTGCATAGATTTATAGTTATAAGAATATATTGTTTGTATCTAAGGGTATATTAATAATTTTTTCTAAGATACATCTTTAAAGTCTTTGAAGACATTACCCTTACATATAGTCATAAAAATAAAAACTTTTGTTGCTAACAGGTACATAAAATATGGTGAAGCCATATTTTTGAAATGTTAGGCCATTCTGAATTATTCTATTAGATAAAAATCCTAAATGTGTTAAAACTAAGTTGAATTGTATCAACAGATACAACTAGCTCTAAAGCAGGCTCATATTTTAGAGGAATGCTCTCAGTAACAACAAAAGCAGCCATTGCTAAAGCAAAAATAAAGGAAAGATAAAAGTAGGTTTAGGAACTTTAGACAATACTTTAGTTAATTATATAATGATGATAATAAAAATTGAGTATAATCATATTTAGAGTTGTTTAGTTCCATGATTAAAATTTAAATATATCTTTTGAATGCACTTGATATAAAATAAGTTCAAAATGTATGGGCAAAAGGGCAAACAGAATAGAAATAATTGGGTTATTTACAGGAATATAGTCCTCAAAACTGTCTGCATCTTCTGGGGTTTTTAAAAATTTTTGTTCTCATTATAGGTAAGCACTTTTATTAAAGCCATATAATCTACCCACCTGAATAAAATATAGGTGTTTGAAGAATGGAGTTCAATTTTCAGTACATAATTTTATATATTCCTTGCTTCACTTGATAATTTTACAGCCATTGAAAATACGCAAGACCTGCACAAACCACAGCTAATAGTGCTGGAAGGACTTGTAATGATAATTTGAAAAAACATGGAAGATTCTATTTCACTTTTCACATGCTCAATGTTGTAGTTATCAATAGGGGGAGGAAATAATTACAGAGATCAGTAAATTGAAAAATAAATGACAGGCTGTGTCCTGTAAACACATTATGTGACTGACTTGAGTATTTGCAGAATCAGATCTTATGACAGAGAATCCATTATCCTGCAGTTCAGCATTATTTTATATTTTTTCATCAAAGACATAGTATTTGGAAAATTCAGACATCTTAATACATTTATATTCATAAAGTTCTGTGAAATGCATATAGGCTTTTCCTTTCATTTTTGCTTTTTGCCTTGGTTGTATATTTTAAATAAGATCCATTGAATTGGGTAGTAATATTAAAAATCAGTTGTTTACCTCACAACCAGTATTACAGAAACCTCTCCCTAATCTCAGAGATATACAGGCCTCATCCCTTAGCCCTACTTGGTTTTATCTTGGTTTTTTGTCATTTGTCCTAAAAGTCAGTCCAAAACCATGGCTAGAATGGGGCCAAAATTTAGAATGAAAAAAGAAATAAAAAGAAATGAAGGGCTAACACAAATATCAGTATGACTATGTGACTCAGAAAATCTGTGAAGTTACTTTCACTGTTAGTATCTTTTTTTTCCCTCCCTCAAATTCCCCAACTTCCCTTCTAATCTACCTGTCATGTGGCTAGCACTGTAAGCATATTTAGATGTCAGATTACCATTGAAGTACTTTAATGCTGTTAAAAATGTGCATCAGTTTCTCTGTGACAAAAATAATGTCTTCCTACAGTTCTCAAACATGAGCAGAAAGTTCTGGATAATACTTCTATACAGATAGTTACAAAGGATGCTACAAGGTATCTCTTAGTAGAAAAACAACACAATTCCATTGTAAATATGTTACTACTAATGGACAACACTGTATTCAGTTTTAGTTATGCACTATTAGCCAGAGTTGTAAAATAAAGAAATTTTCCCAGGTTTTCTATCAAGTATCTTCCCTGTGTTTTATTGAAATTAGACTTTTGCACATTGATATATATTTATTGAGAACATTTCTTTTTTCTTTTTCTCCTGGTACTTTTCCAGAGCTGTAGCATGCAGTGAAGGTTTTATAGTCAGCATGCAGTCTAGCAGATGCCATTCCATTTGCCTAAGCCCTGCTGACATTTGGAGTTGTGGATTAATTGAGCTACAGAATTAAATTTAATTAAAATTAAATACAGATTTGGCCATTGTATCTGTTCATTTTTTGCACTCTGGTGTGTACATTTGCAGTCAGCACCATAGTCTGTTTGTTTAATCAGGATGCTGTGTGGGAGAAGCTGCACTTTGTTTTAAACTGGAATCGTGGCAGATGCCAAGTAGAGCATAAATTGTGTAATCACCTGCCATGTAGGTGACGCCATTGATATGCCTCAGAGCAACATGAAGGATGCACTCTTCTATTTGCGAAGTTAATGAAAAAGAAAAGACCATGTAAGAGGTAGAGTTTCATGTGTATTTTGAAATAAAGATTTTGTTAAAGGTGATGTTTTAAGTTAGCTTATGAAACAATATATTCAAAAGCAAAGATTACAGAAGGACAATTTATTTCTGTCATAAAGTGCCATTGTCAGAACCTGTTTAGCCTTGATATAGATCTGTAATGGAGATGTCAACAAAAGGCATTTAAAAATGCCAATACTTCATCCTAATATTTTTTTTTATTAATAATTGAGTAGATATAGATGTGGAAAGCAATAATATATGACAAATGCTAGGTAAAGTAGAATTAACACTGGAGGGAATATTTATGGATTTTTTTTTCTTTATGCATTTAATTTAGATCTGTCTGGAAAGGCTTCTCCTCCTGTATGTAGGTAGCACCAATTTTTTGTGTATTCTGACTCAATCTAAATTAGATGACTTAAGCAGACACAGTAGATGGTACTAGTAACTCTCCATTAAATTAAAATAAAAAAGACATTTGTAGATGCCATCTTTAATATTGCATAATAAACTTAAGTGATACATTACTACTGTGAAATCTGAGAACCTGGAATATCTCATTTGTAGTTTACTGAATGAACAGACTTTTTAAAAACAGAGACTGTTTATTCAACTTCATCTTTGATTACTACAGTGAAGAATGTTCTGGTGTAGCAAGCATTCAAAAGCCAGTTGACATATCAAAATATCCCTGGATATTCACTCAGACACTGAGATTAGTTCAGTTGGTCAGAGCATGTGCTAATAATACCATGGCAATGGGTTTAATCCCTCTACAGACCATTCACTTAATAGTTGGATTTAATGATCTTCATGGGTCTGTTCAAATTCAGAATGTTCTCTGATTCAGTTTGCTACAACTTTTGGCTCACAGCTTCCTATAAACAGAGGAAGCATCCATATATTTACTAGTTAATTAAGGATTTCTCTTTCATGAACTTGCCCATTCTCCAATTGAGTCCACATAAACTTTTAGAATCTTCAGCAATGGATAACTTTACTGCACTTTGCACAAAGCAATTTTTTTGGTTTTGATGTGATGTTCTTCTCTGTGCTTGAGGCCCACCAACTCATAAATTGGAAGAGATGGTTGAAAAGTAGATTCCTTCTTTCTCGTTCCACACTACTCTAGATTTTGTGGACTTCTTTTATGTTGTGCTCTGACATGTCTTTTCCAGCCTTAGCTAATTCCATCTACTTTTGTACCTAGTTTAATCCTACTATATCTTTTTTTCCCCACAAGACAGAGGGATGAAATGAGAAAGGTGTTTGGTTTTCAACACATGAGCAAGCCATGAATTTATATCGATTGCTTAGTATAATACTCTTATTTTCCTTCTTAATACAAATGCTTAAACTCAAGGCTGGTGGGGGTTTTTTGGGTTTTTTTGGGTTTTCTTTTTATTTATTTGAATTTATTGAATTTTTCCCCCATTTTTAGTCCTCATTGAACATACATTTTCCCAGTCCTATTAAAAGCCTCAAGATTTCATGCATAACTGGTAACAATGTACTCAGAGCCCATCACTTCACCAGTAAGAACTGAGATTCTTGTGCATGTATAGCTTCATTTCTCTTGAGTTTCACTGACTAGCCTAATGCCTAGAAGTTCAGTCATAAGGGCTTTCTTGATGTTTACAGTATCAATTCTTGACTTTTTCACTTGTTGAATCATCAACAAAGTTTTTCGTTTCACATTTGACTCACCCTCTCCTCAGCAACCATGATTAAGTTAAACACTTGGCTCCTAGTGGAATTTCTGTGGCATGCATCATGCAAACTGATTGCTGTCCTTCAGCCAGATTTATCTGTGTTGCAACTCCTTCTTTTCCACCATGATGGGTTTCTTTACAAGGCTTTGATGAAAGTCTATGTCAGAAACTATATCAGAAAGACTATGTTTGAAAACTGGAATAGACTATATTGAGCAGATCTCCTTTACAAGCATAATAATTAATAAATTTTTCATAAACTATTTCCATTTACCAGGGGTTGGCTGACTCTTACCTGGTATAAGCAATTTATCCATCCGTACGCATGTTCTCACATGTTCTGTTCTTTATTATAGTATGCACTAACTGATCTGATGTAGTCTTGAGACTTACCTGTTTGCAGGTACTCTCTGGAATACATTTCAAAGATGAGTGGCATATTTATTGCTCTCTACTTCTTAATTAAGTAGGCTTTAAGTAGTATGTTACACACTACAATTAGTCGTTCAGTTAATAATTTCAGCTTTGAAACAGGTATTGTTTGGTACTGGAATTTTGCTACTCATCTTCTTTTATTCCTCTGTTTCTCACATAATTTTTTTACAGACATTTATTTTGAGATAGATTTTCTACTGAGGCATTTATTAAGAAAACTGCAAGTGTAGGAACTTCCTCAAGTTTTCCCCATCGTATTCAGAAACAAAAAACTACCACCACCATGAAAAACAAAACCAGCAAAAAACCCGTGACACTGGCACACTAATATTCTTCTAGCCATGTGAAGATTCAGGCAGAAAACCTCTTCCTGATACGTTTGAAAACCTATTATTCTATTGTAAGCTTTTGATGATAGCATGGGTTATTACTCAAACTCCCTTCTGGACTGCCTCCCTGGGTTTTGTAATTAATTTACCGCAGTTTAGGATACTATTTTTAACTTACAGAATCATCCCTTCTTTCTTTCAGAAACTTCCTTTCCCCTCCTATTTAATTGTTTTTAGTTCCGCTTGGTGTATCAGTTTTCTGAAATGACCATTTGCCCCTTGCCTTTGCACTGCCTCTAGGGATTTAATGCTGCTTATCTCAGGTGTACAAAGCTTTCTGTCCTCATGTGCAGCAGAGATGGTGTTGCTGAAGTTGGGTGCCATTTTTTGAATGAAGGCACAGTCATGGGGATTTGCCCAAAAAGGTTTAAATCCGGTATACTGTAGCTGCTGTTACAGACTGGCTTTTTGACATTTCTAATCAAACCTGTTGTTCTGCTCAAAACCAAAACAAAGGTGGTTTCTTCTATGGGCCACTAAACAGACTGCTCCATCAATCAATTGCTGATTCGGGTCTACAAATCCAGTCATATCATCAGGTCACAAAATTATATTTCTCCAATCCACATGCAAGATAGTAAACCATGTCTCCCAATATCACAGCATACTTGTTGTCAGCTCTCCCTTGGCATATCACACAGCATGTCACAGTTCTGGTCAGACAGCAACATCATTCCAGTATGAAGTTGTTCTCATCTTGATCATGAACACAGCTGCAGTCAAGACCAAATGTGTTTGGTCCCAACTAAATCAAATTCTTAGCAACCCTGAGAGGAATAACAGAGGAATCATACTGAAAGTAATAAAGTTCTATATTAGAGGCACAGCTGTGAAAGACGGAAGTGGAAAACATAAAGAGACAAGAGCTTACAGGTACAGATATAGATACCAGAAAAGAGCATTCAGTAGTTGAAGGCAGTTATGGCAGCAGAGGTGGGAAAGATGCCATACAAGAGTAAGCAGATTGCAGTACTGAAGATAGGAGCAGGAGGAAGACAGTGGCTGTGTTGGGGGTGTTGTTATGTACAAGTTACATAGCTTAAGAGATGCAAGAGCATGTAATGGGAATACTCTAGAAATTTTTTCAACTATCAAAAGGATGTGGTTCCTGAACCACCATGGCAAAGAGCCTGCATTCAGTGAGAGCCACTATGATGTGGTTCTCTATGTCACTGAAGGGAAACATTAAAGGACAATTTGATTTTATGGGAAGCATCTCTCTGTGTATAGACTGGTTCATTCAAACCTATAGCACAATAGCCCTATGAAGTCTGGTTTTGGTTTTAAATTATAGCTGTTTCATTCATGTAATATCTATTGGTTTTAATTTTTACTGATCTATTATTTTCAGTAATCTTATGTTCTTCATCTTCATGGTAACTACTCAGTGATTTTCTTTTTTAATGTTTTAAACTGATTGCCAGTTGGAGTCATTGTGTACCTTTTCATCCATCTATTCAGGACAGTCAAATAATCTGCATTACAACTATTAGTGTATCATAGGCTTGAAAATATTTGGGATTACTAATTTTGCAATATACGTATTTTTTCACGGTAAAAAATTGAGTTCTCTGCTAATATTAAAAAGTAGACAGTAATTCTTCATGGACCCACTATTCAACCTTGTTTATTTAGGGGTAAAACTAATCTCTTGTCTTTCTTAATTGCCTGCCTGCAAATATGAAGATTGTTGAAACAAGTTCTGGTTCATCTGAAAGTCAAACTAACTTTAGTGCCTATTATTGATGCTGGCAACTTTCATGTGTGTTCCTCTATATCGATATTACCCAGCGTGAAAGTTTCATTGTCCTGTCTTAGACCTTGGTTCATGGTGCTTCTGGAAGTACACAGATGGACTTTCACATTAACAACTGGAAATTTTGATAATCTGAGACAAAAGATGCCTTACTATCAGTCCCATTAGAAATTATTAATCTGCATGTATTATACTCCTTTATCTTATTGAGTCTAATAACTCTGACATTTGCTGGAGAAATTGCTTAGTGGGGTTCTCTACTTCACATAATTTAATTTTGCCCTGGATTATTTATTATGTAAAAGAAATTTGTGCTATCATTCCACCAACATTGGAGGTTTCAAGTGAAGCCAACAAATGCTAAGTTTACACAAAGTATTATATCAGGTAACCTAAACTTTTTCCTTTTTCAGGTTGTGGATGGCCATGTGCCTAATTTAGAATATACAGTCAGAGCATCTGGTCCTATCTTGGAGTAGCTATTGTGTAAATAGAAATTGTTTTATTTGTTTGTTTTGAAAATTATATGGGGTCAAAAGACAGAAAATTTAATTTTAGAGCCATGTCCTAAAAGCATATGATTGCCCCATTAGACGGTATTATTCCGGATTGTGCTCTGCAGCTTTAAAAGTTGCATGCTATCAGAATTGTTTTCCTCAGTCTTGGGAACTGGTACTATGATATATTTTATTTTCTTTTTTTTCTTGTTCTTTAGCATAGCATCTTGTAATTCATAAACTATACTGAGAAACTGATGGGATTTTGGTTTCTTCTCTAGTATTTTAATTTGGTGACCTCAGACCATCAGGCAGGATATTTCAGAGAAAGGAAAGAAAATCTGTGAGTAATGCCATTCTTGATGGCATTTGGAAAAGAGGTGCTTCATGGAGTTCGTGTGACACGCAGCATGGGTGTAATCCTTGGCTGCAGGCTGACTTTAAAATACCATGCTCCAGCCGGGGTCAGCTCTGCGTCACAAGTGCTTTGTGGCTGGACTTCTTGAAGATGTAAAGAGTATTGCAAGATGCAGGCATTCTTAAATTCTATTTAGTAGTCAAAAGGCATGGCTTTATAATAAACACACAGGCATTATCATTACCTCTGCTGTAAAATATAAACTGATGACTCTGTATGGACTAAGTGAAGAAAATTATTAAGACTATAGCAGTATTCCTGCTGAAATAATTGAAAATAGAAACATGGAACTTTTTTATTGTTTTTTATTATTATTATTATTATTATTATTATTATTATTATTATTATTAATATGTTTTTTATTGACTTATACAGTACTAGCAGCATTTTTGAACAAGCTGTGTCAGAGGCATAAAATCTGACTATCCCGAGGTTTCAGTGTGTGTCATTCTGGCCATTTGTGAGGTTTTAGGAAATTTTCAGCTGTTTGGAATTTTTTTCAGAAATGCTAAGCAGTTGTTTATAGAAAGTGTTTATTTCCATTAAGAAAATTATCAATTGACATTGACATGCTTGCAGAAAAAAGAAAAGACAATGAAGATACAACTTGGAATTTCTAACATCCTTCCAAAATATTGGCTGAGTAATTTGTTTTAAACTAAGTTAAGCTCTGAAATATCATAAGAACAATAAAAAAAACCATACACTGTTTGAGTAATGTATTTATCTAAGGTTACTGGTAATTTATGGGGTTCCTCTTCCTCCTTTTGCTTGTGTAATTGCTTTTAAATCTGTGGATGTGTATCACATTTTGCTCATAGTTGAATGTTTTACTTGTAAGAAGAATGAAAGTTGTTCTTCACTTTGGTAAGAATGAACTATCAAAGATTTGAGAAGTAATTATGGAAGCAAGTAATGACACCTCTTCTAGGTGTTGCATACAGATCAGGTAGTTCCCTCTGTCCCCCTTTTCCTTTAAAAGATGTCTCCTTCAGAAGGAAGTAGAAAAAGAGTAGGCTTGTCTGTCTTCAACTCCTCTTTCAGAAAACTGGTTTGAGTACATGAAGTTTTTGTTTGTAATGTTATAGATGTGTTATTCTGCAGACCTTACTAGGGTCATCTAGTGTGCAGCATCCCCAAGAAAATCATGTGAGAAGTGGGGGGTAATGCATGTTCATTCACATTAAGCCATTGACATGGAACCATTTTTAGATTTTTGTCTCAAGGAGGGACTGACTGGTTTCCTCCAGCCTTGGCTGTGCTACAGACTGCAGGATAGGAGAAATAATACAGGGGAAATTATACATGAGGTACCTTGGGTACCAGGAACATACAGTCTGGACCTCCTCACAGCCTAATTTTCCTTGCTGATGCAGAGTAAATTAGCCCACATGAGCTTGTGCTGCTTAAAGTGCTTCTGGTATCCAAGTCAGCTCATCTTAAAATAGCTTTGGAAATTCTTTGCAAGCTGCAGTGTATGTGTGCATTTATTGTCTGCTGATGGCTGGAGTATGCATGGAACTAAATTCATTAAAGATCAGAAGATCCTCTGCCTGTCAGTAATTTTAAACACAGTTTAAATGGCCAAATGCGGGTGTTGCCCCTCTCGTAGAGCCCCAGAGGCACCCCTGATAGGGGAAAACCTCCATTTAACAGTGCTGTGCAAGGATTGAGAGACGCACGGGACTTTTTCCAGTCTTTAGGTTGCTGTTTATTTTATCAGAAGCTTGGCATGCTGTCTGCACCAGACCTAGTGAGCAAGAAAGTACAGCATAAATGTACAGTTGTACAAGATGTACAGTTTCAGGGTCTTTTAAAGCTGTTTTATCCAATTAATTCTTAAAACATGCTTTATTTCTACCAATAGCTAATCCTTTGTCTGTCCACGTCACCTCTGCACTGCAGCTTCCTGTGACCAATCCCCCTGTGCCACCAACACTGCAGAAAATGGAGTAGATGAAGAAGAAGAAGCTTGAGGCAGCACCCAAAATCTTCCATCTTGCCTCCTGTCTACTTCCATACTAGAATCCCAAAACTCTAAATTTCTCACCCTGTGACAAAAAACAAACTACATTATTTTCTAGTATCTATTTCACACACTTGTAGCCTCTAGTCTATCTCAAAGTCTCAGAAGCAGTCTCCACAGGCAAAGGTCAAATGCAGTAAAATGTAGGTGAATGTGAACTTAATGTTCCGCTCAAAGATAAGAGATATGAATTTATTAAATATATTTTTAAATGTTTATTTGTTGATCATAAAATAAATGTCAAATTAATATTATTTAAAATAAGCATTTGCAAGGACTATTGACTTTTATATGCTGGTGCTTTGGTAGATATCTTTATCACATTACTTTGTGCTGAAATTAGAAGTTTTATTTTCATCTGAATTGTCTCCATCAGACAGCTATTTATTGAAAGCATCAGCTATTTATTGAAAGCATTGAAACCCCCAGACCAACATAATGTAAACAACTCTTCATCTGCCAGTCTAATATATTGGTATATATTTTATATATATTTTATTTTTATTAAAAATGTGATTCTTTTTTAATAGAAAAGAGGTACCAAGTCTATGTGTTATTTTAATGTTAGATGTAAAATTACAATCTAGGGTATAAAAACTTGACGTTTTCACAATAATAGAATAAGAAATGTTTCCAGTGCAGTATGACAGCTTTCTAAAATCTGTATTGTATTACTTTCTGTTACTTTCTCTGAAATATCTTTCTGTAAGCATCCAGTGGTCTGTTAAACTGTGAATCAATCTGTAGATACTTAAATGAGTATACTTTGCTTTGTTAAAATTGTGACATAATTAAGCAGGAATAGTACAAGCCTCCCTCCCTTTAAAAAGAGTGATTAGAGAAAGCAATCGTGAATATCACATTTACTTCAACTTTCTTGTTGGATGTTTTGTTTCTAGAAGTGAAATTGTTTTGGTGATGTAGGGTGTACCATCTTGAGTAACTTCTAATCTGAAAAGAGGACACGCAAAACTATTTTAGAAAGTTTTTGAACCTCTTTAACTCTCTGAAGTTATGAAGACTTGCTATGTTTCTGAGGTATAACAAGGAGATTTTTTTAAAATGCTCTTCATTGCAGAGCTTGTTTTATATAAAGAATAAAACTAAAAACCTAATATCTTTTCTCCTTTCTGCACTGCAATCGACGAAGTGTGATTAATAATAGATTTAAATTTGCTAAGTGCATTTACTCCTTTGTGCCATCATAAAGAGAATCTATTACTGTAAAATTGAGGCTTAGTTCCAAATTGCACCATTATGAAGTTTTCTTCCAGCAATGTTTTGTCTCTAATATGCTTCCCTCATTGTAATTCTATTGCAAACCTGATGTCTAGCATCAAGTCTCACAATAATTATTTTAAATTGCTACTAGGAACAGTAGTCCTGGTGGGATATATTACTACCATTCTAACAAGATGAATTTCAATGCACTTGTAACCATATTATAGAGTATTATGAAAAGAAGAAAATCTTTGATTTGTAGTAGGCAAGCAGAAATAGAATACTGAAAAATTATTTTTATCAACTTCATGTTGTGCTTTAGAACATGAGTAAATGAAACTAGATTTATACTATCAAAATACATCAGTAATTAATTATATATTAAAATTGATGAACTGTCACTAAATCATGATTTTAAGTAAAATTTAGCAATGAGATAGGTGGAGCTTTAGAAATGGAATTGCTATGCTGAAATTACTACTAGACTCAAAGCTTGGAAATCTCCTGAGCTTGCGTCTAGAATAAATAAAAAATAAAAAAGAAATGTGAATGAAACAACCACACTACAAGCATTCATTTCAAAATGACAGAAGCCATCACATTCTGTGCTGTACTTGATAATGAAATCACAGAGTAACTCCTAAATTTATATCAATTAGCCAAGAACTTTAAGGCAGATATTCACTAGCTGATGCAATGCAAATTAATTTCTGTACTTTTATTATATTTTGCAGTTTTAGAATTAAGTGCTTATGCTGTAATTAAATTATATGAATCATTATTTACACATCAAAATTCAGTATCATTGATATTAAATATAAATCTGTAATATCTAAATCTAAAATTAAACCTTACACAGCAACACTCAGACAATGGCTAAAATTTTCCAGCTTTTCCAGTTTCATATTTAGAAAATTCAGAACTGAATGCAGTATAAGCAACATCAAAATAACCTCCCCAGGCAAACAAGAGAATAAGACAAACTTGTACATTTACGTCTTGTGCACCACTACCTTTAGTGATTTCATCCATAGACACAGCTATAAAAATTGCACCACACTTTCTCATTTTGGGAAAAATAATGCCTGGTGGATAGAAAAAATTGTAACAAACAGAAAGTGCCTTGAGTCTAATGGATCGTTTTATTTGATTGCTCACATCCCTCTTCCTAAACATTTAACAAAGCCTTTCTGTTCTCCATCCCATTTCTGAAATGCAATATTTTCTGTGAAGGAAAAAATCTAGAGTCCAAAATGCTGAAGTTGTTTTTTAAAGGATCTGGCTTGGAAAAAATGTTACCTTCTAACTGCCAATTAATTTTCAATTTTCACTATTGATTGAAAACAGTGGTGTAAAGAACTAGAAGTAGTTTTAGATATTCTTTACAAGATATTTTCTTATTCTTGTTTCCACTCTCAATTTTCTTCCTTGAATCCTACACTTCTAAGTGTGTTTAAAGTGTGTTTAAAGTACAACACTTCTGTTTTTGCATTTTTTATTTTCTGTGTTTTATATACCTATGTATTAAATATGGATGAATGTATACAAGTTCACAGTTACCATTCCAGAT
The DNA here is from genome assembly GCA_024362935.1 of Setophaga petechia. Classification (NCBI taxonomy): domain Eukaryota; kingdom Metazoa; phylum Chordata; class Aves; order Passeriformes; family Parulidae; genus Setophaga; species Setophaga petechia. The sequence continues at coordinate 40,784,177 of JANCRA010000004.1, forward strand.
GCCCAAGTTACTCGTAGACTTGGAAGGAGTTAAAAAATGATATTGCAATGTAACTGTGTATCTTATCATTGTCACAAATTTTATAGGAAAAGGTTAAATATATGGAACTCTGCAAATTCAAAGCTATTTCTGGTGACCAAATTTTCATATTTAGCCTTTGCTTACTGTCTCATGTGATAAGACTGTACTTGCGTGGTGCAGACTATAATTTGTTAAATTTGTCAAAAGAGAGTTCAGACGCTCATAGGAGATGGTTTCTCATCCAATGTGAAGTAAAGCGAAGATCTGTGCTGGATCAAGGCTAAAATACTTAGCATCTTGCAGAGCTGATGCCAGGAACTGAGAAGGGAATTGCCAGTAAAAAATTGCACCACCATTGCTCCCACTGGTGATGCTTCATTAAAAATAAATACATAATTTCACTTTTGTGCCTTGACAGCTTGAAACACTGAATGTAATTTTATTTGTTTAGAGGAAGTAGAGAATGAATGCAAATGAGTGTCATAAGTGCAGGTGTCACAGCCCCAGCAGTACATCACAGTCTATTTCAAATGGACAACTCTTCACTGAAAATAGTGAAAAAAGTTCATTATTCATATTCTACCTCTTTTTATCTGTTTGAACTCTTAATAGAAGCATTAGAAATGAAAACTTATACACAATGTTTCTAGAAGTTCTTCAAAAGTGGTGACTAGTACCAGCTTTGCTACAAGTCAAAGAAGCAACGAGTAAAATGCTGTAGTTCCCTCCTATTGATTCTGACAGCCATAAATCACATTAATACAGTCACCATCCATTAAATGTATCTTTCCAATTAAAAGTGCTCGTCCCAGACTGAAAGGTCAGGGACTGGAGTAGTACCATTATTGCCTTTGCTAAGAGGTTTCAGTCTCTTGATAGTGAAGCACTAAAAACCACAGTTTGAACTTATTTTTAGGAGACAGTTTGATGCCTCATTTTCTTAAAATTGTATAGTGTATTTTTTCGCCTTAAATTAGTTTCAGTGTACAGAGATTACTGCACAGATGTATATTATTAAAAACGGTAAAAAGTGAAGAATATTTTCACTTTTGACTGAAATGTATCGTATGCCTGAGAACTTGCTGCTAGGCGAAAATCAAGCTAAGAATCTCAGATATTTTCTGACAAATAGAGAGCTGCCATTAATGCTAAACAAGGTATATTCCACAGAACTTTTCTTTATTCCGCAGAGGCTGCTGGAGAGAGATAAACAGAATTTCATCCAAGCCCCTCTGAGTGTTAATACAGTTAAATAAAAGATGCTCCTAAAAACTCTCTTAAGTGCTAAGTAAAAAAATTCTGTCAGAGTGAGACCATGACGTCACCTCTTGGGATTGATAACATCCTTCAGCTAAAATATGAAGTGAGCCTTAATGAGAAATTGAGATCAGCTCAGAATTTTTTAGTAATTCTTGCTTCTTGGAACATAGGAAAAGAATTATTCATTCGCTATTTCAAGAAGTAAGGCAAGAATATGTGCTGTTGAAAAATTTTAATAGTACTTAACTTACCAACACTAGATGTCAAGAGACATATTCTGTTTAATATTAAGAAAGTACTATGTGAATTTACCAATATGTGTATCATCTTCAGATTTCAAGAGTGTTGAACGGATTATTATCCAGAGCTAGATAAATTTGAATTCCACAGTGTTGAAATCCTGGAAATTAGCTGCATGATGTATGAACTAAATAATAGTGTTCCTGACATAGGAAAAAGTGATGGAAATTAAACATGTAGTTATGCACACTGTGTCTGCACAATGTGCTGCATGCACTGCATGTGTTAGAATTTCTTCTCAGTTCTTTTTTTAATCTTTTATTCATACCATTGCAGGTGATGAAAAATTTATGCCTTGAGTCTGGCATTGAAATTAAATGCAAAATGAAAACAGAAGCAGTTTATACTGACAGCTTAAATGTCTTTATCTAGCATACGGTCGCACTACAAAAATCTCTGTGTGACTTTTAAAATCTCCCATGTGCAAAAATGCAAACATTGCACAATATAGGATAAAGTTAGGACTCTCTATATTACCAGAAAAGTTTTCATTCATTATTATTATTATTCCCTACTAAGTTTTCAGAATTGCTTCAGAATATCAGGTGAATGTGAATACAGTTCCCCACACAGCCCAGCTGCTGACACTGTTACATGACATAGAGAAAACAACTGGGTCTTGTATTACACTTTATGAATTTCTATACTTGCTGCATTATGAATTCAAGGAAAGCAATACATCTTGTACTTGCTATTGCAGGAATAAAAGGTTAATTATTCAGGTGGATGAGTTCCTGAATTATGACGGTTTAACTGATGCTATAAGAGTAGGATTAATAAGAATCATACATATATTTCTAAAGTCACAATCCATATAACACACCCTTAGAAAAATGTAGTGTTCTAAAAAGCAGTTGTAGCAACTTTAGCAATAAATTGCTATAATTAGAAAGCTATTTTGAGTCATTCAATCACTTCTTGAGGTGTATATATTTGATATATATGATATATACGAATTATATATATAAAAAAGTATTTATCTATATAACATATATATTTGATATATATGATTCTTTTTCTTATTGTTTCAATTGTTTATGTAATTTCAGGTCACTAAGTTTAATTTTAAAATTAGAGTTAATGTCAGGAAAATATTTACTGTAAACTGTTGTAAGTTGTACATTTTTATGCATCATTAGATTGAATTCCTGAAAAAATTGCTTACTTTTTAAGTGTTTCAATGAGTGAAATGTGGAATCTACTGTGTAATAATAGCCACATAGAGTACTAACTGTAAGCTACCTCTTATGTTTTCATATGTACATGCCTGTTCAATTTCTTGCCAGTTTTACATCAAGTTTCTTACTTGTGACTTTTTACAATGCCTTATATCAATGTTGGTGTGTATAATTATGCTGATAATTTTATATAATATTAATTGTGCTAAGAGTGTATTGGAAGTCTTTTTAATTCAGTAATTCGTTTGCATTTTAATTATTCTAACAGCATAAAGTTGCAGAGTAAAATTGAAACATCTTATTGACTGCTACTGCAGTGCAAAAAGAGTTGAAGATCTTATTTTGTGCTATTAAATGTCATTAGCAAAATTTACATTTAAAAACATTGGAGAATGCACGTTTGTGAGTGACAGAAATCAGTTGCAATATGTCTTACAGTCCATTATATAACAAAAGGATATTTTAAATATTTTGGACTTCAATATCTGTGGCATTTAATCACTGATTTTCATATGCTCACTATGAGGATTCAGCACTTGAGCAGATAATTCTGGTAGTGGTAATGGACTGAATATATCAAATGCACTTGAGGAAAGAGGCTGAAGTACCTTTCAATGGGAGGAAGGAATGTGGCAAACCAATACTTTTTAATTTTTTTAATTAGATCTCTTAAAAAACATAAAATACCGTCTAGTGGGTTTTATACTGCAGGAGTCAGTGTCCCAGCTACAGGGAGTAAGATATTCTGTTGATCTCTATCCATAGATTTTAAGCTAGCTATGTAATGTTTCTTTCATTGCCTTTATCATATACAGATTTAATATCAGCATGAATAAATCTAAATTGTTTGCTCCTTTTTTCCTAATTCTTGAAGCAGTGTGAAAGCCTGAAGAGGTTTGAAGTGACAGCATTACAAGCAGTCTTTTGCATACATGGCCTTTAGGGATGAGTGGCTAACTTGCATCTGATAAATAAGAAGCTGAATTCATTGAATAATGAATTAAGTGGCATAAGTTGTGATAACAAGCAGCAAGCATAACTTCATATGAATGGTATTTGCTTTGTGGAGGTTTATCTGAGAGGGCTGTTGCTTTGCCAAGGGATATTGAAAAAAAGTTCATTCAGAGAACATAGCCTAAAATGATCTAGCAATTTTTTCATTTGCTGAGCTTCTTTGTGAGCCTCTATCAAAACCACTGTCTCCACCAGGGGGATAACTGGGATTGTTTTAGGCCAGTGTGTTTTGTTTACAACAAAAATTCCTAGTCAGTTTTACATGGGTCACCAGCAATTAAATAGAGGCATCTAATTGGTTGACCCATATTAGGGTCAACAGCTGGTTACAGAATAATATGTTGCAGTGCCCCACTTGCACAGTTCTGAACCAAATTAAATAATTAATCTACTCTTTGCTTCAATGTAGCTTCACAGGGATCACTGACCTGCCATACTGAATAAAGCAGAACTACTGCTTTACATTTTCATTATGATGAGTTATATTTTAAATTGCAAATACATTGCCATTTAGTTCACACAGAGTATCATATTTGGTATCTTGAATTTCATCAGGTATTTAGTGCTTATGTTTATTTTGTTAATTCCAGGTATTAAATGAACCTGGGTACACATGTGCCTACAATCAGTATAAATAAACTATTGAAACAGGCAGAATCTGAGCATTCAAAAGCACTGAAGGGAAAATGTTTGTTTTCTTCAATTGATATTTTTTTAATTGAGAAGGATTTTATGTGTTGAAATGATCTAAAACTTAATTCACAATTAACACTTATCTTTGTAGTGGCAGTAAGGAAGCTCATCTACCTTTTCTGCCATTGTATGCTAATTTTAATTTTGTGTTACCTAATTAGTCAAAGATGAGGTGCATCTTGTGTCAGAGCACACTTGAACTGATTATTGCTGTGTAACAACTGTGTGTTCTCACATAAAACTTGCATTTTGTTTTTTTAACAGTTACACTTCATAATTCATAGAGACCAACACCTGAAATGAATCAGAGTCTACATTATTGTTTAGTCTGTCCTGTTGAGAAAGATTATAACTTGAATTGTACTTAGTGAAGTAATGTCTGGAAATATCCAGCTACATGCTTTTTCATTATTTTGAAATTAAATTTTAAAGGATACCTAGTTCAATACCCAGCAGATTAAATTGTCTTGGCACTAGAACCTGTTGCTTTTTAAAAATATAGATCGATATAGATACATAGATAAATAGATAGAGTTTAAAGATAATATCCTGCCTTTAGGAATAAAGAAGCAGATCCTGTTTTTAATTTCAGTAGAATGAGATTCCAGGCTTTTATGTCACCTTAAATAGAGCATGCTGCTTGTTGGGCAGGAGACTTGGGAAAGAGATAATTCAAAGGGGTTGTTGTCTAAATTGTACCTTGAAATTTGGGCAGCTATTCTAATGGTGCTTCGTAGTGGCTTACATTAATGATGGGCCCAGCTTGGTTTCAGTGATGCTACCACAGGAGCAGGATGAGTCCTGTTGTGCCTGCATGTGAGTTACATAGCCCTGAGGCAATACAGAATACCTAAACCAGATATTAATAGCTGATTCCTGTGCCATGGATCTCCAACCACAGAAGAACCTTTGATCACAAATTGGTTTTGCTGACACTTAAGAACAACCTTGTCATTCAGCTCTTGGATGACAAGTTTTAAACCTGATGCTGATGAGGTTGGCTTTGGTCTTGTTTTGTTCATGAGGATATAGTCTGGGTTTGTTGGCGGCAGGGATTGAGTTAGTTAAGTCCAGAGGAGAATCATGACCAAGTTAAATGAACAGTGCCAGATGAAGTCCAAAGTAAAGGAGGAAAAAACGTTGAAGTATTTATATATTTCCTCAATTATTACTGCATTGGCAATATTAATTTAGAGAAAGAATTGAAATTTCTGTTAAAAGTGAGGCTGCTGTCAAAAATAAATTAGGGTATGTAAAAAAAATACGCTAGAGGATAATGCAGAAATATGATGCAGGAGCTCTCTGATTTTGAATGGTATTTCCCATAATGAGTCAGGCTGACAAGAGCTCAGAAGGAGTCATGCAAGGTTAGAAAGTTTATATTGTACCTGAAAGCAGTGAAAATGTGTGTGCAGATAGTGTGTAGTTTATACACAGAGTTTCTGTTTTCCTATTGGAAAACAACACAAGGGAAATAGAAAAATAGCAAATTCTTAACAGGTATAAAATATACTTTTATATGGCACAAAAGCCTGAAGGTAATTTCCACTGAATGCTTTCAATAAGCAAGCTAGGTCTTGTCAGTTCTTTCACAACTGTGCATTTTAATAGTTACTGATAAGGAAGAGACACAAACTGGACAGCCTTGCATCATTCTCAAGTAGGTGTGATTGGGAAAATTATTTAATGGAAAGGGATGTCAACATCCTACATTTGGTTTTCTGTGCCTGCCTTCTAAATTTTTCTTCTTAAAATGTTTCTGGAAAACTTTTTGCGAAAAAGTTTCTCTTTCTGTCATCTTTTAAAGTATTTTTCTGCAGAGCAGAACTTTGCACCATGCCTGTCTCACTTGGCTAGTTAGTCCAGTGTTCTCTTCATACCTTTTGCTATCTGTTTTCTTCTCCTCTCCAAAACTGCAAAGCATTTTCTGTTTATGCAAATTATTGCATATATTAATACTTGTAATTTTTAAATTTATCTTTGTACTCCCAAATTAAGAATATTTTTGCATACCATCCATATTCTAAGCCATTTTAAACTACTTTGAGTAATCAGTGATTGCACTATAGCCATAGCAACAGACTGTTGTTATCCTTGTTGAGGTTCTCCAGTTGTATTTTTATTTCTTGCTAGGGCTCAGAATTATATAACTGGGTTTTCTATTTCTTCTTAGGCTATCTATGTTAAATCTAGTTCACATATGACTATGTATCATACCTCTTGAATTCTGAATAATCCTACCCTAGTTTGTTGATAAATAGGTTTTAGCTGTTGTGTGCTAGCCTTACCTTGATAAGAACAAGGTAAGAAAAAAAGCTGATCAATGCTAAGTTAATAAAGTAAATAATGAGCCATCTTTCTTATCATTTAAAATTTCAAAATAGAAACAGACATTAATTTATTACTAAATTCAATGCGAGTGCTTATTAGCCTGTGAGCTACTGAGAAAAAAATTAAGTTCACATAGGGCAAAAAATTTTGAGTTTCTATATATTTAAATGCCTGCTTAGTCTTTCTGATCTCAATACTCTTTATTAAGACAATTTTTATGAACATTGAAAAATAAAAGTGTTATTTTTCCAAACCAGAAGATTTTGAAGCATTCCCAAACACAGTTCAGTATGGAACAATTCTGAGCTGATCTTTGCATGGCTCATGTTCCTTTTTGACTTAAATGGAAAAGTTCCATTTGGTGCATGTTAGCTGTGCTGCATTTCAATTTCCTGCACACTAACGTAAAGATGCAGCATAAAAAATCTTCCCCATAAAAAATAATGAGAGATATGAGGCAGTCAGTAAATACACAGTCTATCTAAGATCTATGAGCAGCTCAATAAACTTACATGATTGCTGAACTGATGGAAGATGAAACAGTTCCATTTAATCAAAATAATGGACAGAAATAGCATGGGTTGTTACTAGTTCTGCTATCTGCTTTAAAGAATTCCAGTGAAAAAAAATTCCTGATTAAGATTTAACTTTTGCTTAAACAATATTTTTTAGCATATTTTTTCACTAGAAGCATTGAAGTTGTGTGTCAGGTTTACTCACTAATTATGGTTAATTATATCAGTGTTTTTCATTTTGATCAATAATTTTAATTTTTAAACTGCTGTTCATTTCAATGATGTCTTTATAAGGTTTATATGACACTTAGAGAAAAAATTTGGAATGTTTCTGTGACTCTAAATGTAACAATGGTTAGCAAAAATAGACAGATCTTATATATATGGGCATACATATACAGATCTTGTATATGAATGGCCATAAGTATGTTCTGAAAACAAGTTAGTCATAATTATGATGTTTTGTCAGACACTTCATTCTCAAACATCTAGTGCTCAATAGAAAGATTGGTATTTGTTTCCCCTCCAGGCCAATAAAACATCTCAAAATAAAACATTAAGTGAAAAGCCTGAACAGGTGGAAGCAGCCCTTCCTATTGAGTTTGACAAAGATGTGGTTCCCGAGACTTGTAACTCTGACTCAATGCAACCCACACTATTAATACCAATGTGGGCTCCTGATGAAAAGAGCCCAAAAGTTCCAATACCCAGCAGAATTTTTTTTTCTTCTTTTTTTAAGTATTGTTATGGGTTGAAAGAGAAATTTTGCTTACCCTGATACTTTGACTTGTAATTGAAGTGCCATGATCAGTTGATCAGTTTGATTTTTCAAAAGCAATTTTCTGTTCATGTATCTCATTATTACTGCAGTTAAGAATGTCAGTTTCGTAGCCAGGGTCTTGTTTTTATCATTTATAACAGGCTGTAGGTTGGGAAGGGGTTCTTTAGACCACCCTTGGGATTCTCTTTCCATACAAGCTTTGAAGAGTGAGAGATGAGTATTTTTAGGATGGTAATTGGAATAAGCTGTGATCACAGAGGGAGTTCTGATCCTTGTCCTTTTTTTATGGATGATTCAGAATGATAATCGCCTGTCTGAAGACAGGGCAGAATTGCACAGACTACATTAGATAAAGCGCTGTTCAAATGCACCAGTTCACAATTTATTTTCTATTTTCTTTAACTTGCTGGGGGTTTTCCCTCAGAAAATGCATAGAATTTTCTTACATTGAAAGTAACACATCAAACACTGTGAAATACTCAAAAGAAATTAGAAAATTATTGTGTCATTTGGACTTGTGTGTCCAAAAATGTTGTCCAATGCCAAGTAGTTGATAATAAGTCTGCTTGGCATGATACTTCGAATAAGACAGATTCTACCATATTGAAACAAGCAAGTGAGTAACAGGACCAGGTATGGTGGACAGTATAATAAATCCAATGTTTTCTTAACCCAAGTTTGTAATTAAAATAATAATAATATCAAGCAATAATATAAATTCTGTACACTCAAAATATTTCTGTTTGGGAGCTGTCAGCATTTTAGAAAATCATTTAACATTAGCACCACTAGTTTATACATAATTAATTTAATTCTTTGGAGAAGCTACCTCTGAACTAAATGTTCAAACCATGCAAAGATAATACAATTTGACACAATTGCATTTTGCTTAGTTTTTGAAAGTGGGATAATGAAAGTTACTAAGAATTCTGAAAACATTCTTTAGCAGCATCCTAGCCTTTGTAGTTCTGTGGGTAGGTTTGGGATTACCTCAGTTTCCTGTGTTGTTTTGTCTTTTAGGCTTGGAAAATTCCTCTGAAACCTCATTATAATCTGCTCAAATGCTCTTCTTTATTGTTGCAAAATCTTAAACTGTCAAAATATAATTTCGCCATTTTATGTAAAAAGCTTGATTACCTCAAATGCTGCTTGATAATATGCATACCAGATTTTAGTTTTGTAGCTAGTATGAATGTGCTTTACCATACCTAACATTTGACAATCAATGCAAGAAACCATCAAGTCCAATGTGCTTTATGAAATGTTAATCTACCACCAACTACTCTGATACTTATTTACCTGTTGCATATTTTCAGTTTTCATGATCATACTGAGATTTGGTCAGGGCTCTCCATCTGCAGCTTGGAGGCTATGTTTGCTGACTGTCTCAAATAAAACTCCAGCAGCCTTATCTACCTGAAGTCCCTGCCATTGGAGGGGCCTCTCAATTCTGCATTTTCTGCTTTTTTATCAGAAAAACCATAGTGACAGACTTACATTCAAATCTTGGTATTGGTTAGACTATTTTTTCTGAATTGCAGAATTAAACAGGTGCAACCATTTTGCCGCTTCATATGCACACCTAGATAATGCCTCATAGGCAGCAGTTTTCATATAATTAGGTATTAGAAATAAAAATTGATCCTTTTAGTCCTCAGATATGTGCCTATCTTTGGGGAAAAACACAGTAAGATTGGAATTGAAACATGTTTATCATAAGAAAAAATCTTTGGAAGTTATATGAGCTATGTCAACTGGTGCAATTTTTGCCTTAATGTTAAATCTGGGCTGGTGTTTCAACAGATTGGTAATGTCAACATTATTCTCCTAATTGTCTCATATGACAGATGTTAATGAAGCTTATGGGTTGATTTTTCTGGAAATCCAGCGGACATTACATGAAAAAATTATACAGTTTTCAGGCATGCAGATAGATCTAGTAGCCATAATTAATAACTTTTTGAGTAAACAAATGAGTAAGTTGGATCTTAAAGACAAAAAACCTTATATTAGAATGAAAATTATTCTCTGACATTTGAAGTGTATAAGTGCTTCTACTGCAATTTTCTTTTCATTGCAGTGTTTGATTTCTGTAACTAGTTTTTAAAACCTTTGACATGAAGCAACGAATTTCTTCTCTTTAAATTATTTTTTGTCTTTTATAATAATAGTAATGGTTGCTCTCACCAGTTACAGGGAAAAAATGATTTTTTAATTTTCAAGAGAACAAAGCAGTTTTTGTTAAGAATTAAGTAACAGGTAAGTTTATATTGTTTCCTTGTTGGAACTGGAAGTGTCTTCCTGAAAGATATCCTGAGATCTCTTTACACTGTTTCACTTAAAAGGGGTCGAGAGAGTTAATCAGACCTGGACCTGACACTAATTCCACACAAATTTACAGAGATCCCAATAAGCATATCTCCAAAAGGAGAACAAGGAATATTAAAATAAGTATCTTGTTTATCAATTCTAACATTACAGTCTTAAAGTTATTAAAAGAACTGAGCAGATGTCTAGCAATGCTGAACTGTGCAATCTGAATAACTTTTATAAAAGTGCAATCTTTTCTTGACTGTTAAATGTCTACCAGTGAATCCTGATGCTTGTTATCAAGTGTTTAACAGAGCCAGCCATGTACTGTTCGTGCTTAATATATAAATATATAAATAGATATAGAAAATATAATATATAAAATATATAAAATATAACAGGTAAATGTCACTAGTTTACTGAAATAATGTGACATAATGGCTTCCACTGTATTTTTAGTGAATATTTAGAGAGATCAGCAGTGAGTCAGGCCTGTAGGGGAAATGATTGCAAAATATCTCTGCTAATTTCCAAAAAGGGGTTGGTTGGTTTTTTTTTGTTTTTTGTTTCTTTGTTTGCATTCTGTGTGTGTGTTTTTTTCGTTTGGATTTTGTTTTGTTAGTTTAGGGGAGTTTTTTTTTGCTTTTGCAAATTTATTACTCTGGTGATAATCTTGACCATATTTTGACTTTTAAAGAATTACAATAATTTATGTAGAAATATGTGGATACCAGTTTTTTGGTCTAGTCAAACTGTTTAATGTGCAAGTGCAAGTTTTGTCCCAAGATTTTGTGAATAATGTGCTATATTGATATCATTTTGTACATAGTGGGAAATACTGGTAATTTTTAATATGCATTTAAAAGTCCAGAATGTCATACTCCATGTCTATGTAAGAATTAAAATCAGGTAGCAGGTAAGTTTCTAAAATAAGTGTAAAATATGCTAAGTAGAAAAGCTTTTAGTGCAGTATACAGTAGAAAAGTTTGGCTTATATCAAGGTCTTGAAATCTTCTGCCATGATTACAAGGCTTCAGGCATAAGTAATGATTAACTAAAATAGTTTAGAAGAGTCTTTTCTGATAGTATTACTCTGGGGGGAGGAGGAGGTGGAGAAGGTAAACAAACCAGAAGCCTCTGATAGAATCCCAGACATGACTCAGTGGGTGCCAAACCTTTGCTCCTGGCTTGGGGCTGTGTTATTAACATTTTGCTTAAGGATATAAATAAAATCACATGACCTGCATGCTTTTTCAAAGAGTTTTTTAAAGAGTTCACTAAGCAAGATTTCAAAGTTTAGAGCTTGGGAGGAAAATGGAAGGCTAGGTATAACAGAAACTGAGTGTATTTCACAGGCCTGAGGTCAAAGATTTACTTGGTATCTCTTACCAATTTATGTGCACAATGGATCAAGCTAACACAAGTAATCAGAAGTTCATGTGTTTAAGTGATTCTCTTTTAATGAATAAAATAATATTTTGTGTATATTAATATTTAAGTATCAACTTGCACACAGAGCATTGAGCTATAAAGGCATCTGAACAGCGTGACTGAAAAAATCACTGTGACTATCTCTGCTGATAATGCATTAGTAGGCAAAGTAGTAGATTAATTTACTTAGAGTAAGCTAAGTGCATTCTTTGCTTGTAAAGGGAAATCACTTGCTCACTTAAGCCAGATATCTGACTTTTGACGGTAATTGTCACTGCCTGGATTTCCCTTTGACAGTTTGGCAACCCTGCACCTCTGTTATTGTATCCACTTCTTTGTCTTGTTTTCAGCCAGATTAATCCATTCTGTTTTGACAAGAAGACTGATGGGTAATTGATAACTGTGATAGACACAAACAGAAGAGTTGGATGCTGAATAATTCAGTACTTTTCAGTATCAATAAGAGAACAGGCTGAAGAATTTGTGTCTCTATTTACACTTAACCTAAACTAAGTCAGCCCAGACATTTATGCTGCCAGTCTATCAGAAAACCAAACAGTGTACATTCAGTTTCCACCCGACAAAATGTTTTATAAGCTTGTAACAATATGTGTGAAGCTGCCAGAATAATAAATAGGTACAGCAGCCCATGCATGCTAATGTTAAGTTGTAAGCAGTTTTGTTGACAAGTGCTAATACTTCTTTCATACTATCATCAAAAGCAGCTACTACAACAGCCATTATTTGCTGACTTTCCAAGCAAGACATGATGGATTGTGACCTTAATATGGGTTAGCCAACTTTTTAAAGTTAAACAACTTGCAATAAATCATAGAATTATTACAATGCAATTTAATTGGTTAAGGACTGTTTATTTCCTAAACAGGGTGAAAAATTTCTGTTTCGGCACTTCTAATTTGCAAAGTGCAATTTCATGCATTCATAAATGGCAGTTTAATATTCTGCTCTTTTGTCATGCAAAGTGTGCAACACACAAGCAATCTATTAATTGGAGAAAAATGCATTGCAAGCGTAAATTATCCTTCATATCTTTGCTTGTGAGCTTTTACGTCTATTAAATGCATTAAATGGAACACAGTTAAAGGTTTTACAACTTGCAGGTTAGTCAAGAAATCTGAGTCAAGATTAAAGATTGTTTTTGTGACCTTTATTTTTGGCAAACTGAAGTAATTAAGTAGTGGTAAATATAAAGAACAGTTTAAGAAATATTCTTAAGAAACAGATGCATTAATTCTGTTGATTAAAAAGTCATAGAAATTGGAGCAGTTGTCTATTATTACATTTCTTTTGTAAAAAGAGAGGGGATATGTCTGCCTCCTTTGTTTTCTTTCTCTAAATCAAAGTGCCACATATTGTAAAATTAATTTATACACAGTGATTTTTAGTAAGAAACAGAAAATGCAGTAGCTTTCTAAAGTTTTGCAGGATTTGGAATTGTATTTGAAACACTAACACTTTTTGGTCATAATGGTCAAAATGCATGTTGAAATAGTATACCTTTACAAACTTGAGAACCTTATTGTAATAGTGCTGAAACAGCTCGAATAGCATGGTGTTGTAAAAGTCACTCATAATACAGACTGTTAATGCTCTAATTTTGTTCAAATATAAAATGAAAATTAGAGTAGATACCACCTCAGTGATACACATTGTTTTGAAGAGAGAAACTAAAGTTGTAAAGTTACTGGCTATCCACTTTAGTCGAGAATTTAAAAATGTGCCTAGCATATAAATTCAGAAAAATAGGCAGTATCTCTACAATTACTTATTTTTGAAAAAATGTATTCTGGTAAGCAATGGTTGAACATGGGTCATGACAGGAAAAAGCAGTAAAGTTTTGGACAGAACACTCTACTGAACATAACCTTCTTCAATAATTCATTGCTTGCCTAAAATTCAGACGGGAAAGTACATTATTTATTCCCTATTTATATGTTTTATAAAATGGGAACAACTTTTATTTGTGCAGTAACTTTCTTTTAATAGGAGCAAGCTAGAGTATCTGAGAAAACAGTCTTAACCTTTCATAAATGCTAGTGATTCCATCATCTCCAGCACCCACCACCTGGAACTGGAATCCGGAATATGTGGGCTAATTGGCATAGAAGAAATTAAAGTACATTGTAAGTACTTGAGAATGAATGTTGCTGACATAGAAAGATGTGCCTTCTGTTTGGCACCGTACTTAACAAGGCAAGAATGAGTTAAATATAGACTCTTGGCAAGTGAAAAAATAAGTAATGCAAAAAAGCAAATTTGTTTGGTATAATCCAGCAATAATAGGTGAACCACTTGGAGTGCTCACAGACTTGTGAGATAATTCAGGTTGGAAAAAAGCTGTGGAGGTTAACATGGGGTCAGGCCAGGGCTTTATCCAGTCTGTTCTTGAAAACCCTTCTGAATGAAGACTGCAGAGCCTCTCTACTTCTAGTGACCACAGCATAGCATTAGCAGTTGCTGTGAAAACAGAGGATATCTTGGTTTTGGCTTGGATTTGTGTTTCCTCCAGACTGGTTATGTACAATCTCACCTTACTGTTTTAGAAATTGCAATGCAGTAGTACAAGGATTTCAAATATTGCTAACTGTCGTGGTCCATCAATTTAGGTGCATAGACAGTGAAAATGCAGTACTCATAATTTATTGATTCCTATTCATCTTTCAAAACCAAGTAAAGCTTTCTCTTAGGATTACAACTGGGCAAAGTCTCAAGTAGATAACAGATCACCATTTTCCCACCCACACGGAACTGAGCTCATGTTATTATTCATATATTGGGATTTTTTTTTTTTTTTTTTTGCTTTAAGTGCAGAAATTCAAAGAGAACTGTTTACACACCAGTTTATTGTACAAGCAAGACTAATAATTAGATCAGTTAATTATTGGATCTGTCGGGTGAGCACTTTCATTATTAAACATTTAGTGTTGTGAGCAGATAGTTCATGCTGCAACATTCCTCAGCAGTATTGTCTGTGATTTTTCCTATGATGCAGTGTAAAATACTTTCCAAACCCTACAGATGTTCTGTGAGGTGTTACTGGTCTCACTGATGAATGCAGGAAACTATCGTGGATATGTCTTAAGATGGCAGACAGGCAGATGTGTTTGGCTCCATGTTTTCTTCACTTTTGTGGCTAAGTGAGAGGGGGAAGAAATGTGGAGTAAATTTATGCGATGAGCCACAGCTTCTGGATTCATTCAGCTAAGCAAGAACAAGCAATTCAGGACTTGTGGGATTACCCTTGCCTATGGAATATGAGGTAGATGAAGACCATTTTATTGAAGTGTGTGAAGGGATTTTCCAGAAGCTGCTGTGTTGCAAAGTCATGTGGGATTTCCTTATTCATGAGCATTTCTAGTGGAAACTTATTACCCCAACTGCTAGCCACCAATTGCTAATTGATTTGGTAGATTTAAATATGAATCTAGGGATGGTTGTTATGGTTGCTCGTAAAATTTGGACATACCATCCAGGATTCTTGTAGCAAATACAAAGTGGTGGTCATTTCAGCAGGACTGAAATTTTATATATAGCAAGGTAATCTTAAATTCCTGTGCAGGGACGTCCTAGAAGATATTGAGTATAGTTATAAGACATATTTTGTGATATATATGCCTGTGTCATAATGCTGGGGGGAAAGGGTTAAAAGCAGAACAGTGGCAGGGAGGATAGTAAATTCGCTTAAGTGACCTTGCAGCTGGGAATGCTAAGAATACCAGGGGGGCAAAAGTCCGTTTATTATGCCTGATGTTGTTCATTCTCTGCCTTTTTTGAGGAGTAGAATTCCTATGTAGAGATAACACACGCTCACAGACATGCTTGAGCCTCCTCCTGGGAGGTAGAGAGAGACAGAGATCAAAAGCTCAGAGATCATAAAAGCGCAGCCTTGTGATAACTGCGCACGCGTGAAGCCCTTTGATTTACTGGGGCAGGCAGCAGGCCTCTCTGCTGCTCACTAGGATGAACTAAGCCTTGCAGAGCCTGTGTCCTCGTGTCCCTCTGCTGCCCAGTATTGTCAGCAGGATAATTAAATAAGCTACTCTTTGCACTTAGGCTGTGATTTGGTGGTCACCCTGGTTGCCTGTAAGTGTCAATTCATACATGAATCTCTCCCCTGTTTTACGTTTAAGCTCTTGTTAGGTCCAGTTTTAAGCTCCATCGCCCACTAAAATACTGCTCTTGTAGTTTACCATCTCTAAACATGAAGTATGGTTTGTTATAATCTGTAAGGGACAATCTTGTGCCCGTTCCCTTTCAGGTATCTGTATTTTTTCTTGGTTTGTAACCAAAATCTTTTGCCATGATTTTCCATTTCACTGCTAAACTCCTTTACCAAACTCTCTAATATCAAATAACAGCAAGGGAACATACTGCCCAGGGAAATAGTGGTAATACCATCCATGAAAGTGCTCAAAAGGGTGTGTCACCTGGGGACATTGTTTAGTGGTACACATAGAGGTCCTGGGATTATTGTTGGACTTGATGATTTTAGAGATTTTTTCCAGCCTTACTGATTCTGTGATTCAATTTCATCAGTATGCATTTCTCTTTTTTCAAATGACTAGTCTAAGCCTTAAAAAACATCCTTGGAAGATATTTTCAGGTAGCTGAAAATACGGAATTACATTTTTTTCTCTGGATATGAAAGAGTGTGAGAAGCAGTGATTATCTGATAGCAAAAAAGGACTGGTTGGGAAATCATCTGTGTTGCCTTCCTGACCATCACTGCCTACCAAACCTATAGATCAGTGCTCTTGACAATGCAGCAGAAAGCAGGACTGAAAGCACTCTTATGAGGCTTATTACTGTGGATAGTACTGATAACATATGACAATTCATTGAGGCTGGAATATCTGATTCTATTAACATTTCTCTTAGTAAGGAGACCACCACTGGGGGATGTGCTCCTTTTCAAATCTGTGAGTCTGCTGCTGTTGTGTTGGTACAGATCATGTCAGCACTGTCAAACTTCCTTGCAAAACAATCCTGGGTTAGTCTCCTTGCAAAAAACAAAGAGGCAAGATAACAAACACAAAACAAAACCAAAAAAAACCCCCAAAACTGAATAAGCAGAAAAATAAGGGGATTTTTCTTTATCACTGATAGACTTCATATCCTGAACAATGAGAGACATTATAATACAGCATATGCTGTTAAATAGACAGTTTCTCCATGTAAAAGATAGAAGAGTTTCTTTATAAGTTTCCCTCCCTTTGAGTCTAGATTGCTTTATTCTGGAAATTAGATGTATTGTATATGTCATTTTGGGGATTTTTTAGTTCCTGTCAGCCTTCATCAGGGCGTAGAAAGGAACCAAAACATAGATTTTTTTTTTTTTCCTGGTTTATGTTTCTTAGGGATTTTCAAGGGATTGACATCTCTTTCTGCATTGGGAGTTGAGTATGATTTTGAGAGAAACCCTTCTGATAGGGTAGAAAGCTTTATCAGAGGCCAGTTTAAATTAAAAGATCCCTGGTCATATGTGCTACAGTAGGATGAGATTTCGGACTGGAGAAAGATTGGTTAGGACACAATTTTGGGTGGACCAGTGGGAGTAAAGGGCAAAAGAGGCCTTGTTAAACAGAAATGCTTCTTCGGACTGGTGTTGTGATGCATACCAGAAAATAAACAGCTCTTGTACACCAGGGTTTTGTTAGCCCACTAGACAAAATGATTGCTAGACTCCAGCAGTACTGAATATGGCCAGGTGCTTGGTTGCAGAGCTTTGTTTACAGTCAGGATCCAGTAAGATCTGACAGCAGAAATTCTGGTAGTTTCAGTCTTGGTTCCCTGTCCTTGGAAATGTCTGGCATTGCCTTTTTATTTTAATTTATTAGTAACAGGTAATTTATTTCATTTTATTATCATAATATTGTAGGAGACTTAAAGATCACAATTGCCTCTAACACTGTCAAAGGCCACAGAAGGAATTTGCCATAAGAACAACTGCCACAGAGGGAGCTTGAGGTAAGCACAGAAGAGATGACCTTGGAGCAGGAAGGTGCTAATTTCAGGCCTAGATGAGGTGAGATCTGGTATGGGCATCCCAGTTAATGCATCCAGGCAAAAACTCCTATTGTGGCAAACTGTGGGAAAGGAAGCTACTGCCTATACACATATCACCACAAGTTCCAAGAACAGCATCTACACCCTGTAGATACCAGGAACTTGCTAAGGTGGCAGCCCCAGAAGAGCAACTCCAGGGACCCCCCCACCACTTAGAAGCCCAGGATGAGGAAGGACCTATGGGATGCTACTGGATCTATGGAGTGGTGACTATCTTCTGATTGGTTGCCCTCTGTCTTTCTTCCTCTTCCTCCCCTTCCCCCACCCCCATTACTTTCTACCTCTCTACCTCACATTTACTGGTAAATAGAATCCATGCTATTGACTTTGGCTTTGTGGTCCTGTTTTCATCTTAATTTGGGCAGAGGCATCTCTCAATAATTGAATCATAATAAGTATGTGATTCTGATAAGTATCATTCATACACAATTCTAGGGGCTGGGCAAGTCTAGAGTGTCTGGAGGGCTCCAGTCAGCCAGCTGGGGAGGGCTGACAGTTGTTTCTCAGACAGGCTAAATGTGAGGCAGTGACATATTCAGCATAGCAGTGAAGGCTTTCAGATGCTGCATAGATAACGAGGGGTCATGAGTAAAAGCAAACAAACTTAACAAAGTGATATTTTTTCCTTGTCTCAAAGTACCTGATTTCTTGTTAAAAAAATCAAATTAATTTTTTTAAAATATGCTGCTTATATGATGCCATCTTTGTGGAAAAGCTGTGTTAATGGCAATCTTTCACTGGAAGAAGCCTAAGACAAGCATATGAGGGGCTGGAAGAAAACTATGATGATCTGCAATTCTCAGAAAGAGGTGGCAGATAAGTAGCAAATCCTCTTATTTGGGTACCATACAGCTGCTCTGCAAAGCTGCTAAAAGTCAGCTGGATTTTTCTGTGGATTTAGGGCCAGATTCAAAGGCAGGTCCATGCATCATTTGTGTGTTTATCTTTATGAAAAAATACTTCCAAGATAGGAAATGGGAGTTACAAGCCCTGTTTTTTATCTGTGCTTCATAATGTTGAGGAAAACTTTATACTGATACTAGCATGGTAATTTTTGAAGGCAGCTTTCTTTATGTTTTGCTGTTATTATTTTTGGGTAGGTTCTGAAAGGGGCCAAGAAATAAATTATTGGATCAAGAATTTTAAAACAGGTGTGCTGGAGTGTGTTCACTTGGTGTCTCCAAATGAAATTAACTGCATTTTTGCCACAAAGGAGGAAAAAATTCTGTTTGCTTCAAAAGAAAAGATACAGTAAATTCTGTTCTACAGCAGACTCTTATAGGACTTAGTAATATATTAGATGCTCAATAACTCAAGCATGTTTCAAAAAAGTACCAGCACACATTTACTTGAATTCTGGGACAAGAGCTTATCTGTTTTTCATGAAAGTGTGTATACTTGCCTTATCATTGCAGTTTATTGGGCAGCCATAAAAAAAGATGGAGACCCTGTGGAATCCAACCAGTGCGAGGTCACCAGTCACCAGAGTGATGTCACCTCATTCACCCTAACCCTTTGTGCCTCACACATGAGCCAGTTGCTCACCCATGCCATGATGTGTTTACCCAGCTGTGTGCTGCACTTTTTATCCTTATGGATAAAATGTACAGCACTATGAGAGAGAACATTGAAAGCTTTTCTGAAATCCGAAAGGATTACATCCACTGGCTTCCCTTGGTCAGTCACCTGGGTTACCTTATCATGAAAAGAAATCAGGTTTCATAAGAAGGAATTTCCTCTCATGAAGCCATGCTGACCGATGGCTTGTCTTTCAGGTGTTTTTCAATACCTTCCTGAATAATCTTTTCCGTAACTTTACCAGGCACTGAAGTGAGACTGACAAGCCTGTAGTTTCCAGGGTCCTCCTTCTTGCACTTCTTGGAATCGGGACAACATTTACCAGCTTTCAGTCAGCTGTGACATCTCCCTTGGATTCCTAAGACCACCCAAAAATCATCAAAAGAGATTTTCCTATGAAATCAGCTAGCTCTGAGGATTCTTGGATGAATCTTATCAGGTCTCATAGATTTGTAGGGATCCAGGTGGAGCAGCAGATCCCACTCTTTCAGGGTCAGCTGGGAGTGGATCATTCTCACAGTCGTGGTCCTCCAGCTCAGGGCACTGAGACCTCCTTGGTCAATCATCCATGTTGGAGACAGAGACCAAAGAATGCATTCAACACCTCTGCCTTACACATACCCCTTTGTGAGGTGACCGTCCTCATCCTGTAATGGGCCAATGTTGTTTTTATATTCCCTATTGTCATTAATATATTTGAAAAAACTCTTTATTGTCCCTCACAGTTTTGACCAACTTCAGCTCTGTTTTGGCCACATAAATGTTCTCCCTGCAGAGGCAGCAGCATCTCTGTATTCCTCCTGTGTCATCTGACCTTGCTTCTGCTTGCTTTTTTGCCTTATTTCCAAGAGAAAATTCCTGTTCAGCCAAGCCAACCCTCTGCCCCGCCTGCTTGAATTCCAACATCTGTGAATTGCTGCTCCTGTGCCCTTAGAGGAGGTGTTAAAAAATGCAATGATGGACCCCAGCAACTGCAAAAAAATTTTCCCAGGGCATATTACTCACTTGTGTCCTGATCAGCCTTATGTCTGCTCTCCTCATGTCCAGAGCTGAAGTTTTCCTACTCTCAACAGAGATTTTAAACTCAATCATCTTGTGGTCACTGTGACCAAGACAGCTGCCAACCCCCACATTGCTTATGAGATTCTCTCTTTAGATGAGCAATAGGTCAAGGAGGGCATCTTCCTGAGCCAGGTCCCTTAGGACCTATTCCATAAAGTTGTCATCCAGGTTTCTTAGGAATCTTTTGGCCTGGGTTGTACCAGCTGTGTGATGCTCCCAGTTAATTTTTGGCAAGTTGGAGTCACCCATAAGGACAAGGGTAGCTGGCTTGCAAGTGTCCCTTAATTCCTCAAAGAACAGTTTGTCAGCATTATCGTCCTGCCTGGGAAGTCTGTAGTAGACTCCCATGATGACATCATCATTATTTATTTGCCCCTTGGTTCTTTCTAGAGGCTCTTGCTGGTGCCATACATGCTAACCCTTCTATTGCATACCTTGTGACTCCTTCTTTCCTGCATATTCCTTCTGAAGAGCCTGGAAACATGCATCAAGGCACTGCAGTCACAAGACTCATCCCAGAACGTTTCACTATTACCACTGGTGTCAAATCTCTGCTCATGCAGATTATGCTGTTTTGCAATATACAGTCCAAATGTAACTTGCAGTAATGTAGCATGCAATTGGCTTTCAAAGCAAGGTTATTAAATTGGTACCTAATTTTATCTCTTGATATAAGTGGTGAAATCCTTCTAAATTCAGAGATGACTATGCACTGGCTAACAGTAAAATTCAGCCAATCACAAAATTACTGAAACCTGCAGGACAGAGCTCCTGAAATTCTCAGCTAGTTTTAATCAAATTTATCTGATGGATTTAGCCATGAAAAATTGGAGTATTTATATTGCATCATTGCATCTCAAGCGAAGAGGAAGAGCAGCACTCACCAACTGGGACAGCCAAATAAAGGAACAATTTCAGTGCAGACACCAATTCCTTCTTAAAAATGTTCAGAAGAGAATTCTTTTGGAGACAGTGAGTAACTATTCAGACTTTCCAGTAGCACTTCAAAATGCAAAGAATCATGAAATTGTAGAATTCCATGTTAGAAGGAACCTAAAGACCATCTAGTTCCACCCCCCTGCCACAGGCAGCAGCACTTTGTACTCCTGCCTTGGATCAAGACCAGGTTGCTCAGAGCCTCATCCTTCAGATTTCCAGGGATAGAGCATACACAGCTTCTCTGGGCACCCTGTTCCTTTGTCTCACTGTCGTCCCAGTACAGAATTTCTTCCTATTATCTAATCTAAATCTATCCTCTTTCAGTTTGAAGCTATTACCCCTTGTCCTTTTACTATAGGCCTTGGAAAAACTCTGTCATATTTATTATATCTCCATTTATGAATTTCAGGGCTTCAGTGACATCTCTCTGGAGCCTGAGTCATGTAAGGTGGCTGTATTATATGAAATAGAGTTTACATTAACTATGAATAAGCAGAACTATAGTCGAATGAGATGTTTTTTCAAATCTTGTGTTACAAAAATCTAGGTTCTTGCAGTGCTTTTGAGGTCTCAGGATATTCCTCGTTACTGTTGGAGCCATCTTATGCACTCTAAAACACTCTAGTCTGGTCACTGCCAGTTAAAGACACAGATCCTATGCAGGATGATGTGCATGTAAAATGTTTACCTACACATCAGCAAATAATTTTGTCTATGATTTTGGTATTCTCTGAGTCCTTACTTCTATACAGAGATTTTAATGCTATTTTAGGAAGGCAAAATAGACGCTCTCTTCTTGCAAAAATTCGCATTGAGGAGTATTTTATTTATAATATGCATTTTAAAAGTGCCTTGGCAAGAAGTGGCTTTGATTTTGAAGAAGAGTCGTTTTGAATAATTAACCATGAATTACTCTACTTAGAAGAAAATAATTATAGGTTGGACATAGCTGCTTCAAATGAGATACATGGAGTTAGTGACTATTGAAAATATAAGGCCACCTGCTAGAAGCTGAAATAAATATAAAAACGAACTTTCTCTTACAGTCAGGATTTAACTATGGTATTTTAAAATGTCTCCAATTTCAAACATGCAAATTTCTTCTAGACAGAATTATTAGTAGAACTATATTGTTGAATTACAAAATCCTCAGTGTAATAATTAAAGAAGGTAGTTTTATCCTTTAAAAGAGATTTGTGATTAAGTCTTGTTTTAATATCTGAGCTTTTGCTCAGAACTACTGCGAACACTATAAATACCTTTTCAAATAATAAAAAAGATTAATCTTCTTTAAACCCAAGGTATTTTTACATGCAAATATTTTATGGTGTTTTTTCAAACATATGTTTGTAGTACATGTATAGAGATATACACATAAGCAACATGGTTGCCTTCAGTTTTGGGTGTAAGGGATTTGGCATCCACGCACCATTAAATTTCATTATATGGAAAAGAATAATTCAACAGTTGTTTTTAAAGTCATACTTAAGAAAATACTGATGGCAGAATAGCCTAAGATTGTGTACTGTTTTTCAAGAACTCTTATTTATTTGAAAATCACCTGAATACTGAATTTATTACAGGAATAAATCCTTATAATTTATTTCTTTCAACTACTTATAATTTAGGGGGTTTTTTCCCCATAAACATATGCTTGCATCTTTCATAACTTGAAATTTTCTGCAAAAGTCTTAAATGTTACTGTGAATTGATGATTTTTGGTGCTTCTTTAAATGCCATTCTCAAGGTCATTATTGCATGCCTATATAACCTGTGTTACTTCCTTTCCAATGGGTTTTGCTGACATATATTCATCATGTGATATTGCTTATGCACCCTGCTACCCTGTAATGGGTTATTGAAGTGCAATTGTGGGAACAAAAGTTTTCATGGATATTTATCCTTCTTATAATTGTCATGCCATTTCTACAGAACCCACCAATACTTTGTCTTGTTGTCAGAACAAAGGTTTTTTCCAATTTAATCTTGTTTTTTGTTTTTGTTTGCTAATTAGTGTGCTTTAGTAAAAGGTAGTAGTGACTGGTACCCAAAGGCAGATAGGTGAATGAAACCTGTGGCATATAGAGTCAGACAACCAGAAATAGTAGCCTTTGCTGTTGAAGAAGCTGAGATGATGGCCTTTCTCTAAACCTTAAAGCTAAAATTATTCTTTGGTGGGGGTGGAAAATGATTTTTCTGATAAAAATTTAAGGTATTTATCATTAACTAAAAAATTGCAAAAATATTATCATATGTACATTTTCAATAGTGGCTATTTCATTTTTAACTTCTTATTCTTTTGTAGCACTACAAAGCCAGCCAGAGGCTGTTCAAGTGCTTAAACCCTGCGTATTTATGAACACAACATCTGAGCATTAGTTGTGTTAGCTCGCTCTGGTGCCAGTGTGTGTTATCTTAATGTGAGAGTGCTCCCACCTTTTGTGGTTGGACTGCTGCCATGTTGGCCTATCCTTTGAAAGTGAATAATACCTTCTGTTCATTTTTTTGGTGTTACCTTCCAGACGTTTCTAAAAGGCTTTACTTTGAACCTGTGAGAAAATGATGTGGAGCATCTAACTACAGAAAGTAGGCCTTCTAGAACATAGTTTAGAATTTCTAAGTTCTACAGTAATTTCTGGACATACAGGGTATTGGGTTGAGTTCATATTAAATTATTTAAAATATATATGATTCTACTGTAGCAACTTCTTACCACAAAAGTATTTAGCCATGCTTTACTAATTCCCCCCTCCTTTGTTGTAATCAAAACCCCTTTCTTTGTAATGTGGATATTAATCTTTCTCCTAAGTGTTATAGAACCTTCATTTTTATTTGATCTAGAAGCATATAAATTATAAGCAACTTTAAGCAAGTCAAAAATACAGTGAAGGACTAAAGTAAAACTACAGATAATGTGGAAGTCATTCCCTTTATTAACTGTACAACTAGATCAGTCTCTGTAAGGTCTTCCAGTTTTCCAGATTGAATTAAGTCTGACTATTCTCATTATTTACAAATCTTACTTTCAAAAAGGAGGAAAAGAGTTTCCTTTCAGAATTTAATTGCCAGAATGTGTTTATAAAAAAGGCAATGGAAAAATGGGGCATTTAATTATGATTTTAAATTATTTTAATTCTTGTGCACCTGTTTAATCAAAAGAAAATAATGTATGCACAGTAAGGTCCTTCCATTATGTTTCTGATGACAATAGCAGGTATTATGAAAGTATTACAGGAAGTGAATATTTAACATTTTCGTTCGTTATGTCAGGAGACAGAAGAACTATTGTACTGGATAATTTTTAGAAAATTCTGTTATATGAAGCTATAAAATTCCAATTCAGGTATATCTGATTACCATATAAAGTTAAATGCTCACCCAAATATTTAATTAGGTATTTGATTTGTATGCTTGTAAGAAAAATGTATTATCCTCAGATACATAGATCTGTAGAGAGTACTGCAGAGCTGATACCCTGGCACATGAGCATTTTCTGCATACAGCATAGAAGAGCTGGAATTACAGGATTCAGTACTTTCTTTTCATATAATTACACCTTCACTCTGTGAAGAGTGTGGTTTGTGCTGTTGCTGGACTGAGATTTACAGTGAACCGAGCTGCTGTATGAATAACCTCTGCTTCTTGGCTCCTGAGGCTGGAGTGTGTGAAGGGGCAGGCTGCTGCAGAAAGAAGTGGTACCCTAGAACTTGAATGGGGTGCTGAATTCTTCCACTCTTGCCAACTTTTGGGGCAGTTTGTGCAGTGTGCAGATCGGGCTACTGGAAACAGGGATTATGATATGTTATTTGGGACACATGTGAACATTCATCAGTAGACTAAATCAATGTAAGATGTTCTTTCAGAAGGGAAACCATCGTGTGGTGCCAAATATTCTGCAATAATGTGTTAAAGGTGTCTCAAACTAAGAAGTCAAATTTGCTCCAGTTTGGTAATACATTAAATAAGTTAATGTCTATTCCTCTCAAAATATGTTGGCTAAATATTTTCTAAAATGTTTAAAGTATTTTTAAAAGTTTTAAATATTGTTTTAAATATTTTAAAAATATGGCTTAGTGTTTGTGAAGCAGCTGGGCAGTGATGTCTGCAAGAGGAAAGCATGAGAGAAAATACATAATAATTATAATAATACGAGCTTTAAAGTGTGTGATAAGTTAGATATAAAGGCATTCATTGAATGCTTGTAGAAAATACAATATTTAAATAAGAGATTTTTCTCTGTTCTGTGCCCAAAAAGGCAAAACTAAGTAGAACTTAAAATTGATGGTTTCTGTTAGAGCCAATATTTTCAAACTTTTTTACATTCCTGTTACTGATAGGTAATCTGATAATTGGCTCTCGCAATTAGGGGATGAATATCGTGTGTATGTTAAGAGAGGTTTTGTTGATGTATGGTCATGTTATTGTAGTTTGTTGTTTAGATGTCCTCTGTTGTCCCCACAGTCCCCTTTCCCCACTCTGTGCTGGTGCAGTCCGGGCTCTCGGGGACAGGTCAGAGAAAGCATGTCCGTGTGCCCTTTCCATGGGGCAGCTGGGAATGGAAAAGCTCTTTGCTAGGGTCGTGGCACGGCAACACTTGACCTCCAGTCAAGTGACAAGAAAGCAGTCTCCAGCGATAAATGGCAAAGAAGAGCTGACGGACAGGCCTTGGGAGGGGCCAGGGTTACCTGATGCCAGCCCACAGGTAGAGAAGGTGGAGCTGCCATTTTGTGAGTGAGCACGTGGCAGTTTAGTTCGGTGCTCCCAGGGCTGTTCTTTTTCCTTATTCAGTCCTTTGTTGTATTTGTTAAGGTTTAATAAACCTTCTAAAATTCTAAAGTGAGCAGTCGTTTCTCACATACCTGACTTAAAAACTTCTAAGAAGCTTTTTCAATCTGTGCAAGAATTTTTATATGACTGTTTATACTATAGCATTGTCATAGCAGATGAGAAGGGAAAGCGCTTGTAAATGAGTTAGTCTTTTGTAGGATGAACAGAAACCAGAACACTGAATATTCTGGACAGGCAATTCAAAGAGCATTTGTAAAAATAGGGGAAGTATTTAGTTTCTCTTTAATATATCTTTTGTCTAGGTGTTTCTCTCTAACTGCAAACTTCAGATTACTAAAATTGTTGAGTTGATACATATTTGAAAATACCTATCTATATAATATCTGTCTTAATCTTTAATATAATTTCTGGCTCAGTTTTTATCCCCAGTTACGCAACAGACTACATATCTGTACAGTCTTAACAGATAAAGAAAACTATTATCATTTGTGTTATGGTTTTATATATAATTTCTTCATTTATTTTGCTTACTAACCCAACCACAGCTAATTCTAGTGAGATTTAAAGAAATTATTCACTTTAGTTTCTTTTAGCTTGTCTTCTTATTGTTGAGTCTTTAGTCTACACGTGTTCAGCTTTTCCTGCAAACTATTAGAGTCTCATCCCTCCAAGAAGCACAGATCCATGGGCAATTCACACTTTGCTGTGACTATTCTTGGATTCCAGTCAGAGCAAGGTTCTTTTTGCAGTAGCTAGAAGGGGCCAGGAGGGGCATGGGCAGGACTCTGTGATTATTCTGTTCCACCTCACATCATGTGCAGGGGGTGGCAGGAAAGGGCCAGTCGGGTAGTAGAGCAAGTGTTGGAGCAAGTGTTGGTTTCATGTGGGGAATACTCCTGTGTTAATGGTTTGCCTGTCCTGTACACTCTGTTATTAATATTAGGGAATATCATTCCCAACCCATGACAGGTAGTTAACATGGTTTACTGTGGATGAGAGTCATGACCCTGATCTATTGTATGTTAGATGTTGAAAGGGCTGGGATCTTTTATCATAGACTGAGTGCTTTCACCAGCCTCACATCCATTCCATGCTCTGCTTCCGTGCCACTTGATGTCTGATGGGTTATAGGCTGGCACCACTCTTCTAACAAAAATATTAAATATTTTGTGATTGTATCACACAGACATAACATTCACCTAATTTCTAC
Organism: Setophaga petechia; assembly: GCA_024362935.1. NCBI lineage: Eukaryota > Metazoa > Chordata > Aves > Passeriformes > Parulidae > Setophaga > Setophaga petechia. Next base: position 40,811,675 of record JANCRA010000004.1, read on the forward strand.
CTTCAGAAGAAACAAAATAATCCAATATCCCGAGTAACAGTTAAGTGCATCATTTACAGAATTATTTCCCCCTTAACAGTTCCAAGTGCGCAGTTGGTGAAACTTGATGCCCTAATGGAGGCTTTGAATATGTGGCTTTTTTTAAACTAGAGTATAGGCTATTGTTGGCAATTGTTGAAAATACTCTTACAATTTTATTTTCTGTGTCCTAAAGAAAACAAAGGGATTTTAAAAAGCTGTTTTCTTGTTACAGGGTTCATCCAAAGAGGTCAGCTATGACTTCTTCTTAAAATACAGAAAAATTTTAAGTAAGCAGCCATTTAAACAGTTATGCAGCCATATTTTTTCAGACATATTTATATGTCTGAGAAAATAACTGTAAAAGCCATTTTAATTTTTTTTTTCATTTTACATGTAGTTTGTCCCTTTACCTCAAAGATTTGTGATCTTTCTGAAGTCATTCTCCTCACCCATATTATTATGCTCTGGCATATTCTTTGCACATACATGAATGCTGCAGCTTTGCACTTACTAGAGGCAATAAAATGAGAGGAAAAGTGTCAGAACTGAACAATCTTGACTGTCAAATATAAACTTCTCTAGCATTCATGGCTATTGCTCTAATCGTTGATGCCAAACATTGAAATAATTTTCTTTCCCTGAATGTTTTTACTGGCCAGGATGCATAGAGGAGTAGTGTGCTCAGTCATGAGCATGCTCCAGCAAGGCTGGAAATGTTCCCTTTGAGCTGTCAATCATTAGGCCAGCCAAAGTGAAGACAAGCACATTGACAAGTGAGAATGGTAATAATTTATTTTCTATCGATGAGTGGTGACAAATCATTTTTTGAAGCTGCTATTCTGAGTCTACATGAAGAAAGACAGAGATGGCCCTAGATGAGGCTCTTCACACCTCATTTAGCCCAAATGTAGCCACTTGGGTGGTGAATCGGTTCAAAGTATCAGCCCAGGCATTTCCTCACAGAATTTGTGTGCTGTCAAAACGTGTATTGAAACAAAAGAAAGATTAAAATGCAGTCATGTGAGAAATTCAGGAATATAATTTCCATCACATAACTCCAGGTACAGAAAAGAGATTAGAAGAAGAAATAAGCAAAATATTAAGGGTGCTTTCAGTAGGGGTAGATTTTTAAAGATGTTAATTAATAAAAATAGCATGAGGATTTATCAAAGCGTGGGCAAGCCCCCTTCAATTTTCAGCTGACAGGTCAGATTAATTCATGTGCTTCCTACCAGTGCATAACACACTACATATCTTATTTAAATTTACTTTTGCCAATACCCACTGATGTGCTTAGTGTCTGACAGCCCATGCTATTTCAGAATCCAGGTGGATATTTTATTTTAAAGGATATAGCAAACCTGTCCCATTAATTTTATCAATTATATAATTTTTTTATTTCTGTCGGGAAAAAAATTAAAATACTGTTAAGGTCTGACTCTAAGGATGCTGTGTACATTTTAATCTGCTCATTTTTTTAGGTATGATTTTTGTTCCTGTCTGTATATAAAGTCAAATATTCTCTTAAGCAGATGTTCTTGAATCCTCTGAATTGAAGCTAGGGTTCGCTTCAATTGTTGTGGGGGTTCACACTTTCTTTTCTTATTGTCCACTACCCTGGAGGAAGCAAAAAGAGAAGAAACAATCAGAGGAGCAAAGTTCTTTTTATCTTCAGGAAAGTTGTAAAGTAGGCATCGCTCCCGCCTGTCTTGTGCTGGAACAAAACCTCCCTATCCTTTGCCTAAACATGCAAAAAAATAATTTGTACTTAAACAAGCAATGATTTTATATTGCAAGATATGTAAGTAACAAAATTATGGTTTTACTGTGTCACACTTACAAGAAATTGTTCTGCTTAGTCTACTAAGATAATATTTTATTTACTCAGAGCAAGTCAAAGGGTCTCATGTCTTTTAATATGGCTTAAGTCATCTCAAATATAATGACCAAATGCATATTTGATTATGTATGTCCAAACTGTATTTATTTCTCTTCTTATTTCTCTTAAAATTATAACTTGCTTGAGAAAATGCAAATCAGAGAGGTAGAACTGGAACTATTATGGCTTTTAGATAGCCTTAACCTGCCTCTCTGTGTATTATGTTGGGAGGTTTGTGTACAAAATAGTTAAGTTTGATGATGGTTTATTATCTTATTTGCAAGACAGTATATAACATTTGATGTGCCAGGGAATCGGTGGGAAGCATTAATGATGTCAATTAATTTGATATAAATTTATATACTGATAATACAATGGTTGAACAGAAAAAATGTAACATTACCTTTCAATGTACAGATATATTTTGACATAAAGTATATGTAGTTTGTTTATACTAGATTATAGCTTTTGTAGGTTTCCTGGTTTTGTTTCAAATTTTTAGCGCAGTTAATGCAAAAATAATATGAAAAGAGTGTACCCTGTATGGAGCTCTGTTCTTCTGGCATGTTGCACTAATATTGGAAATACAATAGTGAGTTTTTCTGAATGATTCATAGTACCAGGCACTTAAATAACTGACTTTTATTTGGTATTGTTTTGTCCACCAAAGTAACATGACAGGATAGCCTTTTTGCATAAATCCCAAGATCACTCTTTTTACCAGCTATCAACCAGTTTATACTTAACTAGGCATTTATTTATTAGTTCTTAATGGTAGGGTCCACAAGATGACTACATATGAGAGAAAAATCTGTTAACACCAACTTTTTAATTAATCTTTGGGAGGATTCAAGGAGGTCTTTGTATTTCTGTAAACACTGGAATTTATGTAGGCTGATTGCTAAAATTGCAGCTGAGTTTCGTTTTTTCAGATCTGTAGCTCTTTTTGTGTTACATTCTTAGCCTTCTGTTTGTAAACATACACAAAAGAATATATGTGGAGAGGGAGACAGGCCTAACTTTTTGCCGTTTGCCCCTTGAGCATTTGGAGAAAAGACTGAAGAGAAAGAGAGAGGAAAAGAAAAAAGAGGAATGTCAAGGGTAGCAGTTTGATGGCTGGGGCTTTGATCCACCTAGTCTTGTGGAATGTATCTCTGCCCATGATGGGAGGTAGAATGAGATTATCTGTAAGATGCCTTCTGACCTAAACCATTATATGAGTTTGTGAATTTCAAACATGGATGGATTGAGGAGGAGGAAATGACAAAGTAGACATCCCATAGGAAATCAGCAATCATATTGTTGGCAGACAATGAAGAGTGAAAATCCTACAAAATAGTTCAAATCATTTACTCTGTATGGTACCCTATTTTGTCTGATAAGACAGAATCTGCTAGCAGTGCCCAGACATGCTAGGTGGTTCCTCTCTTTTTGCTTAGTCTGGACAGAGAGCCCTTGCTGCTGGCATACAGGCTCTCAAGAGCCAGGAAAGATGGACAAGACTTCTGACCTCTCACAATATTGATGTGCTGAGATTCCTTATAAAATATTCCTCCTTTGAAATTGAGTTCTGGAAATGAATCTCTGCCTCACCAGCTTTACCTGCTGCTGAAACACCGCCCGATTGCAGAGGAGCTCACCTGACACTGTAACCAGGAGGGATGGGGAAGCCAGAGCAAACATCTCTTCAGTGATCCCTTTAACAACAGAATAAAATTGCCCCAAATGGTCTTTATGAAAGTAATGCCTCTTTGTTTCTAATGAAACCATTTGCAGCAAAGAGAACAAATAGAGCACAAGGAAAAAACTGAGCTGAAGGATTATTTTGTTCCTTTGCTTCTTCAGTGAAAACCAGAATACAGTTTAGAAGACTGTGAACAATGGGCCACTGTAAACTTTCTGTTTCTTGGTTTTGCAGTCTGCAAATAGGGATACATTTCTCTATGTGGCTGTTTTGAGAGTAAGGCATTAAAAAATCAGATGCATGGGTTTGTTGTGCCACTGGAAATCTCCATACAGAGGACCAAAAACCGCATTGCCAGCTCTCTTATAAGAAGGCAGTTTGGGTTATTTTTGACCAGACCCTGATTTTCTGAGTTCCTCAAAGACAGAAAGACATATATTTCCTCTTCCCATTTTCATATATCAGTGTAGCTTTGCCCTTAGCTGTGTACAAGCCTTCTTCCTTTTCCATGTGAGCTTGTCAGTCTTCTGTTAACCATGTTAGGTACATGATTTACTTCTATAACCTTGGAGGTCTATGAGCTTTGACCTCTTTTGAATAGGTTCTTTTTGTAAAAGGCTATCCTGACTCCTCCTGCAGGTGGTGTTCCCACAGAGAGTTTCCCTTGTTTCATCAGACCATGGGAGGGAGCCTTTGTACCCTTGCATGTCATAAAATGCCAGTGAGAGCTTCCATACTGCATTTCTGCATCCTTAAAGGACGCTACAGATTGACTTGCTCATGTTCACTGAACATACATGGAGGAAAATGCCAAGCTTTGCCAAGTCTCCCTTTTTTAGTCATAGAAAGCTGTAACACAGCTTCATATTTACTAGTTTGCTAGAGCTAGATCTAAAATTTGAAAAAAATTAGTAAATGTAGTTAGCAAATGATATACAGTTCCACAAAGGTTGAAAATATGTAGGGACACCTACATATATTTAGGCTGAGTTTGAGGATAAAACACTGGAGCCCAAGTGCCCAAAGATGCTGTGGAGTTTCTGTGCAGAGGAATTCAGGATTCTCTGAACAAGAACCTGAGCAAACCAACATAGTTACACCTTGTTTTAGTGTAGGGCTGGATGACTTCTATAGATCCCTTCCAACTCTGATGGTGAATAGCATTTAATGAGTTCAGACTCTAATGGACAATGTTTGCATACATTTTGAGCTTTAACCTATGGAACCTGGCTGAAGACTGGGCTGCAATACTTGTGAAAGTCCATTGGTCCAGTTCTCGAAATGACAATAAAGAGCTTTAGCCAACAAGTAATCTTGCATCATAGTGACATCCTTGGAGGAATAAAGGGAGCAGTCATCTTAAAAAGATTGATAAAGTGCAATGCTGTTGATAAACCTGAGAAACACCAAAGCTATTTGAGATCAGAAGATAGATAGTGATTTCAAGTTCTCAAGGACTTGAAATTGTGTAGTCTGAAAGAAGGGCAGTTGTTGGGATATTCAATACAGAAATATTGAAGGTGCATTCCAGTGCACTGGACAAAGCTCCAGTATTGTAGTGCCTTGGCTGGCCAAGGGGCACTCATGTCTGAAAGAGATTAAATAGAGTGACTAAAATCACATAAGGGTGGATGCTTGTGCTTTAGCCTGGTTTTGACTAATAGGAACACAGGCCTTGTCCCCTTCTAATAACATCAGTTAAATCAGATATAAGGAAATGCCACTTGCATCAACTGATAAATTGGAAAGTTACTATTTCAATTTTAAAAATGTACTACAGTATTTGGCACATGAAATTTTATGAAGATTGGCTATTTTATGCACAAGTTTGGGCTAAAGATGGATACAACAAAGTAATATTTGATTTGAATTAAAAGGCAGCCACTGTGCCGTCTTTAAGCTTTAATTCTTACCTAAACTTCAATTCGATTTTTCACCAGAACCTCGTCTTCTTTAAAGTACCATGCAGATATGTTATAGAAACTTCATTTAAATATATATTTAATTAGAAATCTTTTATGATTTTAATGAACCTTAAAAGTCTTTTGATGAGCAGTCAGTGTAATTATGGTATTTAAAATTATTGGATAAATGCATACTTTACAATCTACCTTCCTTGCAACTATGTTTTCATGCTGGATATTTTTAACATGAAGCATTGTTTCACCTTCTGTCAGTTTATCCTCCTCTTCCTTCCACAAAAATGCTTTATCTCTGAAATAAAATTAAATATGCATGATACTTCTTGTATTGAATAATATTGCAATAGCACAGTTAAAAATCAATCTAAGAGATGAAAATTATTTTGATTTTGTTAGAGAAGTGACAAAATTGATAATTTGTTGTGCACAAGTAAATTACTGACTAGCTCTATCCTATATGTGTTGTCTCTTTTGTGCTTGAGGAAATTACCTGAAAAATTGCTGCAGAAGATGTGTTGTGCTAGGTATTGTGCTATCAGCAATCTGCTTCACTACCACAACATAAAGAAAGAGAGAGGCTCAGCAAATTTAGAAAAATAAAGGGGCCATAGAACTAGTAGTTAAAAGGGGAAAAAGTGGGCTTTTTAATACATCCTGTGCTTTATCACACAACCTGCCTGAAGACCATTAACTCTCACATGCTGAGCCTTGCAATTCATTGTTCAGAAGCAGGACACATTAGGTCCTAATAAATAGTTGTTTCTTTGCTTTTTTCCTTTGTGTGTGTGTTTCTATGTGGTTTTTATTAATGAAAACTGAGCTCATAGTAAGTTGGGTCTTTAATACAGAATAGATAAGCTAATATAAGCATAATGAGCCCAAAGAAAGCAGCAAACAGCAATATTGTTTCTCAGGACCACAAAACAGTCAAATGTCTTCTCCTAACTGAAAGGGTAGTTCAGACAAAAAAATACTTGACTATAGCATAAGGTGTCAACAACTCCCATGCAGTGACTTGATCTCCTTAGGCATGTAGATAGCTGGCCATGAGGTAGTCATTCCTGATAGCAATGTTTTTAGTGTCTCACCCAGGAAAGGATATTAGAAGGTTGCAGCTTTCACCAGCAGTCAGTACAAGCCCTGGTTTGTGTCAGCTGTGCTAGGTTCAGAAATTCTCCTCTTCCTTTTGCAAAAGAACATGAACATTTATTCTGTTCTGTTAAATTACTCCTGTTTCATTCACTGCCCACCTTTTAAGTGCAAGAGAAATGTCACTTGCACTCACGTTTTGCAAGGAGATACATGTACAATAGCGTATGCGTCCTGTCATCTTCGTATCTTATGTGTGTACTGTCATATGGAAAAGCTTAAGATATTTGAATTTCTTTCTGTTCAACTGGACTTTTCTTCTAGGTATTTAAACTTTTTATTTTGAGCATTATTTATTACCAAGTCAAATAGTCTTGTTTTCAGATTTCTACGCAACTTTTCAGAAGGTGCTCATTCTGTTTTGCTATGCACTACTATGTAATGTAGTAGTACCAAATGGAGTTCTAAATGTGTTACTAGAACTTTTGTGGTGGTTTGTTCTTTGAGTTTATATTTTTACATTAAATCATACTTAAAAATTTTAATACGGTTTTGCCATAAGCCTTTTAAATTGTTTTTTTCTTTGACTTTTATAAAAAATTATGAGTTACTCATTTCCATAGTTGATATGTCTGTCTAGTAAACATAGATTTTTACAAGATTAACAGCTTTATGATCTGCAATACCATTTACAGATACTGAGAGTATTAATCCAGACACAGTTTTCTTCTGGCATAAACAAACAGTCTGTGCTGATTCATATAATTGTCTTTGTTTGACCTAGCTTTCTGTGCACATAGGTTTTGTTCCTTTTATCTTCATGTCTTCTTTTCTTGGTGGGGGGGATTTCAGCTAGTTCCATGAAATTGTAAAATACTTTCAGTCTTAAAAATATTTTGATATTTGAAATAATTGTATAATTTACTTTTCCTATCTGCTTATATTTCCATCCATTTAATATATTCCTCCAAGATAAATACTCTTCTCACTCTCTGTTCTAAGATTTACCTGTTTGTGATTTATATATTTATTAACCCTTTGCTTTATCTTTGTATATTATTTAATCCAGTGTTCTAGATTTAAATTTTTTTAATTACTTACTTAGCCCAGCCATAGCCCAGTCTTGGGAGATCAGTCTGTTGAATAGATGCCTTGGTGATGCTGTATTGTGCAAGGAGTTGCACATCAATATTCACACATCTCTGCATGTATAAATAGTCCATGTTTACAAATTTTCAAGATAGATCTGTGTGCAAATCTGGCAGCTTTGCCAAAAATAAAGGAACTGCTTAAGAGTGTCTGTTTCAATGTTTCTGCCTTTTCCATATTTTGTGCATCAGTGATGCTGTCTCTTCTGGCTTCTCACATCTGATAGTCAATTCACAGAATTTACAGCAGTAGTAGCGGATGTGAGAAGGAGAGAAGGGTATTTTTGGTTGGCACAAACATGGGCAAAACATGTATAAATGTACATGTATATGTTAATATTTCCTCTCCTATACTTGTCTGTTTCCTGCAGCACTGCAGTTGGGATTTAAACATCAGCATGCCCATATCTGAAAAAGAGAATAGAGATGTTAAATGTTGGTTGGGAGGGACTATTTAAGCTAGAAAATGTAGATATGCTATTTATTTAACCACAATTTGAGTAAGTTTAGGATAAAAATGAGACAGAGACAGACCTGTCACCATTTTGTGCTTGACTTGTATGACATCTCACTCTTAGGCAAAAGGGAGCACCCAAGATTTGTAGATTCTTGTGGTCAAAAGAAATTTTAAAAGTCAGAGAGTACACAAAAACTCAACAAATTTTATCATGGAGAATGGAGGGAAATCAATCAATCAGTTCCAATGTCAGTCTAGCCAACAGAAAGGCCAGGGACATCTGGCATGCATCCAGCTTGGTGGAGGTAAATTCTTACAGCTTTTCCCCACCCTAAGGGTAGCTATCTCACTTCCTATGCAAATTAGTTACCACGCACAGTCTATTCTTTCAGATCTTTCTGGAAATGGGTTGGAGGCCTTGGGAGTCTTGGGTAGCCTTGTTTTCCCCCTGCAGTCCGTGCCCACTTCTTGGCCTCATTCTTGTGGTTGTGCTGTGTGCTGTGTCGTACTTACCTTCAGGAACCAGAACAAGGATGTGTGTCTTGGATAAGTGCTGCCCTACCTTTGCATGGCCTCCATCTGCAGCCACATCTTTTTCTTTCTCATGGTGGCTCCATAGCCATCTGCCAATTGGTGCTGGAGCTCCTTATCTTCTGGGATTCTACAACTTGTAAAAAGTCCTTGTGATCATAAGAATCTTAAATAGCTGTTACAAGCATATAATCTCTTCCTCAGAAGTAACCCGGTCACTAAGAAATGCTGTAATTTGACAAAAAGTAATACTTTTACACAGTGTCCACTTCTATTTTCATGGTTTCAGCCATATCTGTGACTGGTTTATATACTTAGAAATCAGAAAATCTGCTGCTTAGGATGAAATCGACATTCCAGATGCCAGCTGCAGCAGACAAAGTAGGTTTTATGGTCCTAAGTTTTTTTGTAATTTCCAAATATATCAAGCTCGTTAAAAATACTGAATAATTAAAACTATTGTTGAAGACTAAAAGACTTAACGGTTGAAAATACCTTTTTAACCCTTTAGTCTTTTAATATTTTATCCTAGAATAAAGTACACATGATGCTCCAGAATGCTGTTTACTTTGAGCAGAAATTTAGAGAAAATTAGAATTTCAAAAGAGAAAATTGCACTAACTTTGGCTTATTTATTGTGATATCCCTAATTTCTTTATTTCTTTGACTGTTCTTTATGCAGGAATTATTCTGTGAAAGCACAGAGCATTGTGCTGATTTCTGATCTTTAGAAGTACAAAGTACATTACCAGGAGTTCAAATATTGCAATGAATTATTATGGGTTTTATCTTTTTGATATCTCAGACTATCCTAGTCAGTGTCAATCTGATGCTGTTGCTTAGTGCCATGTTCTCCTGAAATGTGTGAGCAGCTGCGAAGAAGTTAACATTCCTGTTTAAAATGCTGGAAATGGGAGATGAAATAATACTTCTTTTCCAGATATTTTAGGCTCCACCTGTCTCCTGTCTACCTGTCTGCTTTTTTTTTTTTTTTTTTTACCTTTTTTTTTCCTTAATGTTCAAAAATGCCCAATTAGTATCTGGATGGTCAACAAAACCTCTAACTTGAACTTCTTAAGAGTGGACTTCGCACCATTCTCCATCATTTATCATCAGTCCTGGTTAACTGGGGATGCCCCAGATGACTGGAGGCTGACCAATGTGATGCCCATCCAATAGAAGGGTGAGACCTGAGGATCTACAGGCCTGTAGGCCTGACTTCAGTGTCCAGCAAGGTTATGGAGCAGATAATCTTGAATGCCATCATGCAGCACCTACAGGATGACCATGGAATCAGGTGCAGCCAGCACAGGTTTAGAAAATGCAGGTCCTACCTGACCAGCCTAATCTCCTTTTATGACCAGGTAGCCTGCTTAGTGAATGAGAAGAGGCTGTGGATATTGTGTACCTGGACTTCAGCAGAGCCTTTGATCCCACAGTATTCTCCTGGAGAATCTGGCAGCCCATGGCTTGGGCAAGTGCTCACTTCACTGGGTTAAGAACTGGCTGGAAGGCTGGGCCCAGAGCGTGGGGTGAATGGTGCTGCAGTTGGTGGTCAGTCACTACTGGGAATCCCCAAGGCTCACTGTGGGTTCCAGCCCTGCTTAATGTCTTTATTGCTGGTGTGCATGAGGGGATTGAGTGTACCCTCAGTAAGTTGCAGACAGCACTAAGCTGGGCAGGAGTGTTGATCTGCTGGAGCATGGGCAGCCTCTGCAGAGTGATCTGGACAGGCCGGGCCAAGGGGCCGAGGCCGGCGCTGTGGGGTTGAATAAGGCCAGTGCTGGTTCCTGCACTTGGATCACGTCAACCCCATGCAGTGCTACAGGCTGGGGGAAGAGTGGCTGGAGAGTGGCCCAGGAGGAAAGGAGCTGGGGATGCTGATTGACAGCTGGCTGAACGTGAGCCAGAGTGTGCCCAGGTGGCCAAGAAGGCCAATGGTATCCTGGTCTTTATCAGAAATTGTGTGGCCAGCAGGACCAGGGCACTGCTTGTCCCCCTGTGTGTCCAAAAAGGACAGCAGAGCTGGTGAAGGGATAAGGAAGCAGGTTATATCAGAAGGGTCACAGTTTGGATGAAAGAGCTGGGTTTGTTTAGGCTGGACAAAAGGAGGCTCATGGGAAACTTTATCACTCTCTATAATAGTCTGAAAGGATGGTGCAGCGAGGTAGGTGTTAGGCTCTTCTCCCAGTCAGCTAACGACAGGACAAGAGGAAATGGCCTCAAACTGCACTGTGGCTGGTTCAGTTTGGACATCAGGAAGAATTTCTTCATTGAGGGGGTTGTTAGACACTGGAATGGACTGCCCAGGGAAGTGTTAGAGTCACCACCCCAGATGGTGTTCAAGAAAGGACTAAATGTGGCACTTAGTGCTATGGTTTAGTTCACATGGTGGTGTTTAGTCAACAGTTACACTTGATGATCCAGAGGTCTTTTCCAACATTAATGTTTCTATGAGTCTATGATTTCAATACGCTTGACAGATAAATGATATTTCTGTAATGAGAGGATTTTTGAGATTTAGAAACACATTCCCAACCTTTTCCAAGATGAAATCCAAACCTTTTTAAGTTCATCACACAGAGAGACAAAGGCAGGAGCCTGGCAGGTGGGGACTTCACCTGTAGGTAAGAGACCCTTTCTCTGTAACTTCCATGTCAAAGAAAGATATAACCATCCCACAGTCATTCTTTCTCCTGTATTAAGGAATTAGTCAAATCCTCACTCCATCAATTTATTGCAGCATGACAGTGTCCTGTATACTTTCCTTTGTTCTCCCCTTGTCTCTGACCGAAGCTGCAGTGGTCCTGGCTGGCAAAGGCCAACCTGTTAACTTTCTGAGGGGACTTTCTTTTCATTTCATTTTTAACTATGAAATGTGTTTTCCTCTTGAAAATCATATGAAAAACTGTTCACCAAATTGGATTTCAGTCAGTAGAAGTTGTAAACACAATTTTTGATGAGTTTCCTGGTTGCAGATATGCCACCAGGTTTTGGCTGTTACAACCCTAACAGATTAATTAAAAATAATGTAATAGCCCAATTCATTTTGTAGTTATTAAGTAGAAGAAAATTCTTCAATCTCTGCTTTCACTAGTAAAGCAAATATTACAATTTAAATTATTCTACTCAGTTAATTTGAAACATAGAGCCTTATGATTTCTTAAACAAGATTTTAAGTATTTTTTTCTTATTATTTTTAAAGCAAAACTGTAGTACTTAACTTTCTAAAGAATGGAGGAGTGGAAAAAATTACAGTAAATATGAGATATATTAAGATATGTGAGATGTATTGTTTCATTATGTCATATTTCTGTTTAATCATTCCCATATTTAGAAACTGCTCTAAATAAAGTATCTTGAAATATAGTAAAAACTATTTACTGATAAAAGATTTCCATGTGTATACATTTTGAGTAAATTAATCAGCATGATTTTTAAAATTTATTTAATACACAGCGTTATGAAGTTAACTTTCTATAGATGCTTTCCATAAGTTCACTTTCCACTCCAGAGCTCAGCATACTGTTCTGTAAAGTCACCAGTCTTAACCCTCTTTGTAGTGGGTTAAAAACAAATGAAATTCACCTTTGTTTATTCGTCTTTTTTCTTCCAGTTAATAACAGTCTCAGGAGTGGCTTTGGACTAAGCAGAGAAAGTAAAGGTCTTTGCCAATTCATTCGGGGGCGCTGTTTTTTCTAGTGCTCTCCCTTTACACTTGGTTGCAAGGTGGCAAGTCTGCATGATGAATTTCCAGAACAGTTGGTTATCATTTCACCTACCATTCTCTTAGCTTTTGTGGCTTTCTCGTTTCTGGATGTAAATATTAGTTACACTGATGTAGGCAATATCATCTTTCTTGGAATGAACTGGATGAAATTGCTAGCTTTTCAGTTCCTAACAGAAACAAACTCTTTCTGTAAAATATTGCAGTTCAGCAGTGAAGGACCTGAATGACCAATAGTGAAGCCTACTGTGGACAGAGATTCTATTTGTCTATCTCCATCTCCTCTCTGTGTTTTTAGTATGCTAGTCTGAAATTTATTTGTTGGGCTTGTAGATTTTTATCTACAGATTATTTAGCTCTTCTTGGGGATGGTATCTCTGCTTCAATCGGTTGTTGCATTTTCAGTCTGTCCCTGAGAATCTTCACAAAGAATGAGACAAGATTATGCAAACAGGTACCAAGTTTTGAAAAAAAAATAAGAAACATCTGCTAAATTTCTGAGCTTGTGGAAATAAATATTTTTGCTCCTCAAAAAAACTGGGGTATTCTGGCTGCAGGTCAAACAGCAATGGGCATGAAAGGACAAGGTTTTTTAGCAGCCAGCATTTGCTTAAATTTGAGTAAACCATTTGTTACCAATACAAGTCAGCTTCCTGGTTCCCCTAAGTGTCCTTCCTTACATGGCACATATTTTTCTGCAAGTTATGAACTGAGTGAAATCCTTCCAAAAGCAAGAAAATCAGTATTTGTTAAAATTTCAATGCATTAAGAAGGGATTATAATACAACCCTAATAATCTTACGTTTTTAAAATATTAATCTTTTTATGCTATTGTAGCAGCCTCTCCTTAAAAAATGGAGAAAGTTTCTTGTTGACAAAATATGAATTTTTTATACTGTTAAGCCTCAACGCTGTCAGATTATCAAATATAGTTTCTCAGCAGATATATCTTGTATTTACAGAACATACATATAGCACAGTAACCATATTTGAAAGTTTAATCCTTTAAAATATTTACATTGGGTTTTCAACATCCATAATGGAAAGACTTTGTAAATTGAAATAAAAAGGTGACGTATAAACAGAGGGAACAAGTAGCTTATCATGTGAAGAACAGTGTATTTTTAGTAGATGCATTTCTATTGTGTAATCATAGGCAGGTAAGTCGTATGCATTTCCCGTATGAATATATCTTTGGCATACTGATTATAACATACTTCCTTCTTTGATATTCTTGAAAAATTAAATTAAGACTCAAAATAATTAATTTCAATCCACAATAACCGAATTATTTTAAATTACTGAAAAGATGTAATTCTCTGAGTACTTACCTCCAAGCACTTATCTTAGACGTAGTGTTACTGGCCCCATTCTTCCATAAAATCAGCCCTCTTGAATGCCTACTTCATTGCTCTGTTACTTGCATGGGTATAGGTATGTATGTGTGTATATATAGGTATAAAAAAGTATGTTCTATGCATATGTATTTGAAATATATGCATTTGCACAATTAATGCATTTGCACATTTCTTAGTTCAGAATGTCAGATAAGCAACTTCATGCATGCAGTAGATGTTATGGGCCTAGTTCAAAGAAGAAAATAATGGGGACCCCCCAGCATGCTTTTTACTGATACACTGAGAATTTTTCTCTGCATCTCTGCGAACAGATTTAATTTCTTTGCTTTCTACAATTCAATAAAGAGAAACAAAAGCATTACAAAAAAAATATTATGTGTAGCAATTTATATAAATGGATATATTGATGCTATTTATAAGCAAGGAGAGCACAAGAGCACAATCAATACATTGCTAAGAAAACCTGAGCTGGAATCACTTGATCTTCCTGGGTTACTGAATCCTTCCTCCTTGCACTCTGCTAGCTTGTGGATGTGCAAGCCAACACTTCCTCTCTTGCTTCTTATTTATGAGGAGAAACAGAAGCTCTCCCCTCTGACCTCATGACCTAAGGTGTAAGCTCACCAGCGGAAAACTTCAGTGATTCCTGTATTTACTTGTGCTGATGTGTTTTGCTTACTCTATCTGAAAAATGCACTACTTTTCCCCCCTTGATTAGCCACATGCAACACAGAAAGGAACAGTGTACAGAGAAAAGTGTTTAAGTGATTTACATCATGTTCACACAGTGTGTCACCTACATTGTTTGATATTTCAGCATATTCTGAAAATACATAAATTTATTTTTCATTATCTACATTCACAAGTTATTATTGGCTTGAAAATTTTTGGTGCTACCCTGAAGATTGCAAAGGTGATGACATTTTATTCTAAACATGTGCTTTCTTTTAAATATCAATAGTATACTAAAATTGGGCATTCTGGACACCTTAATTCACCTTTTTATGTTTAAGTGAACTCTAAGCAAAATGTCGTTGGTGGTATAATGGGTTGCTGCAAATAATTCCAATATCCTTTTAAAATGCTTTTTTTATTTGATGTTCCTAGATATATTGGACTGAAATAAAACATATACCACCTCTTGTGGTATATGTTTCGGTATTCAAGAGGTGGGGATGACTTGGGAGTCTGACTGATTAGAAGCCGATTTATTTGGCCCAACATGGCGTTTATATAGGACCTCTTAAGACCACAATCATCCAATGACCTTAAACATTGCCTTATATGGTAACATACTGGTCCTATTGCTAACCAATAATATCATAGTTCACCATATATGGATATCCCTCCTTTCCTTTACCTGAGTTACTTTTTGCTGAACTTGGCACTGGTCATGTGCTAGCCCTTCCTGCTCCTTTTGTCCTGTGTTTCATCTTATATCCTGTTTCCACAACCTGTATCCACAACCTCTGAATTTGAAATTTTTTTTTCTAAGAGCTATGTTACTAATGATTTAAAACAACAGAAGTGTGCAAGTTGGTTGTTCAGTTGATGAACCTTGCATTTTGAAAGTAATTCTTGATGGTAATTTTATTCATATTCACATTACTTGAACTGGCTAGTTAGATTTGTGTCAATTACAATTGCCAGAACAATTGTCACATAGTTTTGATATGCTAGTAAAAAGATCTATTTTGGACAAAATTTTTACTAGTAAACGTTGACTGTTTCCACTTAAACACAAACATGTTATGAGTAAGAAGCTTGACTAGGTATTCAAGCAGCAATCAAACTATTATTTAATATGGTAAAGTATGAGCAATAGAGCGTTGGGTACAGTGGGGGAAGTTTTCCCTCCAACTGCACACTGATAATTGATGGTTACAGGTATTTATAGGCGTACTCATCAGTTTTTTTTAGCAGTTTCTATTTCCAATTTTTTACTCATCAGCAATTTTTATTCCAAATTATTACATCACAATTCTATACACTATTGTGATTTTAATTTCTCAGGATGTATCTCAAAAGGAGTATCCCCAGATGGTGGCGGTCCGGTTTCCAAAAGAAAAAAGACTAATCCCATCTGGTGGAGTCCAGCTCCCCAGATGTGGGTACACCTTTTAATTGCAGAGACTATAAATCTCATAACAGTGATGTCCAGCTTCCCTTTGATCGAAGCCATAAATCCTTGAGGTGATGTTCATCTTCCTTTCTCAAGCTGTTTTTCTCTGCTTCAATAAGGTGTGAGATAAGCATATTTCCTTTATATATATTCCAAAGCTATAGTTTCAAGGATATAAGTAATATTCTAAAATTGTTCTTCAAAAGGTTATTATTGCAGAGCTCTTTATGGATTAACTGCAAGCAAAAAAGCAACATCCTTAACACATTAATTCCAATGCTCCTAAATCAACCAGGGTTAATTGCAAACAAAAGATAGGTTCAAAGGCCTTTTTCCACGCTTTATTTTCCTCAGTTATTAGAATTTGCAACTGTCCCATTGTCAGTGTCCACACATTTGGCATTCACAAGTACACAGGTTGCCTGTTTGTACCTGACACGAAACACAGCTTTGCATTTCACAAACAGCTAGTTTCTCATCCCATTTAAAAAAAATAAACATGTGTTGCAGCCTTCTTCCTTACAGTCCAGTAAGTCTTTTAAAAAACTATATTATCCCAGACTTAAAACAGAAAACTGGAAAAATTTGTCAGTTAATAAGGGACCAGATGCTGATCAAGCTCATTTCATAGATCTTTTATTCATGGATGCTGTTAAGTGAATACTCATCATTGGATCTGCATAAATGCTTTAAAAATAGATTACTTCTGGATAAAATGAAAATGTATTAGGATAACCTCTTATAAAGTGAACACCAGAGAATGTCCAGACTGGATGATATTGAAGATTTTTACCAATGCTAGTGTTTAAGATACAATGAAATATGCTGAGAGGTATGAAATCACTATCTTCAAAAAGAGTCTGCTGATTTATTGTTAAACTTCCATTAGCCAATAACTGGTTTGAATGTACTTCATTTAGCATTTTCGGTTATTGTCCTTGTCTTAGGCTAAGACGATTTTATGGTGCAGAGACTGAAATTTACCTCCCTTCTCCCTGTCTACTGATAAGGAGAGACAAATGCAAAAAAGATGTAAGTGAAAAAAAAAATCATTTTACTAAAAGAAAACAGCAACAACAAAGAAAACAACAAAAATCCCTAGATACACAGGTGCTGGTTCCTCTGAGAACAAAGAAAACGAGATGGCTGCCACCCTCACTTGCTCATGTGCCCCTGAGGACAAAGACAAGATGGTAGAGAGGTTCTCCTGGCTAAACCTTCCCCTCTGGAAGGAAAAACCCCCAGGAATGCAGGGGGCTATGGTATAATTCTGGTGGGAGATGGGATGTGCTGGTGTTGTCTGAGGCAGGTCCTGGCCTGCAGTGCCAGTTTTCCCTGTTCCCTCTGTGTGATAGTGGGGTGCATCTCTGGGATGTCACTCCTACTGCTTGCTACCTCTTCCAGCCCCCTGCTGGGTTCCCTTACAGCTCAGCCAGACTCGGCTGGTTTTTGGGGCACAAAGTAGACGAGGTTGACTGATGAGGTGGTTAAAAAATGGTTTATTGCAAAATCAGTCTAATGGAAGGGTGAGACTGTAAGGTTGTTACATCCATTCACGCTGGCACATCAGATGCTGTACGTAAATCAGAAGGCGTTATAATTTTACATTGTTTTACATTTTACAATGTCTTTTATAAATTTCTTATCCAATCAGCTACTTCCACGAAGCTCGGTAGCATCTTCATAAACCAGTTGTTAATTGCTGCATTTTACACGATTTGCCGTAATGCCTCTCTTTATATCCCATCATATAACTCTACAGAAACTTATTGCTGTATCTTCTACTTTTTACTAACTCTATAACAAATTTTATTGCTAAACTTCAAAATTTTCTGCTATCTTGTTTAACACATTTATTCACTTATATGAGGCATATTTCTACTTAAAACATATTTCTGCTTAAACTATGAATCTTTATTCTTATTTTGTGTCAGTTTCACTATTCCATTCTGAACCTTCAAACCTTCTCTAAGGTCTTAGATCAAACACTGTATCCATGGTGGTCTTTGGTAAGCACAGATCCCATTGTTTGAAGGTTCCACCATCCATTGTGTTCAGCGTGGTTTCTAACAATCCATTGCACTGTTTGGCTTTCCTAAGGGCTCATGGGTGATAGGGAATGTGATACACCCACTGATTACAATGTTCTCTAGCCCAGGTGTCCATGATGTTCTTTTTAACATGAGTCCCACTGCCTTATTCAATTCTTTCTGGGGTGCCATGTTGCCAGAGGAGAGGCTTGAGGCACAGGGTAGGTCTCCAGCCATCTAGTGGTTTGCTTCTACCACTGTGAGTACATAGGGCCTGCCTTGGCAGGTTTGCTGCAGTATGACATAATCCATCTGACAGGCCTCTCCGGATTTATATTTAGCCCATTGTATCCTGTACTAATGGGTTTTACCTGCTTCGCCTGCTTTGATGCAGCTCATGTTTCATAATAATGGATTACCTGGGATGTAATGTCCATGGTTAAGTCCATCCTTCAGTCACAAATCCATCACCATGTTGCATCTTTTCCCTCATGACTTGAGACACCTCATGACCTGGGCCCACCAAACTAGAAATAACTCTCCCTCCTGCTGCCAGTCCAAGTCTACCTTTAATTTTGGAAGCCAAATCCACTTATTTGTTGTTGCAATGCTTCTCATTAGCCCAACTCATAGGCATCCACATGACAAACTTCTGTCATCAGCTTCTCTACCCGAGCAGCAATGTCTAGTCAGATTTTTGCAGCCTCGACAAATTTCCTTCTTCAATGCCAATTGGCCTTTTCCCATCATTCCAGCCACCCCCACAGAGTGTTTGCTACCATCTACAAGTCAGTATAGAGGTATAGTGTTGGCCACTTCTCTCAGTCAGCACTATCCAAAGCCAGATGGGTTTTAGCTCTGCATTCTGGCTTGATCCATCTTGTCCTTTAGTACTTTCTGTGACTTGCTGCTTAGGCTCCAATATGGCAGCTTTCCATTTCTGACTTGTCCCTATGATAAGGCAGGAACTGTCAGTGAAGAGAGTGTGTTGCCTCTTACTTTCTCATGGCTGGTTATATGGTGGGGCCTCCTCAGCATGTGCCACCTAATCCTCTTCCTCTTCAGATGATAGTCCAAAACACTCACCTTCAGGCCAGTTTGTGATTATTTCCAAGATCCCTGAATTATTAGGATTTCTCATCTGAACTTGCTGTGTGATCAGAGTGATCTGCTTACCCCAAGTAGCATTGTTGGCATGATGTGTTGAAGGGATGTTCCCCTTGAACATTCTCCCTAGAACTCCCCATGGTCATCTTACTGGGCAACTGGATTTGGACTTATTTAGCCCTTCCTTTGGACAGGGGCGACTGTTACTGGCTTAGGCTCCTCATCTTGTTTAACTGCAGCTTGAGTGACTGTGGTGTCTGTCAATTTGCTCTCCTTCCCTTCTCGTTGTAGCTGTTGCTGTAAAGTAACAAGAAGCATGCTGGTAAGCATTAGCTAGGGCCCAGCACAAAGCAGTAAGTTGTCCCTTTCTGAACAGACACAGCAATTCTATTTCAAATATTCTGCTACCTTATCAGAGTTTTATATTTGTTTTGAGGGAGACTTCCAAACTAAACTCCCTGACAAGTATGAAACTTGAAAGCACATGAAAGCTCAACATGAAAGCACAAGCTTTCATGCTGAGGGTAGTAGATATACTATGGAGGAGTTCTAGAAGGAGGCAAAAATCTGGTGGCTCTCTGGCATTGACCCCCTCGCCACAGAAGACAAACAGCTGGACTGGAGCCTCTTGATGTTCTTTTTTCCCTGGCTCAGCTCCCCAAGGCTTGGGGCTGGAACGGGGCAGCCCAGCTCCAGCCATCTCACTTCTGCAGTCTTGGACCACCAGCTGTTCAGTTCACCTCAAGGCAGATGAAAGATTACTGCTGCAGCTTCTCCAAGCCACAGGAGGGAAAAGCTTTTTTGCCTGGGCCAACAAACCCAAACTGCACAGTGCCATGGAATGCTTGGGTAGTGAGGCTTCAAAAGTGCCCACCAAAAGCCCAAAGCTCCCCCCTCCCCAGTCCCACACACTACCAATTCTAGGCTTTAAAGATACAGTAATTATTTTTGGACACAAAGGAGAGGACCATGGAAGAGGCTATCATCATAAATCAATCCAAGACACCTCCCTAGAAGTCTCCATCTGACTCTAGATGTGTTGTAGACTGTACAGAGGAGACAGAGGAGAACCAGCACAGAGAATATGGTGTCCTGTCATGCCCGTGCATGCAACCTCAGGATTGGGCCAGGTGGGAGTTGTGTGGCAGAAGAAATAGGGACGAGGACAACGAGGATGTCTGAAAAATAGACAACTTTAATAATCAGCAAAAATAACAAAGGAAGCGAAAGCTGTGCACTGTATGGGATGATCCTCGAAGACAAGACAATGGGGTGAACTCAACAATATATCTGAGGGCAGAGAACCAATCATGAGTGGGAACTAAAAACATAACCATGTATGGAAAATGTATGTAACCAATCAGAAACAAGAACTAGAAACATTGCCTAATATGGAATAGCAACGTTAACACAATAACTCCCATGATTCCATGCTTCTCACCATAACCCAACTAGATGTTTCATTTCTTAATATCCCACATCCCCAAAGCCTTAAGTTGGTGCCTCCATTATTGATGAAGGCTAGCTTCCTTTCCATCCCAACCAGTTGAACTCCTACTGCGTCCATAGCATCCAGAAGGAATTCAGCTTTCTCATGAAGTGACGTGTCAGACCTGAAGGAGGTGAAAGGCAAAAGGAAAAATCATCTTCTCCTCTTCCCCCCACAGGCTGTGTGTGATTATT
The DNA here is from genome assembly GCA_024362935.1 of Setophaga petechia. NCBI lineage: Eukaryota > Metazoa > Chordata > Aves > Passeriformes > Parulidae > Setophaga > Setophaga petechia. The sequence continues at coordinate 40,832,433 of JANCRA010000004.1, forward strand.
AATAAACCCCCAGGCACAGCAACCCAGATCAGGACAGGCAAACAACAATGAATACATTTACCAAATGATCTTCGTTGCCTTTGATGTTATCATTCCATAAACTGGTAACACAAACTGTATCAACTGTGTCTTGGTTCCTCTCCCTGATCTGAAGAACAGCACTATCATGGGCAGATCCTTCCACAGACGCATATACAAGGTTAGGTGCCACAATGCCATGATCAGACCAAGCAATGTGGTAACCAGGGAATTCTGTACCCAATATACAAATTATTTGGTCAAATTTGTTATTTTTTCACTTCCTCTCTTGACCTCCTTTTAGCTTGGTGCCAAATATGTCTTAGTTTAAGGAAATTTTACAGGGCAGAGATTCTGAAATAACTTCCCTCTCCTTAGTTTTCAACCTATACCCGCTACCAATGAGGAGAGACAAATGCAAAGAGGTATGTGAAAAAGAAAAAGCAGTTTACTAAAAGAAAACAGCAGAAAATATAGAGGCAAACACTTAAGGCCTCACCCACAAATGCAGAGGAGGTCCCTTGAATTGTTCCGGGGAACACAGACCAAATGGTGTCAATTCCACTCTCTGCACCATGTGGCCAAGACAGGGCACAAAGGCAACAACACAACAAATGAGCATCCATGGTTCCAAAACTGCCTTCTGTCCCAGGCAACAATGGAATCAGTGAAAAATAGAACCTAGAAAACATATTTTCTCCTAAAGGAGTCAGTGCTGTTGAAACACTGGAAGAAATTTCTCAGGAGATGTAGGGCCAACCCCCTCAGCAGCTGGAAACTTGTGGAGAGGCTCCAACTCTTGATGACAGGCAGCTGTCCTGAGCAGCAGCAGTGGAAAGTCCAGAGAATGAAACACCTCCCCGGGCTCCTAAAGCAGTGGTTGCCATAGTAACCATGGCAAGGGTCGCTGTCTGTCATTTTTTTTTCATCGTTTCCTGGGAAGCCGCAGCTAGCAGCCTGTCAGAGCGCCCCATTTTCTGACGTTCTCAGGAGTCTGGAAAGGACGAAACAGAGAGCTCCACGTGTCTGTTCCCATCACCCCCCCCTTTCCTTGAACTGGTGTAAAAGACAAACTTTGGGTCTTAAAGAGATAGTAAACTACCTTGCACAGATTCATGTAGAGAAGATATGGAATACATTATTTTGGGTCACCCAAATATGCTACATAATGCTACACTTTGCCTTCTATCTCTGTAACTATGACAGTCCTTCTAAGCAAACAGCTCCTCTAGGTAAAAATATGCAACAAATCAAATTAATAAAAATCAATTAGTTCAGCTCATGTAGTAGTGTTTCTGAATAATGCTGAGGACCATAAATTCAAATACAGGCTGCACAACTTCTTCCTAGATTTGAAGAGAAGATATACATTACCAAAAGGAAAAGGGGAAACCAGTCACCCTGTTAAACACCATTCACTGGGGAGGCTTGCAAAAGTGATTGCACTGAAGGCTCATACAGCCAGATTTTATATCAAAACCAGAGAATGAAGCAGACAGAGCAATTAGCATATTAATGCTAATATGCACATAAGGTTAAGTATGTGTCATGGTTTGACACTGGCACAATGCCAGTGCCCCCATGAAAATTCCCTCTCCCTGGTGTCTGCTGTGAGGTAGTACCTGGAATAAACAAAGCAGGCTCCTACTTAGAAGAAAAAGAGAAAACTTTATTAACTAAACTATAAAAACTAAACCACAAAAAAAGAAAATAAACACAAGGAAAATGAAAACTGCACAGAAACACTCCCCCTCCTCCTCCCACCAAATTCCCAGTACATTTACATTTCCCAAAATCACCAACTCTAGGTCAGGCAACCACCGTTTAGATAATCAAATCTTCAGTTCATCAAGATAGACAGAGTCCTTCCTTGTGCCATGGTCTTCTTGTCACAATCAGCATCGCCCAGAGATCCTTTTGCCATCTTGTGACATCTTCCTTCCATGCCCGGTGCTCTCACCACCGTGCATGGAGCAGGCACCTGCTTTGAGGGTGGACCTTTTAAGGACGCCTCGTCTCGTTCCAAGCAGAGCACAGTCTCATCTCTGGGACCTTTGTCCCCCCCATTTCTTCTACACCCCCTGGGGCCGAGGGGTCTCAACACCGAACTCTCTTGGCTCTGAGCCCTTGCTTCCCCCTGCAATGCAGTCTCTGTATCACCAGGAAACAGTCCATGGATATACAACAAAAGAGTCCAGCAAAAAATGCCACTCCATCTTTCTCCATTCCTCCAACATCTCTCTTTCTCTCTTGACAGACCTCCCCACTGGCCCATTTCCTCCTTCATCCTTTACTCTTATCTCTCTTCTAGGAAGGGTTCATGTTCTGCAAAGTTTTCATTGTCCACAAAGGGTTAAAAGCTCGGGCTCTGACCGCCCGGAGCCTCCCACAGCGGCCGCACACCTTCTCGCTGCCCCCTCCTTCTCCTCCTCAGCCGTGCTGCCTGCTGCCGGCACATGATATCAAGTTTCAAGGTAACTCAGTTTCAAGCACAGGCTGCACTCTCTCTCTGTCTCCAAAGGTGGTGGTGGCGGGGGGGGGGGGGGGGGGGGGGGAACGGGCTGCTCGGTGCTTCCCGGCACTTCACTCCTCCACCCTTCCATCCCTCCGGGTCAGGCCTACCTCAGCCGGGCCACGTGGCTTTCCCCTCCCCCCACCCAGCTAGCAGCCGGGCCTGGGGAGAGAACCAACTCTTCCCCGCTGGAAATTCAAAGAGGGCTCCGAGGAAGAAGAGCCCTGCTTGTAACCCCTGGGTGAGTGTTCTCAGAGGCGGATCCAATGCTCCAGTGGCCAAAGCCAGGTGCCAATATTAAAACCCAAATACCTATTGGTGACCACAGCACAAACAACATATCCCAGATGTCCCATTTCCAGTCAAACCACCACAGTATGATAGCAGTCACATATGAGTGGAGTAATAGGAAGCAAATTATGGCAAAACCTTGACCATAGGCATTCAGTGCTTATAATTTCATTCGTAGTATGCTTTGCTTGTTCAGATACTTCTTCAGGCAGTTATATGGGTTGTCAGATTCAGTTTTAAAGGTAAAGGTGTGAAGTATATATGCTAATTTATGTATGGTCTTTGAACATATTTTTTCCTAATTGTTTTTTAACAATGAGATTGTGCTAACAGAGCACTTGCTCCTTCTGGTTTTAGTAAGCTTTAACATAGATACAAAGTATACACCATGCTCTATTGCCAAAATTAGCTGTTCTCCCGAATACAAGGTAATGAAATACAGTCGTTCCACCATTCTGTATTATATTTGATTTATTCACTAGTCTAAACTTGTGTATGGCTTCTGATTTTTGCAGTATGAATGAGGACCTAAGAAGTGTGGGGACAGGACTAAGTATTGCTCCTAACAGTTTCCTAAAAGCAGAAGTCCTTGTTTGGCTCATTTTTTACATCTACTTTTCTGCATCATTCTATGACTCATTTATAACCTACTAGTTTTATACTTGATAATGTGATTTATAGTTTTAGTATTGGTGTTAACAAGTGGTCTGAACTGGGAGCCTACACTCTATTATCTACTTAGAAGAGAATGAGATTAATATTAAAGGGATATCAAACTCTTAAAATATCCACAGAACTTGTAAAAGTGACCATTGTGTAGGCGTAATTGCAGTGATACAAAGTTTACCTGACTACGTATCAGCACCCTTGCTGCTTTTTTTATCCTGATTTTTTTTAACAAAATACTGCATGACTTGTAAGGTTTTATATTTGACTACTACTACTAAAAAAATAAGCATCTTCACAGTCCTTCACTTTTACAGTTTTAGTGACATGGGGAAGGAAGAATCTGATGTAATCTATTTTTGGTTAGATTGTTATACTTGATGGTTAAAGAAGCAAGAGCCAGTCAGTTCTGTAGTATTTTGTAAAATAGTACTGTCAATGCCAGAGAATTATGACAACTCACATTAAGTATTTGGGTTGGACTTCATGTGATCATATTTCACTGCAAACTTAGAGAGTATTGAGAGCATCTGCTTAACTTCCAAAATGTTTGTTAGCTCTTCCACTTTTTCTCTGCAAGTTTTACAAGGTTTCCACCTCTACTAATGTGTGTGTGACACATAAAATGGAAAAAAAGTACTGTTGCAATAAATATAAGATTTTGTAGTAGCTTTGACAATTTGTGTCAATTGCCTCATGCCCATGCCAAGTTCTGTGTGGCAAGTTTTTTGGGGGTTGTTTTTTGCATGATTCAGTACTCTCAACTGGCATAACCATGGCTGGGGAGGGCAATGAATTGATAAAAACAGGTTCTGTATTTTTTTACTTGTTCTAAAGACTAGTTTAAAACACATTAAGAATTAATAAAATGTTTTTTCTTTCAGGTGGGAGATGAAAGAAGATGCAGATCTTGAAGATGAGGAGGACATTATGGTGGAACACTTAAGAAATGTTTATTTGACACAAAGGACTCCTGTCTTAGAGAATAAAGAAGAAGAATTATCTTGACAGGTTTTGGGTAGCACCTTTCTTCTGTATTCAACAAGATTAAGTTAATGTCATAACTCATAGCACTAGAAAGCTCAAAAATATGTATCTTGAGTAAAAAGTTTTAAATTAGAGAGTGTTCCCTTGTTGTTGTCTGGTCACCTTATCTGGAAAGCAATTGTTCACATATGCATAAGGTGAGGAACAGTACAGGAAAATTTCAGCGTCACAAACAAGGAAGTTGTATCTCAGTACTGCAGAGGCAAAAACCTGAATGACAAACCAAGAATTGTTTCAAAAATACAAGATTCATTCTGAAAATAATGCAATTTTAGACACAAGCTAAGCAAATGTTTCTGGTTTTCATTTACCACTTTGGAGTTGGAGTCAGCCTGCCCTCAGTTTGTGTAACTCAAGGACCTTTTCTTTCCTTTGGTTCTTGTTTATTACATCACAAAATACATGAAAGGGAAAGGTATAGACTATATAGCTACAGTCCTTTTTGAGTTGCTCCAGGATGAGTATGCTTGGCCATTGTTCCAAATCAAAAATGCATCAGCATTACTGCGTTCACAAATACTTACTTGACATCCAATGTATTTTATGGCTTAAAAAACACATAATAGAGAAATTTTAGAAGTTTTGAGAAGCATCTTTTTATTTAAAATAATTATTTGCATGCAGTGCTCACAGGATTAATCACAGGATTAAAAGTGAATTGAGAAAATAATAAATATTTTTTTAAATAAATACAGTCAAATTTCATATTCAAAGTACTCCTGGTTTGATATTCAAAATTTTCTGAATATTATATATTTTTCTGAATACTAAATATTTTTCTTACACACTGGTTAAAACTATCAACATTTTTAATACAGAAGGTCTGCTTAGTATCTCTTTAGCTGTACAGAAATAATACATAATTTTTCTTTAAGTTTCTTTCTTTAGAAGTCCAATGGAACTACTTTTTCTACCTGATGAAGGACTCTGTCAGGATCTTGTTAAGGGCACAATCTGAGCAGAGTTATTTGTGTTCCCAGAATATTTTCACACATATGCTATTATGGACATAACTTAGAGAACTTCAGTAGGATGAAGGCATGCTTTGTTCCCCTAAAGGTTTCAGCAACATCATGGGTAACTATATTACTAATGCTGATTTAAGGTCTTATCTGAAATGCTGTTTTTTCTTCTCTTAATGGCTCCTTTTTCTTTTCATATAAAACATCAGACCATTTAAAATTAAATGTGGACAATTGCATCTTACAAATCTCCAAAGATCCTGTTACAACACTGCAACACAAAAGGGCTGTGAGGCACTGTAGCTTAGAAAATGCTAAAAATATTATTTAAAAAATGAAGTAGACATTTTCCTCTGCTGCCAGTGTAGTAATTTCAAATCATAAAGGAAGTGATGAAATGTGAAAACCATTTATCTTTGCCTTGTATTTCACCTTTAAAGATTAGTGGTGGACTTCAGGTTTAAAACATGTCTACAGGAGATCTTCCATGAAAGCAGGTTTGGTATTTTGACAAATGAGGCACACACATTCCAAACCATATAAATAATGTGTTAGTGTACATGGAAATTGGAGTTCAGAATATTCTCTGCTATTTTATCAAAATCTATTATACATAATTAACTTTTTGTATAGTCACATAAACTGCCTATGTGATGAAATTGATTGAAATACTTCTTGTGAAAATGCTCCCCTTCTGGGAAATACCTACTCAGAAGAGGATGAATTTTGCAAGTGAATAAGCCAGTTGAGAATAAAACCCATCACTTACACTTAAGTGGGAATATCCATACAGTCACTTCCCTGGTCCTGCTGGCCACACAATTTTGGATAAAGGCCAAGATGCCATTTGCCTTCTTAGCTACTTGGGCAGACTCTGGTTCATGTTCAGCTGGTTGTTGACCAGCAGTTTTTCTGCAGTGCCGTTTTCCAGTCACTCTGCCCCACACCTGTGGCATTGATTTGAGTTGTTGTGACCCAAGTACAAGTGTTGATCCTCATTCCACTGGACTCAGCCCACCGATCCAGCTTGTCCAGATCCGTTGTAACGCCTTCCAGCTCTCCAACGGGTCAACACTCCTGCTCAATTTGGTGTCATCTGTAAACTGACTGAGGATGTCCTCTAGTCCCTGGTCCAAATAAAGATAAAAACAAATTGATAAAGATATTAAGCAGTATTGTCTTCAATACTGAGCCTTGGGGAATCCCACTTCTGACTGGCCAATGACTAACATGCATAAGAACATAACAGCATAAAAGCTGAACCTTTGCACAGTATTTTATTTGGATGCTTTTCCTATCCAAACCTATATGTGCATCTTTTATGGTATCTGAGTGCAAACAAATGTGTATTTTAAATTCTACTTCACCCACAATCCTTACTGAGAAATATCAGAGCTGAGAAATATCATACTGAGAAATACCAGATTATTCCTCTTCGGTCTTGCTGGCAATGGATCCATTCCAAATAACCTTTAGGGTATAAAAGGGACATCACCTTGGCAATATTACTTAATACTGAATACACACTTCTGCAACATTCATATTTATTCAATAAAATTACAGTAATAATAAGAATTGTACAACTTGCTAAGTAAAAACATTGCTAAGTAGCATGCCATTAATTTATCAAGACTTTGTTTTAGATGTAAACACTTAATTGAAATTTGAAAGAGCTGACTGTTTTTCCACTGTGTACAGGTATTCCATAGATGCTTGTGTGTAAAATTAGGAATACTTTTGTAACTGTAAGACTGCTGCTTTCTTTGGCTTTTCTTCAGAAAACAATAGTTCTATATTCTTTAAAAAGTTCTGCTGATTCTAATATTGATTTCAGATTAAATTAATTTTTAAGAATGATGCAATGTCCTGGCTCTTTGACACTACTTATTGATCCAGGAATGTTTCACATGTATGTTTAGCATAAATAAATAAAAGCAACAGAAGTCAGATTTGTTGGCTACAGTGTGTGCCCCAAGTTTCATGACTACTGCAATCTGATCATGTTAATTCCTCCTGTAAAGTTGATTAAAAAAAAAACTAGAGTCTGTTTTGTACAACAGCCCTTTCTGAGAGGACAAGAGCTGACCTCAGTGTCTCAATTGAATTAGCGTAAAAGGAAGTTATTGCATTTATAGAAATTAATTGGATCAGAAAGCACAAAATAGGTTAAGTATACATTATCATTAGTGCTCACACCTAATTATTATTTAACAATTAAATATACTTAGCTCCTTTTACAAAATAGGCTTCAATGGGAGACTTCATGGCATGGGATATCTCTAATTAGGTTTTTTAATGTCCCCTTCAGAATGCTCCAAATCTTAACATCTTTCACCTTTTGAAAGGTAATTAATAAAATTAGAAGCAAGGAAAAATAGAAATTGCCTTAATAACAACGGAACTCAAAAAGAGAGGAGAAAGATATTTTGGGAACAGTTTAACATTTAGACACAGCCTTGTTTTCTAGTTACTGCTGTCCTGACAGACTCCCATAGGACATGCTTTATTCTAGGAGAGGGAATTTGATGTGTATCTATGCTATTTGCTCAGGAAAAATGCACAATGACAAATGGATGTTCTCACCTTTACATCATCACAGCAGTGCATGATGGTAGACATGAGGCTGGCTTCTTCCAATTAGCTTCTGCTAGTAGAAATACTCAATTTCCCTCTCAGCTGGAAGGTCTTCACAAAGTATTAGTGAGTCTTATGTACAGTAAAACATCAATTATATGCTGATATTATTTTATGGAGCTCGCTAAAAATATGTGCAATCATTTCTAGTGACAAACACTACTCACACTCCCAAGGCAATAGTTGAAAGACAGAAGAATTAGATCCATTGCCCAATTAGACATGAAATGAGAGAATAACTTGATGGCAACAGGGAGATTTCTAAGTGACTAGATAGATCTTGAGGAGGTTCTTGTTGGAGGAAAGCAACTTTTCTGTAGCAATTTTCCATATTGTAAACAATGTTATGAAGGGAAGCAGAATCTCTAAAAGTATTCTAGGTGTAATGAGTAAAGGTGACCTTGCTTTATCCTCTGCCTTTGGACTCGAGCACTTTGAAATGCAGACTAAACTAACTGACTTTGCCTGGAAGGCAGTATAAGGAAAGCATGCAAGGTCTTGCACAGGTGAGGCTAAAGGTCTTGCAATATCCATCAGTAAAATAATAGAGGAACCAGATTATTCCTCTTTGGCAGTATCATTTGAGACTAGACTGTTACTAGTTATTGCAGCAAGTGAAACAATACAGCGCTGACATAAAAACACTCTTAAAATCTAAGGCCTCATGCAAAGAAGTAAAAATAAATCCAAATACTTTTTTTTTTTTCCCTGAAGAAAGTGATTGTACAACAAGTATCTCAGGAAGAACTGACAATTACCAAATACTAATGAATAAAGTGCTCTTCTGAATTAAGACTGTGTTTCTAAATTTAACAGACAACTATCCCTAAGCTGACAAAAAGTCACTGAAATCATTGCTGGTACGAATTTCACTACTGGATGAAAACCTTAATATCCATGACAACTTCAGCTGTTAGTAGGTTGCAAGCATCTCTTAAAAGATACAATGTAATATGTCCAACTGAAGAAAGTGTCTGCTCATTATACATTTTCTGCCTATGAGGTAAAACTGATGGAAATACCTTTTCCAAAAAACTTTCTCTTCCGAGGAACTCTTATGAATAAGATACATTTTGCAAGTGAAACCATCTAATCCAGAATAAACCCCCTCACTTATTTTTACATATAAATGTCCATACATGGAGTTGTAACAAATGGGCTGTTGTCCTTTAAATTCACACACCTTGTAATCTTTAAACTCACTGGGAAAACAAACAAACAAACAAACAAAACAAACAACAAAACCCAAACAAGACAAACAAAACAAAAAAGCAAAACAGAAATCCAACCAGAACATAAACAAACAAACAAGCAAACAAAAAGAAAAACCTCCAAAAGAGTAAATACACACCAAAAAAGGACACAACAAAATAAGACCTTTGTGTCCCATTTACTAGGTTTTCTCCTTGATGCATTAATTCAGTAGTAACCCACTGGGTAACAGTAGGACAGTTCTGTCTTTCCCTTTAGAAGCATCAAGTCCAACGATTAACCCAGCAATGCCAAGCCACTTTTGCACATCTTTTCAGTCCCTCCAGGGCTGGTGCCTCCACCATGATTATAATCTCTGCAGTAAATTGATCCAAGCTCTCACTGATAGCCTCAGTGTTTGCACTGCCCTGAGTTACAGCCATACTCTATCTGGAAATAAGGGAAAAACCCACATAATCATGATCTTATTCAAAAGGTTTGATTTTTTTCTAGTTACTATGTCAAACAGAATACCATGTCTGCCAAACACAGGTTTCAAACTTCATTGATGACAGAGGTTTGCTGCAACAGCACATACGTTCTTCCTTCTAGGGCAACCTTTTAGAAAAATAATATCTTTTCAGCTTTCCCAGTAAATACAAGCACTCAGTCATTAGAAAATACCTGATGAATGATTAGCAATACTCCCAGGAATGTTCTTTACAATACCTGTTAATGACATGTTTATGCATACTCTGTCCCTAGATTAATTCACTAGAGAATGGAATATAATTATACAAGTAACTTTGATAAATTTGTGATTGTTTAATATCCAACAATTTAATAATTTTTCCCATAATCTGTGTTTCTGAGGTAAAAAGTCAATAACTTTTGAATATTTGGTTTCCATAAAGAAATAGGGTCACATAGTTCTTCATGGATCATCTTGACTGCTTTTTTTTTCCACCTCAATACTGCCTTACTGGCATCCTTGACAAACTTACTGGTTTTTTCGTATTGCTGCCACTCAGTTATACATGGACCAATATTTAATCTTCTTGATTGTTACACAGACCTAAAGCTGTGTGGGTCCTACATGGATAATAATTTCAAGTTTAGGATTTGAACACTTCTGCTCCCAATGTTCCACATGAATCTATGGTCTTGCATTGTTCTAAGCTACCTTTGTTATCTGGGATAGTGACTGCTGTGCTGTTAGTGACTAATGTATTTTGCTTCAGGTTTTATTTTCTTTAATTTCTCTGAACTTTAAATTCACCCTTGGAAATCCATAGCACATCTGTTTTCACAATCTGCAAATATCTAAATACTAATCAGTAAAGCCTATGCCTTCTCAAACTTTATGCAGGGTCTTAGAGAATCAAGAATTCAACAAATATAAAATTGAGACCAACCACCTGCAAGGTTATCATTCAAGAAACGCAGTAGCCATTTTCACTTGGATATTCACCTGTCTGTAAAATTCAGAAATTTAATCTTTAACAAGTTGTAACAGGACACTTCTTATATATATACATAAATATATACATATTTATATACATATATAAATATATATATATACATATATATACATATATACATATTCCACATAATTAACATGTCTTAAAGGGTTTTAATTTGTAGATTAAGATTATGCTTTTCTCTAGATAATGGGGAAACATTGGGGAAATAAGAGATTGAAATGGCAGGTAGCTTTGGGAATGAAATTCTGTTGACAGAAATCCTACCTGCAGGTATGTATTAACTTCAGGAATTTAATGGCCAAACAAGTGCTGTGAAGATTTTTTTTCAGAGGGAAATGGATTAGGTCTCTTCAAACAACAATAAATTTCAGTTAAGTCTCCCAAATTTCACACATGCCTTTCCACATTATGAATGAAGAAACTGAGAGAGGTTGTTGCATTAATGCCACACAAATGTGTAATGTTAGTCATCCGGTCTAACATTACAGTTAGTAGTCTGTTCTTTATTTCCAAGAGATGTGTTTGATCTGTATAATTACTGGCTATACCACCATCAGAGTTTGGTATCAGCACACAGATAACTCCACTGTAAGGTGCACCTCGATCAAAAGGTGCCCTTTAAGTATTGGAACATGATCCCAGTATTACTGGATGGAACGTGCCTGGGCTCGTCTGGCCCTTGCTGCTTGACCAGAGGCAGCAACCGAGGTGGTTTTACCTCAGAGACACCCCTGGCTAGCTGTACATTGCAGCGAGGCACTTGGAACAAGTCCAGGCAAGCAGGAACTCAGGTTTTACATCTGATGGAAAGGCTTTAGGCAAGGTGAAGAGGAAACGGAGACGGATTCTGCCGGAGGGTTAATCCAGAGTTTTATTCCATGGTCACAGACCTCTGAATCTTGGTAACAGCTACAACAGAACAAAGACCTCATGGTCTGTGTCTTTTTAAGCCCGGGGAAAGGAGGAGGGGAAGGGGTAGGTGTGCCACCCACCAGGTAGGAGGGGGCAAAGGCCCAAGGGACAAATGACACTTGGCTAGACCAATGACTCCAGGGCTGAGGGGCATCTTTTGAACTTGACCAACCAGACGACACCCTTGCTGGAGTGTTAAGATTGATGGACAGCACTTAGCAAGGGGGCAGGGGAAGAGGGAGAAGGTATTGGCTCACCGGGGAGGGACTGGGATAGCTGAAAGACGATATTGTGACACACTGCAACATTTAAGTACATAACAGAAAAGGCACATGTATTTGCTTTTCCATTTTCTGTATACACAAATGTTTAGATTGAAGTTGTACAATTTTTTTTAAGTTATATAATACCCTGAAACAATAATCTAAAGCATTTCAAATGCATAATTTATTCAAAAATCGTTTGTGGAGTTGAGGGATTGGTAGTTTAGAATGGAAAAATTATAGGTATGCTGAGTACATTCTTGTGAAAATAAATAATGTAATATATTGAGATAAAATATTTCAAAATTCAAAGTACAATTAAATTGTTTGCACATATAAGAGCAGTGAAATAACTTTGCAAGATTTGCATCATAAACCCATATATCCACAGAGTAGATAGTAGAACACAGATCATAAAGTTCTGTCATGAGTGTTGCTATCAATTTTTGTTTCATTCCGCCAAAACTTTTCATATCAGTCTGGCATTTTCTTAAAAACTATATACAGGACCAAAGAATTATGAGTGGTAACTTGAAATATGTATCATATATCTTTAATCTTTACAACAAATGCAAAAGCAGTAAGTGAAAAACAAAGACATTAAAGACTGTAAAAACTCTTGAGAATATATAATGAAGCATAAGAGTGAATGTCACAACAGATTTATGTATGTTCAACTTCCAGCAAAAACTGCTGAAGATGAATTTAAGAATATTTATACATCATTCTTTTGGCACAATAGCAAGAACCAAAATAAATTGTCCAGGCATAGGATGTAAGAAACAGATTCAGAGTGTAAACAACAAGTTAAATAAGAATTTTGAATTAAGAAATCTTTGAATCCAAAAAACTGGTTTTCCAGCCGTGCAGAGCATTCAACAACAGTGTTGTTTTTCAATGAGTTCTTTAGTATTTCAATTTTTTATCTAAAGTTTCCTGTTCAACTATTATGAAATGTATTTTGAAAAAGGTAAAACATTATCTTTGTCAGGAAAACTAACAGCTTTTTATTTTTCATTAAATGCATTCTCGATATGCACTATTAATTGTACACAAAAAGCCAATTCCATCGATGTTAAGCCAAAACAGCAAATGAAAAGGAACTGCAAAGGCAATTCTAAAGAGAATTACTTTTTCTTGCACTCTCTTTTCTTTTGAGCTTTGATTCAGAGGGCACTTTGACAAGACTTTTTTTCTTTTTTTTTAGTCTCTGGAAGTAGGAACTGTCATTAACCAAAACAAACAAATTTAAGACTAAAAAATTTTAATTTTTTCCAGATTGGGGTTTGACAAGAGCTGGGGTTAAGTTGCTCCATAGGGAGACCTATATTGTGTAAACACATTGCTGAGCACTAAATAGTGTCTTGTGATATTCATAAAGCATGTGATGGTCCATAGGACAAAGTGAAATGACAATGCAGTTTTCAGTATGATTCTTCTCCAGTCTGATACTATTTGAATCCTTTTGTCAAAGAAAATTATTCCTAAACTGGATCACATCCTTCAATTTCAGGATGCAGAGCAGAGCTTAAGTGGAATAAGCAGACCACATTTATTGCAAATGTAAATCCAACCTGTACAACCAGAAAGTGACCAGTCGCAGTACAGTCAAGACAACCCTGTTGTAAGCTGTTTGCCAGGTTAGAATGCCCTTAACAAGCAGTACTGTGACTGAGAACTAACAGTGCTAGTAACTCACAGTGCCAGATACTGAAAGCAGAAATGTTGGGACTTCTGCAGAAAGGACCATGGTGTATTATGGGCACTGAGTGCTACAGGAAGCCCTAACAACTCAAAGTTGCATTGCAGGATAGCTATTAAAATCAGACACCCTGCTTGCTACAATTATCTATCAGCTGCTTCTAAAATCCTGCCCACCTTTACTGTGCTATCTGGAGTAGACAAAGTTTTAATTGTGAGTGGGTGGTATTAAAAAACCCCAAAAACCAACAAAAACTAGGAAAAAACCCCCCAAAAACCAAGGAATATTCTGCATTCCAAATTTCTCATCCTATCTCGCCTACTGTTTCAGCATCAATCAGCGTCATGATTGAAGTTCTTCAGGCAGTTTTAGAAAAAACCAAAAAATAAAATCAATTGAAACAAATAAGATCTAGGACAACAAAGAACACATTGTAAAGTGCATTGCAGAATGTGAATTTAAAAATAGTGCCTATTGCAGCTTTTTCCCTTCTATGCTCTGACTTTTATCTCACATAAGTTTGAAATAATTCTAGTTTTCTTGGAAAAAAAATTCCATGTTTTACTATTTATCCTGCATATATTCATGACCTTAAGAGCTTCTTCCCTGTTTTCACTGAGCCACAATATTAAACTTCACATATTCGGGTTTAAAATGGTTTCATTCACAATATTTTCATTCATTTTTTCCATTCAGTTTTTTGAGTTAATGAAATGTCTTTTCTCAGGCATCTGAAATAATCCTTGTTATAGTAGTATTTGTTATTCTAAAAGCTGTTTTCAGAGCATGATCGCTTGTGATTGACAAATACCTTACGCCCTTGGTGTGTTTCTCTTTAGATATGATGAAGTGTTAAAGTAACCTCTCCCATTTTTCATATAGTTCAAGTCACAATTTTTTGCTCTAAATTTTAAAAAAAATATATTTTCATACTGACACCACTGATAACTGCATGCTCTGTCATACAGACTGTCCCCCTCAGTTAGAACAGCTTTTCTCATTTCCATGATGCAGACACACGCTGGCAGAGCCGCTTGCCCAGGTCAGTTGGCAACTTCATCAATTAGCTGGCTTGCTTATTTCACATTCCCAGTGCATCCCGGGGACCCTTCCTTCCAAAGTATTATTGTTTTAATGATTTTCTTGAAAATCTGAGTCTTGTTTCTGGGTTTGATTTTTTTAGCCCTCTGTGATGTTTTCAGGACAGTGTTGCCATTATTTCATATTACTAGCAGTTGACAGTTTTTGTCTTTGAGACACCCTCTTTCAAATCCAATTTCCTAATTATTTCATGGGAAAGGAACAAGATGTCTGGCCTTTGTTTTATTACTTATATTTTGTGGTGGGTGGGGGGAAACAAAGACATGGTAACAGAAAGGACTCCTTTAGGGAACAAGTCCAGGCAAACAAACCAGAGATGTCTAGTAGATTTTCATACTAAAAAAGTATGTCCTGGCCATACTCCCTCATGACTTCTTGTGTACCTCCTTGTTGTCAGAGCGTGATAAACTGCAAAGTCCTGGATGTAGGGTAAGCACTACTGAGCAATGACTGAAATATTAGTGTGTCAACCACATTATTCTCATACTACAAGCAAAACAGCACTGTACTAGCTAAGATGAAGATTAACTATCCCAGCCAAAACTAGGCTATCATACTTTCTATTCATATATGCTTAGTATGGAGTAATTGGTCATTCCAAGGGCAGTGACTTGAATATAAGTTGGTTCAATCCAGCTTATTTGGAAATAATTAATACTAAAAGGATGTGTTATGCAGTTTTAGCCTTGTCATATTCTCTACATTGTCTTTACAGTCTCAGAGGCCATCCAGGTTTACGAAGAACAAAGTAACCACTGTTGAATTCACTCTTCATTTTTAACTAGGTCTGTAGCCTTCTACAGACCAGAGACATCGACAGTCATTAACTAAATGCAGTCCAAGACACTTTTAGTTATATGGTCACATGCTTTTTGTAGGGGATTGTTGTTTCATAAACCACATTCTTTCCTCTACATTTCTAGAAATGCAGCTCTTTTTACCAGACATGGGTAAAGTCTGAGTTTTTTAAGACTATGAAACTAATTTCTACTACGTCTGAGTGTTTCAAACTTACCTTCATTTACCCCACATAAGGAAATTATGTTTTTGTTTAAACAGTGAACTGAAATGAAAGCAGTTTTAATAATCTTGGACAACTGACAGATACACTCTTCTATGGGTTTAGAGAGTGGTGGTGAATGGTGCCACATCCAGTTGGTGGCCAGTCACCTGTTGTGTCCCAGGAATCAGTGTTGGGCCCAGTCCTGTTTAGTATCTTTACTGATGATCTCAATCAGGGAATTGAGTCCATCAGCAAATTTGCAGATGATGCCAAGCTGGGACTGAGTGTTGATCTGCAGGAGGGTAGGAGAGCTCTGAAGGGACCTGGACAGGCTGAGTAGATGGGCCAAAACCAAAGATAGGAGGTTTAACGAGTCCCAGTGTGAGGTCCTGCACTTTGGCCACCACAATCCCCTGTAGTGCTGCAGGCTGGGGACAGACTGGCTGCACAGTGCCCTGGCAGAAAGGAACAGTGCCAGACTGAGTAAGAGCCAGCAGTGTGCCCAGGTGGCCAAGAAGGCCAATGGCTTCCTGGCCTGTATCAGGAACAGTGTGGCCAGCAGGAGCAGGGAACTCAATCTTCCCCTGCTCTTGGCACTGGTGTGACCGCACCTTGAGTGCTGTGCCCATCCCTGCACCCCTCAGTTTGGGAAGGACACTGAGGTGCTGGAGTGCGTCCTGGGAAGGGCAGCAGAGCTGGTGAAGGCTCTGGAGCACAAGTCCTGGGGAGCAGCTGAGAGAGTGGAGGTCTTTGACCTGGAGAAATGGAGGCTCAGGGGAGACCTTGTCACTCTTCACAACTGCCTGAAAGGTGGGTGTGCAGATGGGGCTCAGTCTCTTGTCCCAGGCAACAGGAACAGGACAAAACAGCACAGTCCTAAGCTGCACAGGGGGTTTTAGGTTGGACATAAGGAAGAATTTCTTCACAGGAGTGATGGGGCATTGGAATGGTCTGCACAGGGAGGTGGTGAAGTCACCATCCCTGCAGTGCCATTGTCTAGTTGAATGGGTGGTGTTAGGTCACAGGCTGAACTTTGTATTTCTAAAAAGTGAGCTCAAGAACCTTACCAGACATGCACAGAATCAGAGACTCATATCATGGTTTGGGCTGGAAGGAACTTTAAAGAGGATTTTGTTTCAACCCTTCTGCTATTGCAGGGAACCTTGCACTAGACCAGACTGTTCCAAGTCCTATCCAACTTGGCATTTAACAGGCATGCAGATGTTTTTGCTAGTATTAGCCTATTACTGGTATTATTGTAGCTCACAGAAGTCTGTGAAGGTATCAGAACTTCACAGTTCTATGTGCAAACAGAAGATAAAAGCCCAGCTTCCAGCAAAAGGCTATTAACTACACACTACCTCTGGTACCTTTTCACTCTGATATTTGGAGTTTCAGGGTCAGTCCTACAAATCTTGGAAACCTGCCCTTTCAAACTGTTACCTCTTTGTAGAGCTCTGAAGTTTTGAAGAGCTTCAAATCTGTGGTCAACATCTCTTTGTGAGTCAAGCATCTCCAAATCCACAACGTCCTCTGTCTTGATTCAATAAAGTTGCCCTCCTTAAATCCTTCCCTCAACCTGTAATTACAAAAGGCTGTATCAAGATCAGAAACACAGCACATTTTTAGCTGTACTACTTAACACCAACTATCCCTGAAACTTGATCTAGACTTCTATATTCTACTGGTTTGTTTTAGTTATTGTTTGGGATGTGGGCTTTTTTTTTTTCTGGGTACTGTAAGAGATGGAGAATGATACTGAATCAGATTAAAACCCTGATAAAAAACATCACCTACTTTTAACCTGAGTCAGTACTAACCTAATTCACTTTGTCACTTTGCAGTACTTGCTATTCCATCTCTGCAAAGAGAGATAGAATGAACTTCAAATGGGAGGACAAGATTGCTTACATCAATAGTATCCCTAATGTCTCACCAAAAGACCTACATCTAAGTGCAACTTTTTTCTAACATGGGAAATACAGGGAAAGTATGAGAGACTCAAACACAGTTTCTAAAATGTAAGCTGACTAGTTCTCCAAGAGATTATATTATCTTCTACACCAAAGAAGAAAAGTATTTCACTTGCTCCTTCCTTAGGTATTGCAGAAAACACAAAAGTATGTTGCTCAGGGAGGTTGTTGGTGTCCCATCCTTGGAAACATTCAAGGTCAGGCTGGACAGGGATCTGAGCAACCTCATCTGTTTGAAGATGTCCCTGCTTATTGCAGAGGGGTTTGGACTAGATGGCATTTAAAGGCTTCTTCCTACCCAAACTATTGCACTGAGAGGAAAAATACAAGTTGCTGCTTTGGGTCATTACAGAGAGAGCAGCTGTGAGTGACTGATTAAAAATGTTTCGTCCACGTAGACCTACCTGTCCATGGCTCTAGTTTGCTGAATTTTACCATCAGTCATGACTGGGATATAAGAGGGGATGAATCATTTCAGCTGCACACGTGGCATGTGGCAGTTTTCAGACGTCCTTGGGACAGGAACACCTCACAACCATCCTGTGCAGGCAGAACCATGAGCGCATTTGCATGGTGCGGGTTGTCAGCAGTCATCTGACCAACTCCGGAGAGCTTTTCAAGGAAGGAATTCGCTGTGTCCTTGAAATCAAGCCCAGGTGCTTCTCACTTTTGTACTGTGTAAGTACAAAAGTCTTGGGACTGCTTGTGGTCATCAGTGTTTTACTGTAGGACAATGCGACACAGTCCTCACGCATTTCTAAAGAGGCCTGAAACATCTAACACGAATAACTTTATCGTCTTTTCTTTTTACAAACTCCTAAGTGATCAAAATGGAAAGCTGGGAGTGGAAACACAACATTCACAATGGAAATCTACCAGCACACGAGCAACAGCCCGGTATCCAGATGCCAGTACCCGCCCGATCCCTCTCAGCGCAGCGCCGTCCCTCCGTCCGTGACATTATCCCGACGCAGCCCCTCAGGGCCGGTCCCAGGGCAGCCCAGCCCACCCGCTGCCCTTCGGCCGCCGCCCCTCGCGCTCCACTTCCGGGTTCCCCGCCGCGCCCCCGGGCGCTGACGTCACCGCGCGCGGACCCCGGAAGTGGAGCTAGCAGGGGGCGGGTGGAGCCGCGCGCGGCACTAGGCCCAGAGCGGCCGCACGCTCCCCGTGACGGCGCCGCGCGCGCCCCGCTCCGCCGGCGGCAGCGCCAGGTACGTGCGGCGGCCCGGCCCCGCCCGGCAGCGCCGCCGGCCAGGGGCGCGGGGCAGCGGCGGCCGCGGGCCCTCGGGCAGCAGGGGATGGCCGGCCCCGCGGGCCAGTCGGGGTGGCGGCGCCCAGGAGCCTCTCCAGCCCTGCACCGGGATGAAGACCGCGGGCCTGCGGGCGTCCCGTGTGCTTGGCGTCAGGCCCAGAGCGGCGGCGGGAGCGGACGGGGCGGCGGCGGCTGCCTCCGAGCCGCCCGCGCTGCCCACGTGTGGGCTGCCGGAACGGGTGTAGAAGTACCGTGTGCCCGTGTCACCGGGGCTGCGGGGAATGGCCACGGTGTCACTGCCCGGGACTGGCCGGTACTGGCCCCCAGGCTCTGCCGAGCGCTGCACTGTGCCTGCTGCCGCTCCACGTTGACAGTTATAATTTCAATTTTCTACATAAAATCGAAGGGGTTTGTTTTTCGGAATGTATCCTTACAGTCATTGCTGCAGGTTTTGGTGCTGTCAGCTGCTTTTGCCAAACGAGACTTGCCAGTTTTCCCCACTGCCTAATGTAAGGTTTCTGTGTAACCATAAATGATAAAAAGTCATTTGAGCGTGATTCTTGACTTTATGCTATAGCTGGGTTTGAGTTTCATTCCAAGTATTGCTCTTCTAATTGGGTGGGATTGAGCACTTCTTTTTAGACTTAAGTTTCTGGTAGTTCTGGCAGCTTAGAAAGGTGCATGAAATACTTGCCATTTCTGACTTATCCAAATGCAGGGAAATAATTTTCCAGTTTAAAATGTTACTTTTACTTGGTTTTGGTTTGGTAGGGAGAAAACTCAAAATTTGTAATTCTAAACCAGGAGAGATTTGGCATCTATAGTCCCTTTCCCAAACCCTCACTCTTTGTTTTTTGAGGAACTGTTGCCTTCGTTTTTCTTTCAAGGATAAATATTGAAACTTTTGAGAGAGATTGAAGTGGTTTCCTTCCAGATACCTGACTTTTTATGCTGGTGTTACTTAAGCCAAGCTGCTCAGAACCACACATAAGCCAGCTTGTCACAAAATATGTCATTCACTTTACAGTTCTTTTGCATGACGTTTTTGGCTAAAGTAATAAGTTTGCAGGAGCAGGTAACAGACCTTTTTCAGGACATACCATCATTGGCAAAAAAAGTGTTGTAAAATTAATAACAATTACAAATCTAACTGAATACATTTGATATTAATGGAGACTGATTTGGTGACATTGAAGAGTGGGGTGTTAACAATACTTGGCCTTCAAAGGAGAATAAATACCCATAATACAGCAGAAATGTAGTGTCCTTTTACTAACCCTTAGTATTTTCTTGGCATCTTTAAGGAGGCAGAGGGTGAAAGACAGTGGCGTGGTGTTCTGTTACAAACAGCAAAGCAGTCTTATGATGGCATCTTTGTTACAGAATGCTCACAGGTTTTTAAAAATAGGTGTTTTGTAACTACACGGGAAAAAGTGAAAAAGCTCTTGTGTAGAGGAAACTAAAACTTTTAACAACTGAGGATAGTGCCTTGGGTTGTGTCACAGAGTGCAATCAATGTGAAAATGCAGAAAGAATGTCTTTATATGCTCCTTCGGGTTTAAAATTGATTAAATCTGCTCTTCTGAGTGTTTTAAATATTATTTCACTTGCTTTAAAAAGAGAAAAAAAAAATATTTGCTGACCAGAGTGTTGGTCTTCACAGGGTAGCTCCAGATAGAAGCCCCGGGTGATGGCTGTTGCTGAAGTCACTGCCAGTGCTTACTGCCTGCCTGTCAGCTGAGCTCTGATGTGCTTGCCTCTGCTGCTGTTGGTCTAGGCACTGCCCAGCCCACCTCTGTCAGAACATGGTGGGTTAAGACAGATGTAATATTTATTGTGTTTAAGCTGGCCTGACTCTCTTTGTCTGCAGTAGGTTAGCAGATGTGGGTAGGCATAGGAATAAGATTAAAACTTCCAGCAGGCCAGCAGTACTGAGCAGCTGGAGGCAAACAAAGGCATCATCATTTCAGACACACAGCGCACCCTCAGACTGCCCTCTTAGTGAAATATCTTTAATTATTGGAGTTTTCTCACCAATGCCTGGATTTTGTCTGTCTTCTTGAGATTGCCTTTTCAGTGATTGTAGCCAATTATGACTGTATTTAAATCAGCAAGTTGATTTGACCATGGTCCTTACTGAATTGCCTTTTATGTACTAGTTAGTGAATGTTTGGGAGAGCTTCTCCTTATAATTACTCAGTGGGGATTTATCTTTTAGAATCCCTTCTCTTAAGTTCACAACCTTATTTTTTTTTCCCTTGAAGACTCAGCATTGACTCTGGAGGTTTTGCCCATTCCTGGCTCTATAGAAAAAGTCCTGAATACAGCTCTATTGCTGGTACTTTGAATCTGACCCACTGTTCCTTTGGGGAACAATGTGCTGTCGTGACTGAGGAGTTTTTTAGATTTACAATAGATTACTGGAATTCTTTGAAGTAAAGCATACATACAAAGAATGAATAGATATCTTTTAATTTTTTTTTTCCGCAAGCTTACTGAAACAAACAATGGACATGAAAACATCCTCTTATGAAATTTAATACTGCTTTGTGAATTTGTTTGGTGCTTTAGAAGGACGTTTTTTCTTTTTACAGGTATCATTGTACATATATCTATTTAGCTTGCAGATGAGTTTCACAGATTTGTACTGAGTGGAATTCCCAGAGTACAATTTAATAGGCTTAAATTTGTTAATTTTCATGGTTATTTTCCAGCATTTTATTTGCTGTGTGGACAGAGACCTTAATATTTAAGTACTCACAGCATTCCTTACACTGTTCTTGTAATGCGACTGAGTTTTATTGGAAAGTGAAAAGTGTTTTTATATCATCCTTACCTTTCTGCTTAGCTCATTATCTGTTACTTATTAGTACACTGGTTATGATTTTTGTTCTATGCCTGAGTGTTTCTATGAATCAGAGTGGGACCAAAAGTTACTTAACTCCAGCTACAGACTCATTCTGTTAAAAAAAGTGCCCAGGTTGCAGTTTCATAGCCTGTTCACATTAGATCCCTGTTGCTGGAACGGGGAGCACTCCTCTCAGCTTCCTGCCTCATCTCTCCAAGCCAAGCAGAAGATCAACTGGCTGCGCAGTGAGCCAGGTGAAGAACCAGATCCAGCTGATACAAAACTAGAGGTAGGAAATGCTTCTCATTGCTTTAGCTTGCTCACTGACATGAATGTCATTACAAGTAGTTGTGAAAGGACACGGCAGCAGCTTTAAACTGAAAGAAGGCAAGTTAAATTAGCTACTAGGAAGAAGTTTTTTACAGCAAGGATGCTGAAACATGAGTGCAGGTTTTCCAGAGAGGCTGTGGGTGCCCCATCCCATGATGTGGAAGGCCAGACAAATGTTTTGGGCATGTTAGTCTTGTGAAAGGTGATGCTGCCCATGGCAGGTCATTGAACTAGATAAACTACAAAGTATCTCAAAACCCAGATGCTTTTATGAGTCTGTAAGAAATGATCTAGAACTGGAGTGGAGAATCTAGAAGTAGGAGAAGGGCTGAAAGCGTATCATACAGACTACAGCAGATCATGGAGCTGCATCCTGAGTCACCTTGTACTTTGTGGTGAAAGCTTCTCAACCATTTTTCTGAGCAATCTTTGTAGTGAGTTAATTAGTAGTGATACTGCTGGTGAGGCTGGTTGCCTGCTCTGTGGTCTAGTCAAGTCTTCACTGCTTTTAGTCCTGTTACACTCTCCTGAAGAGTATTGACCTCCCTCTGCATGGAGCATTTCTGGTACTGCAGTTTGTATTCTGTTGAGTGCGTATCCAAAGAGGAAAGATAAACCACGTAAGACTTTATTGGGCTAATTTTAGGTGTTTCTGCTATTGTGGTTTCTGTATTCTTCCAGGTTCTGTTGGCCAGTAGAAATTCAGGAGACCAGTTTGTGCAAAGCTTGCTATATAGATATTTGGCTGTTATAGGTATTGGTTTTAAATACATTGGTGAAGTAAGTATTGTCTTAGCAAAAGCACTGTTAGCTGAATCAATATATTTGGTATGGTGGTTAATTTAAGAAACTCTTCTGTCAGCAAGCAGTTTATTCTGTGTTGTGGTTTAACTCCAGTTGACTAAGTACCATACTGCCTGTTAGTCACTCCCTTCCCTTTTCCCTCTGCCCCAGTGGAATGGGGAGTGAATTTAGAAAAAAAGGTAAAACTCATGCATTGAGATAAAAGCAGTATAATAACTGAAAGAAAATTAAATACTACTTATGATAATAATTGTGATGAAGAGGAGAGAGAAAGGGAAAACTTGAGACTGACAAGTAATGTGCAGTACCGTTGCTTGCCACCTGCTGACTAATACCTAGCCCATCCCTGATGAGCCACCATCCCCCCTTCAGGGTAGCTTTTCCAGTTTATATACTGGACATGGTGGTCTGTGGTGTGGAATGTCACTTTGGCAAGTTCATATCACCTGTCCTGGCTGTGCTGCCTCTTAGCTTTTTGTGCAGCTACTCACTAACAGAGCATGAGACACAGAAAACTCTGGACTTCGGGTAAGCACTACTTAACAACAGCTGAACCATCCACCAACATTATTATCATCCTAAATCCAAAAGGCAGCTACACTAACCCAACCAAAAGCAGGACACTCAGGCAGGCAGATGAAAGAATTTTCTATATTGCATGTCTAGAAAAAGAGATGATGATTCAAATAAGAATTAGCTGTACATGTTGTCAATTGTACTGCAAATTTAGCCAATTTCAGGGTTGAGTGGAAGTGGGTCCATACCTGAAGCACCAGTAATGTTAGTGCTTATTTTTTTTGAGGCTTGTGCATTTAAAGTCAGGCCCATCACACTATATTTTCCCAGTTTCTGCTTCTTTTAGTGTTGATAATTATCGTTGGTAGTAAGGAATTTTACTATAAATTTCAGGTCAAAGTTTAGGCTAATTTTCTTTTAAGGTGAATGTGGTGAAAATGTTTTGATTGTATTGAAAATATTCTTGATTGCTCTTAAGTATCCCTAAGCAACTCCAAGATGTATGTAAAAAGTATGAAATTTAATAGGAAGATAGCTTTGGAAATTGTGAAGTATTTCCCAAGATAGCTAGTCTGGCTTTGTCTGAATTACAAGCTCCATAAAGTTGCCATTTTCCATTTGTGGTATATCTTTTAAGGTACTTAATTTGAATTCTCTGGGCATTTCAGCAGCAATATACATATTCTGCTGACCCATAGAGCTTTCTTCACTGTATCTGGTCTATAGTGAAAGCTGCTGGTGGGACATGGCAAAAAGTGGGCTCTCTGGTTTCTTGTCATCCCTTGACTGAGGTATATTTTCTCTTAGGAATGGGCATAGTGGACCCCCTCATTGTTCTGTTTTAGGTGTATGAAGAGAGGTGGATTATTGTACTTGGAGCTGTTTTATACTTCTGTGTTTTGGTTTTTGGAGTAATAATGGCTTTAGACATGTAAATATGGACAAAGTAATTCTGATTGATCATGTTGTTAGAGTGCCAGGTACTCTCCAGCTTGTCTTAACTGCTGTGTTGAAGGCCAAACCTTACAAATAATGTAGTGCTTATAGTTTCTCTTGAAGTTCTGCAGGCCAGCTATATAAAGCCTTGAAATGTGCATTTGGGTGGCTGTCGTGTTTTGGCATACAATACATGCAAATCTAAGTCTCCTTGTTTAACTTAAGAAGATAATAAACTAGCTTTGCATCCTTCTTTCTTTTTTTATGCACAATGTGTAGCAAATCTTGAAAACATTTTGCTTTTTTTCCTAAAAAATGGGCATCCCATTCCTCTTCAGAATGTGTGGTACTAACCCACCTCAAGGGGAGAAATGTTAATGGGCTAGATTTGAATAAGTACAGGCACCACAGTCAAAAGGAAAACTTGAAAGTATTTCAAAGAAGAAATGGGTTTACGGGAAACCATTATATAAAATCATTATTAAAACTTGGTGAAATGAGAGAAAAATAGATGTGCTCAGGCACACAGTCTGTATGTCTTGAATAATTTTCATTGTACTGAAACAGTATCTCCCCACTGAAGCATATGATTCAGTCTTGTGAAATAAAGTCTGAATGAAAAGAGAAATCTGTATCTGTACGTTGCTACCTCCCATGCTGCGGAGTGTGTTAACATAGCCTGTCTGCAAGGCTAAGAGGAAGATCTCAGAACAAGTGTAGCCATCAAAATCAAAACTGCTATAAATGCAAACTTGCTCTTGATATGTGCTAATCAATAAGTCAAAAATTGGTGGAGGTTTCCTTGTACTTTATTTTAAATCCTTGCATTTTGGAATAGCAGAGTTTGAATTTTGGAAGCATAAACTTCCTACCACAGTGATCACTGCTTGAGTCCTTCTTTTGCGCTCTCTATATTTCTTTCTTGGCCATGTTGGCAAATCAGGCTAAAAAAGTTTTTAGGCAGCAGCTGTATCCCAGTTCTGTCACCTCAATTGCACTGGGTGAAAATTGATGAATTAGAAGTGTACTCTTAAAAAAAAAAAAAAAAAAAAAAAAGAGGGGGAGGGAAAAGCAAGAAAGGATGGTAGTTTTAACTCAGATCAAGCCCCTGTTTTGGTTTAACTCAGACATGATTCCCTGAACTGGTTCTCTGCGCATTGCTAGAAAACAGTTCTGTCAGCTGAGGGGATAGCATGGGTAGGGGGTGGGACTGCTAAAGTCATTTTGCAAAGATGTGTTTGTGAATATATCTTTTGATTCTAAGAGCTGGGGGCAGGAAGGGTCTTTGTTCTGTATTTGCTCTCTGTGAAACAGTGGGGTACTTGTTATCTGCCTGGATGAAGTTGAACATAGCATTCCCTTGGCTTGGATTTAACATTTCTCAGTATAAGAAATTGTCCTCAATTTTTAGAAACTTTGAGCGTGTTCTGATAATAGCAGCATGACGACTCCAGGTTATTTCACTCTGTGTTATGTCCACTATGGTAATGAAACTTTTATTTCCATCCAGAAGCAATATGTGCTTAACCACCTTGCTGTGTGAGCTTTCGTATCTGTAGCAAACCCCAGCTAGTATCCTGACTTGTACTTTCTTTATTAAGACATGATTTTTTATTGTCAGTGACTCAGAAGCAGACAGTGACATTTTTGGCACACAGTACCATTTGTTCTCTGTTGTTGCTCTTTCTAAATAGGTTATATCTCTTGAATTATAGCATTACATTTATGTGAATCATCCTGTCAACTTCACTAGCATCAAATAGGTTGCATGTACATTCCTGCAGGAGAGCTCTAAGTTCTTGTTCATTATCTTTCAAAATTATTCTCTGGGCAATTAAAGATTTTTTTTTAAATTTTGTCTTTTCATTCTTTGTTCTGTTAGTCCTATTATCCTTGTCTTCCTTTCTGGTGAGTATTTAAGTAGTCATAAAAATTAGGGTAACTCCCTAAGGAATAATTGTGAGAGGACTACACCAAAAAACCCAGAAGCTTGAATTTTTGCCTATTTGAGGTTATTGGTTGAAGCAGGAAGGAAGGAATAGAAATATACAGAGATGGAAAGTCCAAATCTGTAACGATGTCAACCCCTACCTGCATTTTCTTGAGACGAAAAACAGAACTGTTACCTGGTTTATTTTAGACACTGAATTTTTCAAAGCTAGTAGTGTGTTCATTTTGAGAAGCTCTGATTTTGCCTTCCCAGTGATGTCCGGAGGCAACCTTTTTAAGAAAATTGTTTTAAAAATTCCAGAGAATCATGGTCTTTAGAGATTGCTACTAACAGAGATATAAGAAAGCTTCATTTCTGTGAGAGTAGTTAGCTATTTAGCTTTCAAAAAAAGGAGCATGGTGTAGATAGCATCGTATTTTTTCTTTGGTTGGTTGTTCTAAATTGCATTTATCTTTCGCAGTACAGGACAGCAGATAAATAACTTTTAATGTTTTACTCTATGGAAAATGGTGGTAGATATACCTCCCCCCAAAAAATGTACTGTGAGGGTAGTCAAACATGGGAGCGGGCCCCAGAGAAGTTGTGGAATCACTGTTGTTGTGCATCTTCAAAACTTGACAAGTGCCTACGCAGCACATTCTGGTAGCATTTTCAGTTGACCTCCAAAGGTGTGTATAGATGTGCAAGGTGTGCGTTACTGTATGCATGGTGCTGTGTTTCGGATTGGGAAGGTCGTTGGTACAGTCTACTTTTGCGCCAGGTATCAACCTCAGTATTGGTGTGTAGGAATCTCCAGTGATTCTACCTGTAGAAGACATGCTGTGCTGTCCTTGTTTGGGCATGCCTGCCAGCACCACAGAACAACTGACTATGCTGGTTCTGCCACAGGGCTATGGTGAGGATGGGTGCTGTCAGTGGACAGCAGGGAGTATGGTCTGAGGAAAGCTCTTCATTGGTGATGTCATTTCTGTTCTCATTCTGTAATGGCAGGATGAATGAAACCAGGGGACTGGAGTGGTGTGGACGAAGGGAGCTTGGGAACAAGGAGTTGAGTTGGCAGTGTCTCTGTAAAAGCTCTTGATATGAAAAGACAAATGAGAACTTGGGAAGGGAAACAGAATGGTGCTAGAAGCTCTCAGGATAGAATTTGAGGCCAAATAAGGCAGCGAGCTTGTGAGAGAAATAGGAGAGGATGATTGAAAGGCACCTAAGTGTGGAAAAGTGGAAAAGGAGGAACTGGGGCTGGGAGAAACATGAGGGTTGTACTTAAAACTCAAGGAGGTTAGCCAAAATACTGAATTGCACCTTATTAAGTGACTGTCTTCAAGCAGTGCATTGACAAAGGCAGAAATGCAGTGGAAAAAAGCCATATGAGTATGCCTTCTGTATTGGGTTTGTGCAGTAGGGTTTTAGTTGCAGAGGTCTGCAGGTGTGAGAAGGTCTGCAGGCTTTTGTGAAAAGCTGAAAAAGCTTCCTACATGTCCAGCAGACCCAGTGCCAGCCAACTCCAAGATGAACCTGCTGCTGGTCAAGGCTTGGCCCCTGCAACCCATGGAGGTTCTCAGAGGGGCAGGCTAGTGCCCAAAGGAGCTTCCCAAGACTGTGTTGGACAGAAACATAGACAACACTACCTTAGAGAAGTGGTTGAGAATAGAGATCACTTCTTTCCTCTGTGTTTTCCACGTTGTTTTTTGTATGAGACCAGACTGTTGGTGCACAAGTGCTGAACCTTTTTTGTGCAGGTGGTCCTAATTTTGGTATTCCCTGGTATAAGTAGAATAAGCATTGTTTTGGTACTGTGCCTTTGGGTAAGGAAGGCACAAATTTTGGCTTTTTCATGCAGATTAACTCAGAATCAGAAAGGAATTCCTGAGAACACAGAACAGACCCCTAAGACCATGATCTCTTAATTCTTGTTCAACCAGACGCTGCCCGTAATGATTCTCATATCCCTTGTGTGGTCATTGCTGTTGTGGGAGGTATCTAACTTGTAAATGGATGTGTGCACACCCACACAACACACACACACACACACACACACACACTCTCACTCTCTCTATCTGTATGTTTGGTGTGCACTTTTGCTTTGTCTTATCTTCGCAGAATGGTAGAGTTGTTGACATTGGCAGGGACCTCTGGAAGTTGTGTAGTCCAGTCCCAGTATTCAGAGAAGCATTAGCTAGAACAGATTACTTGTGGCAGAGTATAATAAGTTTTGAATCTCTCTAAGGACAGAGATTCTATAACCTGTTTTTATGATCCACTTTAATCACAGAGGAGCAAAGTGAGCTCTCTGTGGATTATGGATAGAATCCCAAAGGTTTTAATATTCCCCAAAACAAGATTAGAACCAAAATAGGTTAAATGTTGATAACAAAAAATGATGTTTTGCTTAATAGTAAAGAAGTAAAGAGAAAGAAAGAGAAAAAGAGGTGAGGGGTGGGAGGACAGGAAGAGTAAGACACACGTTACGTAGAAACATATCACCCCTCCATGGGTCTTGTTGTCTCATTTATCCTCTGGTCTTCTAGGTTGTGAGGGTCCCCCTCTGACAAAGAATAGAATCCAATGGATTAGTAAACATTTGGGTTTACGTGGGAGTGCCCAGGTACATACCCTGAGGGGGCAAGTTTGACACTGTCCCTTGCAGGACTGTGTATCAGTTATATGATTTTGCATCACATGCAGTGCTCTGGTGCAGGGTCTGGGGAGCCATTAAGGGAGCATTTAAGGGACCATGACACCTCCTGAGCAGCCCCTGACATGAATGTCCCATAGATGTGGCTTTTGTGACTGAGCCAGTTTGAGTAAGAAGATGGGTGTTTGTAGCCTCTGACCAGAGGTTTTTCACCATGCACCCAAAACCTTTTCCTCCTTTCTTTGGTGGGTGGGGGGTGCCTGTACAAACCTGGTCTCAGTAGACAAGACAGCTGCTGGGTTTCATCCTCCTGTGGAAGTATTCTTCTCCCCTAGCCCAGACCTAAAAATAGTATCATTTTTATCTTAAATTACCTTACAGCCTAGGGGCTCAGCCTAGGGAGCCCAGACAGGATGCAGTGGTCTTTGGTGCACCTTTGTTGGTGCAGCTTTGTTGATGCAGCTTCACTACACGGTTTTAATGGACAAAAATCCTTCATAAAATGTTTAAGCCATAAACTACAATATTTCAGTCTCTGACACCTGTCTGAGTGCCTGCTCCCAGTGTTTGAGCACCATTAGGTTAAGGAAGTTTTTCTTAATGTTTAAATGTCCAGTTGTATATTACCATCTCACTGAACAACAGTGGGAAGACTAGCTCAGTGATCTTCTGTCTGTCTCCTCTGGCATTTAATAAATACTGATTATACTCCTCCTACTCCACCCTGACTTTTCTCCCTGCTGAATAGTCCTGTTTATCGCAGCCTGTGCTCAGATACCAGATGCTTCAAGCCCTTAACCATTTTTGAAGCCCTTTGCTGGTCTCATTTCAGTATGTCTGGGTCTGTATTGCACCTGGAACATCTGAAACCATACAGTATTCCAGATGCATTTAGAAGTGCAGAGTAGAGGAAAAGGATCGTGTCCCTCCACCTACAGGCAATGCTTTTCCTGAAGCAGGATGTCATTGAAAGGATCTTCAAACAAACTGCTTTGTTTCTTCAGGTCTCATTTTAAACGAAAGGGAAACATTATATATAGTCTAGAAAAAATTTCCTATTCTTTCTAAATTTTGGATTTTTCCCTTCCCAAGCTCTGTTAGCTTGAAATAGTGTTATGTTTTGTGACGTTTCAGGGACGTAAGAGAAAAGGTGTATTTGCTGGAGGGAAGAAATTTGCTCCAGCTGATTATTGGAAGAGTGGGGAATATTTTGAAGCAGAGTAATTTTTAAATATCAACATAAGTAGGTAATTGCTTTCCATTTAGTTTGTACCTTATCCTTGGGGTAATTAAACACCTGGCTAGTTAAGAAATACTTTACCAGAAATATAAAATTAGTATTTCTGTGCTATTCTGGGCTTGGTTTTAAAGCACTTGAGTCTTAAGTTCAAATAATTACCTATTCTGCTTACATTTTGGGATTCTGTTAGTTTTGATTGTCTGTGAGAACCATGTTCTCTCTCTTCTACCTTGCCCCATTTTTTTTAATCTTCGTCAGATTTTTTGATCCACTTTCCAAATTTCTATGAAGTCTGCTAAACTTCATGTACATCAAGGGAGCATGTATTTTGTCTAGCATTGCTAGTCTTTTATTTACAACATTTGGGGTTCTGTTGCTGTTTTCATCAAATTATTTTCCATCTGTTTTCCACCTGCCTTTATACAGTAGCATTTAGTAACAAAACATGGTGAGTCTGAAAGTTTTGGTTTATCTAAGATTTTTTTTTTTCCCTTTTTCCCTTCTTCTCTAGCACAAGGAATTTAGGACAGACCATTTTTGGTTCTTTGCCTTATGCTGCATTTTTAAGCTGTTGCAATTGAAATGTTTCTTCCACTTTCATTTTGAGGTCGGTTAGCAGCATATTTTTGCTTGCTGTTCTGTACTTGATATAGTACTTTCCTTTGAAGATTCATTTTGTCCTGTGTGTATACTGCTAATGTGACTGTGTGGTGCTCAGTACAGCATTAATTTAATTACAGAAAAAAAATTCTTGTTTACACAAGGATACTTTATAGGTAGTGCTGTTTTAGCACATATTTTGAAAATAGTCAGTTATTTGAGAAAATGTTTATAAATTGCCTACAACATGCTTTTCAGGAGTCTGTTGTGCTCCGTGGGGCTGATGCTGCTTTGTATGTTTCCCCTTCAGCACACTGTTTAATGTATCTCTCCTTTTCTTGTATTAATTTTTTTCTTGGGAATCAATATGATCAGCTGCTGTAGAGACTAATGTAAAGAATTTTAACATTAGTCCTTAGTAAAAATGTGTATTGTTCATGAATTCTTAGGGTGAGACATTATAAAATGTCTGATCAAAGGATGACATAGAGGTAAAATAATTTCAATGCATTCTGTACTCTTTTCCTGTAGTTACAGTTAGTTTATTGATAAATACTGTTGTAGTTATTGTATTTTTCAGCTACCATGCTATTCTAATTTCTAAGTTGTGTTTAACAGCAATTATTGGGAATGTTAAGAATTGAATGGAACAGAGGCACTGGAAAAAACTTACTTTGGGTTAGAATCAAAATTTCTTAGAGACTGTTAAGCTTGCTTAGTTTAGCCAAAGAAAGAGATAAGACTTGGCTGTGGTGTCTAATCATGGAAGTAAACATAGAAAACTTAACATAAAATGGTGTAGCAATAATTAGTGACTGAAGCCTGAAGCCAGAAATGAAGTACAAAGGACAATGACTAACCTTTGGGAAATCACAGCAATTGATGGACTTAATAACTTGAATTTTAGCTCTTAATAACTTGAATTTTGCCATGGATGCCTTTCTGTAAGAACTGCTGTGGTTAAACATAAACTACTGGTCTTAGAGGCTGGTAGCTGAGGAAAATAGAAGGCCCCTTTTTAAGAGGATGTAATTGATTTTGAGGGACTGTGTGGCCTAAAACTGTGAACCTTCCAAGAAAAAATTGGGAATTTATAATTATTTTTTTTTCCAAACTAGATTGCATTTCCCTGTGTCTTTCTCCTCTTGCTTTTATTTGTACCTTTGTGTTAGGCAGTACATGGTCAATCACATTCTGCACTTACAAAATTTAATGACAGTTTTTCTCCTTAGTAGGGATTCCTTCAAACTGGTAGGAAATACAGTGCTTTCTACAAAATGGACAAAGAATTTTGCAATGTTGGTTTAGAATGACACAAGTTTTTTTAGCCCATGTCTTTTAGTGGTTACTGCTAGGACAGAACGTTTAGGCTTAAGACTAAACCAGTCCTATAGATGCATCTGTATCACCTCATTGAAGTAGTTAATCAAACAAGTAGAATTTAATTTCTTCAAGGATTTTGCTTTATAGCATGGAAAGTAAAAGTATGAGTATGTATGGCAAAAGGATTGAAAATAAAAAGAGAGCACTTGGTCCACGTTTTTTCCTTCGGGCTTTCAAATCAAAGGTGCAAATGAAATGGCCGGATAATTGTCGTAATTATCATCTGCATTTGTGGACATCTGTAATCCATCATGCAGGAGGATTAGGCTGGGAGGAATTGCATAACGTTTAACAGAGTTAGGAGTGTGAAGTTGTGCTGTGACAATGATAATTCCCAAAAGCAAGCAGGCTGTGGTATGACTGGCAGAGATGTTGTGTGTAAAAGAAGCTGGGGGTGCTGCTGAATGGCAAACTGAACAATGTGCCTTTGTGTCAATGAAGTCAAATTGATTCTGTGGTATTACTAGGGTACTGTGTCTGGTTTGTCCCCTGATTTCAAGAGAGATAGTGATGAAAAACTGGAGAAGGTCAAGCAGATAGCCACCGGGATGATTTGCATGTTAGAAGGATGATTAGCATGTTGGAGAACTCAACATTTGGAGAAAAGTTCAAGAAAATTGTTTAGGTTGGAAAAGACATCTTCAAGTCCAGCTGTTAACCCAGCTCTGTCAAGTCCTGCCAGAAATGATGTTCCTCAGTGCCACATCCACACATCTTGTAAATCTCTCCAGGGATGGTGATTCTACCACTACCCCAGGCAGCCTGTTCAGTGCTTGACAGCCTTTCCAGAGAAGAATTTTTTCTACCTCCCTTTGTTCATCTTGAGACTGTTTTCTCTTGTTATTTGTGAGAAATGCCCAACCCCCACATTGTAGAGAGCAAGAAGGCCTTCCTGAGCCTTCTTTTCTCCAGGCTAAACATGCCCGGCTCCCTCAGGCAATGCTCATAATACTTGTGCTCCCGACCCTTCACCAGCTTCACTGCCTTCCTGTGTACATGTTCCAGCACCTCAGTGGAGAGACAGCTTGGAGAGGTGTCATCAGTCATCCAGTACACAGAAGATAGAGAAGCTGTAAAAGGGAAGCTGTTTTCTGCTCAAAAGGATGAATAGTGAGAGCAGAAATTTCATCTCACTGTAGGGAAAAGGAAATCTTGGAGTAAGTTTCTGAAAAGCATGGTGGAATCTCCCATATTTTTAAGGCTCATCTTGGCAGCATCATAGCTTACTTGATCTAAAGCCCTGTTAAAACCTAGTGAAATATGGTCCAAGAGAAGGTTGGAGACTAGATAATTTCCCAAGATCTTTTCCTGCCTGGACTATTCCATGATGCTGCAGTCACACCTTTTTGTCAGGCTTGGCTCTGGATAGAGATAGCAAGATTGTAGATCAGGCAGTAGCAAACTGTGTAAATAAGTGTGGTTACAATTACTGACAGGTACTTGATGGGATATTTCTTAATATAAATATTGCATTTTTAGTTTTTAAAGCTGAACCAGTAAAGAAAGTAAAACTTGCATTGCTTTTTTTTATTTTATTTTTTTTTAATGTTACGTGAAAGAAAAGATGTACTGATATGGAAGAAAATTAAAAATGCAAGTTTGATGCAGTCAGAATTAAAATATCAAGTTATTTAAATATTGAGCTAAAAGGGATAATGTATTTATATTATTCAAATTATATATAATATATGTATATATATCTATGTTGTAGTGCTATATTATGACAGTCTAGCAGAAGCAAATCTGAAGGCTGCAGGTGTTTCACAGGGCTATTTGCTTTGCTTGCCAGGTATTGAAATTAAGCAGTACTTGATTCAGCTGGCCATATAGCACATGCTGCCTCTCAGGCAGGGGGCAGAGCAAAGACAGTTAATAAAGCTTGCAGAAATCATAAACATTGAAGAAGCAAGGGTTCTTCAGAAAGAAAAGCTGTGGGAAGAGCTGTATGGCCGATCTCTTGAGGCAGACGTTGCCACAAAGAAGAGGTATGCACACTATGGGGATTTGGGATTTTTAGTCTGATTCTGAAATAAGATAACTTGATGATGAACTGATGTCTTCAGTAGCCCTGCGTGCTGTTTTTAGTTGTGTATGATTTGATTCTGCATAGTCTTCATCTGTTTTGTATATTTTTGTGTTGTCTGCAGTATTTGCATTAGATGCAGAGCAGTCAGGTGAGGTGGTGATATACATTTGCTTCTGCATATTCCAGAAGATGTTGGAGGAAACAGATGTGTTTTAGAAAACTGAATGTGCCTCTTACCTTTCTTTACCTCCTTTAGTGCACCTCTCAGCCCAGAGTCTGAGGCAGAATCACAAATACCTTGCTGTTTATAAAGATCTGGGCTACAGACCTGGATGCACTGCGTTTCCATCTGATTTGCACGTGATCTTTTCAGGAGTCTTCAGTTCATGGCAGACAATCCTTCATAAAGTTGTGCTGTTACTGAAGAGCAAAGGAGGAGAGGGAAAAAAGGAATTTTAAAGTACTAGACACATAGGCATATGTCTAGGGGTTTTTAGCAGCTTTTGATGGTGGCCTGAGCAGAAACCATTTCCCTGGAGTTTTCCAGTTTTTCTCTCTTTCTTCTGTGGCACTCTGGAAGATTACTTTGGTGTCTCTAGTAAGAGAAGACTCTATTAATAGTCTTCAAGTTTTTCCCTGTTCAGAGGCATATTTCTCTCCCAACTGACTCATGGGATTTCTTGCGAAAAGATGATAAAAAAAAAATTACAATTCTGGCTTTGTCCTGTAACTGCTTAGTATGTGCAGAGATGAGGCTATTGAGAGTCAGTCTTCTCCACTCCATCTTTCAAGTCAAAATCCTATTAAAACCAGCAATATAAAGTACAGGCATCTAAATCTCATCCAAACACAGTTTTTTTATAAAGTATCACAGGGCAATTTCAACTACATTATGAAGTAATGTTCTACCAAGTCCTCATAACTCCTTGTAATGTACACTGCCTGGAAAACCGTATTCTGTAAATAAGGAGCATAAACAAATAAGCACGCAACTGTTTTCCAAATTGCTTTATTGTCTCTTTTTTTTTTCTGTCCTCATCAGCTGAGATATAGGCCCATGAAATAATGGAAAGGAAATCACCCACTAATTATAGCATTATTGCATATTACATGGACTTTTCCTGATGCTTCAATTGCGGGGTGTTAGTTCTTCATAAACATTAATTCTTTGTATTTTCCCTCACATCTGCTGTTTGTGAAGGATTTCTTCCAACTTTTTAGAGGAAGGTGATGGTGAAGACATCTTGAAATTACTGTGTTAGTCATCAGTGTCCATTCATTTCAGGTGCTGAGATTAGGAAAGCTAAAGAAAGTTCTTTTTATTTCTTAAAGCAGGAATCCAGGCAGGAATTTCATGCCCAGGAAATGAGAAATATACAAAAAAAGGTTATGTGCAAACATTTTATCTTTCAGGCGTTGGGTACAAGTCACCTGCAAATTTCTTTTCTGAATAGGATTCTCTGGGCAGCATTCTCCCACCTTACTGCTGGGTCACTTTTCTGTCCCCAGAGTTGATGGCCTGATTCATTAGGTAATTTTCTGTTTAGGTCAACAGAAGTAGGGTCCTGTATACCTAATAATTGGTAGTTTGCATATTTAAGAAAGTCCTGTACTGTGGTGGTGTTAATTAGCCACAGTAGGTGGGCAAGTCCTTCCTCTGGCTGCACCTTCAGTCTCCAAAAAGTGGATGGGGCAAAGAACTGGAAGGGTAAAAGTGAGAAAACTCATGGATTGAGATAAAGACAATTTTATTGGAGAAGTAAAAGCTGTGCACACCAACAAAGCAAAACAAGGAGCTGCAAATACTTAGCCATCCTCAGGAAACCACAGCTTCATCGCATGTAATAGTAACTTTGGAAGGCAAACACCATCATTCCGCACATTTCCAGTTTCTTCTTTTCCAAGTTTTTATTGCTGCGTGTCATCATGTGGTTAGTTGGTCTCAGCTGTCCTGGCTGTGTCCCCTCCCAGCTTCTTGTGCACCCCTGCCTGCCTGCTGTCAGGGCAGCACATGGAAGCAGGGGGAGCCCTTGATGCTGTGTGAACACTGCTCAGCAGTGTCAGTTATGCTGTTTTCAGCACAAATCCAAACCTTACAAGCTACTATGAAGAAAACTGACTCTCCTGCTTGTGTTAATATGAATATGCTTATGAAGGTAATTTTCAGCATTTCAAGGAAGTTAAACCAAAATAATTAAAATCTTAATGTGTGGAGTTGAGTTGACTCCGCTTGGTGTAATGAGTTGCTGACACATCCTGCTAATGCACGTGGCTCCTAGTCATCCATTGTTTGAACTTACAGGGTAAATAAAGCTGGAGGGTGGTTGCTGTGCTACTATGTCAAACTTTAGAGCAAACTGCTGTGTACTTTATTAGCAAGTTCTACCACCATTTGGTAGTGTACACAAATCTACAGAGATTCAGGGGCTTAAGGATTGTTGCCAGTTTCTTTGTATTCTAAGTGGTTACTCCTGCCCTTCTAGCATTTATTAATCCCTTCTGTACATCTTTCCTCTGCCTTTTGCAGTGGAATGGTATGGAACATGCTCTGGACAACTAGGTAAAGTTTCTTGAAATTCTGGTAAGTCTTAGTAAGTCTGTGTTTAACAGAAAAAGGCCATTTTAACTTCAACAGAGTGGGACAGGCTTTAAGGGCAATTAATGGCAAGAAGCACATACTACTGAGCTGGTCCTCTGATCCTCAGATTTCTGATCTCTAACACAGAAATGCTGTCTTTAACATGGAGGTGCTGTGGCTGCTCATTAACGTCATCAGAACCGACCACAAGATGCTGTCTCTGAATCTTTTTACACTAGAGGTAGACATTTTCAAAACCATTTAGTCTGAAGCCGACTGGAAATAACAGCCTTTCAGAGCTGAAGTTGGGAAAACCAATAAGCACTTAAGAATATGTTCTTTGAAGTGAGGGAAAGTGAAGTACAACCTTAATTGATGCAGTTAGTGATGCCATCTGTAGTGCCCCTAAAGTGGGAAAAGATAAAATCTAATTAGAGAGAGAATACTGCTAAGATAAATTACTGGGCTTTTTGCTTTATTGAGACAGTACCAACTAGGCACTTGAGGCAAATGGTCACCCAGTCATCTCTTTGAAGAGGAATTGGGTCTTATTCAGTCATCAGCCACATTATACAGACCTAACCCATGCTTGTTCCTAGCTTGCTTGGGATGTCAGTTTACAACGAGTAGGACTCTCATTCTATTATATTTTAATAAAGGAGTGCAGTACAAAGAAACATGCTGATAACACCTCCTCATTGTATCCAGATAAGCCGGAAGGACTTGTGCTTTTTGAAGATACTTGTGTCTTTTTTTCTTATTTCTGTCTTGTTGTTAATGCTACAGTAATTTATAGCTTTTCTTTGGAGTATTTGTAATATTATCTTAGCTTCAGGTACTGCTAATTCAGAGCAGAATATTTTTTTTGTCACTCTTCTGTCTGCATTTGCACAATGAAGAGTATTCTAAGTATGCCAAAACCTGTGTATGTGTACCATGTGTATGGATATGATATGGTGTCATATGGTATCATTTTGATTTAAAAAATACAAGTGTTATGCCATCACAAGGTCTGTAGTCCAAGCTTCTTATACCACTTTATGGGCAACAACATGAAATATGTGTATGTTCTCTTATGTGTGTGTTTTTAAAAAATTAATTTTTTGACCATTTGTTTTGAGTCTACCAGTTTCTGTAATCACATAAGCAGGGGTGGAATGAAAATGCAGCCTCATTGGCTCATGTAAAACCATGAAACACGAATATCTGTGTCAAATTATTTTTAAGTATTGCAGGGGATGGAGTTAAAGAGGCACAGAATGTGTATAAGATACTTTGTGTCAGAATATAAGTTTTCATGCATAAGCAAGATACATACAAGTAAATATACATAAACTTATTTGCTGTAACTATTTCTTCAGGTGAAATAGTAACTTGTGCTTTAGGAAGTATGCTTGCTGTATGTATAAAAAAAAACCCACAGAGGTGTTTTCAAAAGACTAATCTAAGTAATTGTAGGAATAACACATTTAAGAACATCAATACAATAAGAATAACACATTTAAAGTCTGTATTTATTACAAGAAACTTGATGGCATTTAGGAATTATGTGAAGTGGTCAGTATGTGCAGTTGAAGGCCTGAGATTTGAAATTAGTACCTAGAATAAACTGCAGTTTGAAATGAATGCCTACAATTCCTGCTTTGCCTGGAACCATTCAGAATTTTATAAGTTTCCATTGTTTATTTTTGTGCCATCAGTAGTGGATTTGGCACTTCTCTGTCAAAGAACAGAAATCCAACTCTCTCAAGTAATTTATTCTCTTAGTTAATTAAACAAGTATCACTGAAGGATTCCAAAACATCCTGTATTCACAGAAACAATGCATAACGTACTGTGTACTTGTTCCATTCCTCATTAGGATATCAAGTCCTGCCTCCAGTGGCTGCTGTAACAGTTTTTTACTTTGTCAAAAAGAATTGTAAGTCCTGTCTCACAAAGCTAAATTCAGAATTATGTATTTTAGCCTTGCAGTTGAACTGTTATCTACTCAGTGGCAGGGTCTTCATCTAATAAAGGAAGAAGAAGGGTATCTCTGGCAGAGACAAGAATGGCAAAGATTCCTGGTCTCTGCACAGATTTTTCTGATCGGGGGTGGGGTCTTGCTTTCCAAGGTAAATCTGTTCAGATAGATTTTATGTTTCTTCCCTTGGCTAACAACAAATATTTGAGGACCTGTTTGTATTTTATTAACTGCATTACTCACTTACACCAAATAATGAATTTTTGAATGTTGTATAGGGAGAACCACTCAATTTCATATGACTGGAGTAATTTTAATCTGGGCTATTACAAAACACTATCATTGTCATTTTTTAGCATGTTGAATAATTTAAACTGAAATTACTTTCTTTTCTATATACTTTACTAGAATATGCTGGAATTTATTAGAAAATACTACTATGTAGAATATAGTGGGTTTGTGCTGCAAATGTACAAACAAGATGGACAAAATTTTGTATTTGGTCATCTTTTTTCTATGGACTGCTTGGAATCATCTGAGGAAAATATTTAATACTATCTGTGTGTGGGAATCAACATTTGAATCACAAATATTTACATAAAAATATTAATAATTATTATGAATATTTACATTTACAACATTATAGGTTAGAAAATGCACAAAAAATCTCTGTGGTTTTGCTGTTGGTTTTGTAATTGCTTTTATGAATGGTGACTGAAGGGTTGGACGAAAGATGCACATTTTAATTGAATCATGTCATAATTTATGAAGCACTCAGTATAAACAGACCTTTCCTTTCCAACTCATTTGAAGTTGTGTCTTTAAAAGACTCTTGTAAAGTGTATTGCTGTTTCCCATCAGCTTTTTCTGAACAACCTTTACAGAGGAAGGTGTCAAAATCTGCCATAGTTCCAACTTGTAAAATGGATTATTGGACTTTCTAGACCCACAAGTTTAAAAGACCAAATCATAACAATCATTCAAACTCTCTCCTTAGTTAATAACTAACACCTCCTTAAATTGCTGTATTTAGTATACAATATACAATTGCTTCTTTAATATACAAGAAAATGTTTAATAGGTTTTCTTTATGTAGAATAGAAAAGTAGTCTTTATTGTGCTAAGTTGTTGGTTTTTTTCTGCTGTCTCTGGAATGAACTGCTCTTACTTAATCATTTTGGCATTCCTTCTTGCAGGTCTAAGTGTTAGGGAGCCAATAGTACAGTTGGTGAATCCTGTTACTGTTTTGACAAGTTACAATAGAGTTCATACAAGCTCATCAATGATGAAGTACATGAGGGAGAAGAGTAAGACAAGTTGGTAATGACTGACACATGAAACAAAGAACCAAAAAAGGATTAAGGGAATAAGAGTTCAATGCACTGAAGTCTTTTTATTGAAAAGGAAGAAGCAATTGTGATTTGGTAGTTCACTCCCTTTGTGTCAGACTCAAGATGAAAGAGTTTGTGGATTTGAATGTCTGGTTTGCCTTCTCTGCAGAAGGAGAAGTTTGGAAATAGATTTCGTATGTAAAATCTTATCTTGAATACACTGAGATTTGTTCTGTAGCTAGACAAATGTAGCTTTGTATTTTAATACATTTACAATACAAATGCATTTCAATGCCAGTAATGTATTGTGGAAATCACAATGGCTTAAAATTGTGTGCTTCATGTACATTTACTAAAACAAAACTATATAGTATAGTAATGACAACAAAGTGGAGTTATTGAGGAAGAAAATCCATAAAGATTGTGGAAGTTCTGTTGATTGTCTTTTGTTTTTCTTGTATCTTCTGTTTTGGACTTGCAGGTGTTGCGCTTCTGTAAAAGGCTTATTGTTTACTGATACTACATAGAATCATGAAGAAAGTAGTTTTGATTAGGTAGAAGTACTTTTAGGATTAGGGAGAGGTGTTGTTCATTCTTGTGAACTTGAATCTTTACCCAAACTTGGTCAGACTTTGGGCTTATAAAAATCAGAATTTTTTTTTTTTTTGGTGATGTAAACGGTAGCAGACAAGAGCTGTTGAAGGAGAAGTCAGTAAATTTATTAATTTCCAACTCTTGTTCTTTTTCAGATCGTCCTTTGAATATTAATCTATAGTTACCTCAATATTTCAGAGTTTGTTCATAGTTTGGGTAAATGATGGCTCAGCTCCAGCAAGGAGGTCCTGATGAAAAAGAGAAGACCACTGCATTGAAGGGTATGAGTCTTTTTTGCCTTTTTTTTACATATATTGACATTTCAGAAATGATTGTTCAGGAAAGGAAAATAATATGATATAGTTATAAGCTAGAGCTTGGGAATTACAATACTAGAAGAGACACTTAGTCCACCTGTGCTGCTCCTTATTGTCTAACAGTGTGTAAGATGGTACAAAACATAATGATATATGGTAAGGAGTAACAGAATAAACTATTCATTGCTTTTTAAAATGTTCATAATTGTCCTTTTAGAAAGTTGACTGGCTTTTATGTTCTTAGTTTTCAGAAGTTTTGATTTGATTTGCGTGATGCTTTTGTTTTATAGTTATACAACCGTATTACTGCTTTTAAAAAGCTCTTGGACTAGAATGCTAAAAGGGAAAAGGCTTTCAGGACATTGATATCCATATTGGTTTTATAAAGTTCCCTTTGTATGTTTTAAAAAATAAACAGATCTAAATTACTTAGGGGTAAAAATAATTTGCATAAATGGCATGTTTTAGGTAGTGGTATTCAGCTTTGGAAGTACAGGAAGTTGGTTAGACCTACAAGTAAACTAACCAAACCTCGATTTAAAGTGTTTGCATTGCACAGTTGTATTCTAAATTGTGTTTGAAAGGAGAAAAAATAACATAGCTTGCCACTCAAGTGTACATCCTGGATTTCTATGAAAGCATTATTAGAAAGCAGTGTTCCATTACATGTGATGATAGATGCCGTTTCTTCAGTTGCAACTGAGTTTTTGTGAAGTATTTGGTGAAAACCATGTAGTGCTTTTATAAAACTTTGTGCCAATTCTGTCCAATTAGTTTATTTTAAGGAAGCTATAGTTCAGCTTTGTAAGTAAACTCCCATTTTATAAATGGCATTAATTTGATTATCTTTAAGGATTAGTGTTAATGATGTGATTGAGTGATTTTTCCATTTAGCTATAGAAGGTCTCCTGCAGATCACTCAGTTTTCACCTCTGTTGAACTATTTCAAATTGAGTTAGAAAGTCCAAGACCTTTCTTAGGTAAGAATGGTAGATTGGATTTGGAAAGAATTGCAAAGTTGTAAGACCCTTTAGATAATTTTAATTTGAAAAGTTGCACAAGAAGAAAGTGAACGTGTCAGTGGTTTCAGCTCAGAACAGGTGCAGTTCTGCTTAGTGACTGATGAAATCTGTAAATCATGACAAGCTGTACCTGTTGTGAATAAGCATAATATACTATGGTCCTTGATACTCAAGAGATTGATTTTTTTTCTAAAAAAAAATGAGAAAGATGAGCTAAAGACTTGCTAGCTTGATCTTGTCAAAGTGCAAAGGAGGAAAGGTCACATTTTTTACATCCTGTTATGGGAGACTTTGACAAAATTCTTTTCTTTTTCCATATCATTTGGTTGAGAACCAAAGGAGCTTCTAAACAACTTCCAAAGGACAGTGCACAAGAGCGAAGGATTTAGGCCTAACAGTCTGGGTATCAAAGCAGGGGCTGAAGACTGGTGTGGTCACACATCTTGTGAATGCCAGTGAGATGATGTCCTCAGATAATCTGAACTCCTCAAGAAGGCATTTAAGATGCTATCGATTATTTGGAACTGAAGCTAGAGAACTTTATATTAAAATCATGATGCATATCTCAGAGACTTACTTTCTAACATTGAGGTAATGAATCATTGAAACAAATCGCTACGTTTTTGGTGACTTCCCTTTCTCTGGACATTTTTAGATTAACATAGAGATAAATAGATAGGTAAATAAATAAGTAAATAAATGAGTATGTATACAGGCCGTGAAGTCCAGCTTTTGAACCTTGAACAGGATTTCCATAACAGTGTCCTGTGTTTAGTAATACTGGGATTTTCGTTTGTAAGATCTACAAATATCAGCAAATACATTTTTTAATGTTACAAAGGAAATAAAAGACACAGCATGCATGATGTATTATTTCTTTTCCTTTTCTAGATTTATTGTCTAGAATAGACTTGGATGAACTAATGAAAAAAGATGAGCCACCACTTGAATTTCCTGATACTTTGGAAGGATTTGAGTACATTTTTAATGAAAGTAAGTCATATGTGCTTTGTAAAGATCATATGTAGAATAATGTTGAGCAGTTATCAGAAGCTGAATTATACCTTGTAAGTCCCTATTAAAATTCCATACTTTCCTGTTAGGATTGAAATGTTAAACTTTAGTGCTGATAGACCTATAAATCTGAGGCCTGTTTTTTATTTCATACAATTATCACAAAAATCCCTCATTTTATGCAATGTTGTGGAGTTGTACTGGGCCTACTTTATGACTTCCTGTTTTCTGTTACAAAAATGTTGTTGATACAAAAATTCTGAAAGTAATTTCTGTAGCATTTAAAAATCAGAATTAAAGATTGGTCACTCATTTAAGGAATGTTTTGTTTCCTGATTAATTTTTATTTCTACAGAAGAAGTTGTTTTTTAGATAATAATTTGTCCCAGCTATTCCATTAATACCAATAGGAAAACACCTATGTATGTTGATAGAAGAATAAGCAATATGATAGACTGTCTCTTCTGGTATGGAACATTATTATGCATTGCAGCCAAGTGTGTGACAATTGCAAGCAAGTACTTCCAGCTAGCTCAGTCTCTGTGTTAAATGACTTAGTATTTGTAATTTCCAGTGCATGCATTTTAAAATCCAGGTGAGAAATGAACTTCTGAGCTAAAGAAATACCAGACTGCAGGAAGTGACTCTTTCAAGATTGTTTAAAACCTGTAGAACAAATGGGAATGTTTACAATTTTACTTCTTTGCAGTGCCTGCTCTGTGAACAGAGGAACTTTAGTTTTTAAATCTCCCTGTTTTACATCTTCCACTTTTAAAGGAAAAAAAGAGAGCTTTCCTTTAAATGATAGTCATTTATGCAACACTTAGCTTTTTAATACCCTGATGGCTTTCACAGGTAGGTACTTAGAGACTAAAAGTGTCATGAAAGTGATGCTCTTTCTTTGATGGAAGGAGTTCAGCTCTTCACTTTTCAGCTCCTTATTTTTAGATCTGCACAGTGTCTGTCTTCCTTACTGACTTCAGAGTTAATGGTTCATATGTGGCTGATAAAAAGGGCTGAAATTTGAATTTTGGGGAATGAGTTATTTTACTGAATATTCCATTACTAAACCTTACACCTGAGTGATTTCCATAGAATGGAGGAAAACCTATTACATATGGTAAGGGGCAGCAAAGCAAAAAAGTCACCATTTTGCTTTTATACATTTAATTCAAATGTTCAGTCGTGTATTTTTATGTCTTAATCATGCTTCTTTTTATGGTGGAAAAGTACAGAAGTTTTTTGTTAGATTATTTAAATCTGAGTAAGGCAGGGGTTCCAGAAAGTCAGACGAAAAATATAGCAGATATTTGTTACATGTGGCAAGAATCAGTTCATGTACTGTTGAATGGCATATTTGAAGAGTATGTATCTGAGAAGAAGCAGCTGAAAGTAAAGTTATTATGAAAAATATGAAAAGGAGGATGTTTGAACCCAACACAAGGGTGGGAAACTGTGGAGAAATACTTCCGTGGTATCTAGTACATGAGGTAAGGCAGGTCTGGAAAAAAGTTAAATCAGCAGATGAGCATAAGTATTACATGTCAGATAACATGACATAGACATCAGATCTTAAACATTTTATTTAAAGCATCAGGAATCAAAGTGTAAAAGTTCTGTAAATACATGAACCAAGTAGTTTTTTTTTAATCCAAGAGGAAACAATACAGAGGAACCTTTGTTTCAGCTTTCAGTTTACTGGCACATATCACTGTTTTTAGTGTTTCACTGATATACTGCAGTTTTCTAATGCTCTGAGATCATAACTTGTGTCTTGTCTGATAGGCTGAAACATTGTTGGTAAAATATTTGTTCTTGTAGTTGGCTTCCTACTGGTTGCCTTTTTATTATTATCATTGTTTTA
The DNA here is from genome assembly GCA_024362935.1 of Setophaga petechia. Lineage (NCBI taxonomy): Eukaryota > Metazoa > Chordata > Aves > Passeriformes > Parulidae > Setophaga > Setophaga petechia. The sequence goes on from JANCRA010000004.1 coordinate 40,877,399, forward strand.
ACACAGTCCATGTCTTCACAAGTTGTTATATTTGCTGTTAACTGTGGCTATAAACAAGGCCAACTACAGGAAGTTACAATGAGAGCAAAAGTAGCATGTAGTTTTGCTCTGAACAAGCATTCTGCTTTATTCTACTGTTGTAGTCTCAGTGTGCCCTAAATCTAGGAGGTCTTACTTGATTTCATCTTGGAGTTAAGATATTTTCCCTAACTGCGGACATGGTTCTTTTCAGATTATCTTAGAAAGTTGTTAAGCTTGAAGATAAATCTTGCCCTTACTTCCAGCCCCTTTTGTATTTGCATTTCTTTATAATGCAGTTTGTTTTGAATTAAAAGATTTGTAGTTACAATTCAATCACCTGCAGATCAAATATTAACTGCTAATGTTTACATTTCACTGTTAATTCATAGCAGTTGAGATGTAAATATGTCTTGTGAAGTACTCTGGCCTTTTTTATCTGTGTGCAGTTTCACGGTCGTAATTTCTGTTTGGCTTAATCTAGCAGTATATACAATAAAATGGGAGTGCAATTTTTTATGCTACAGTTGTTTTCTGTTAAAAAGCCTATAACCAAAAATGAGGAGGAATTCATAATGGCTGGATTTTTAGATGTAGACTTCGTTTAAAATTTTCAGCAATTGAGTATGTCTTACTTTAATGAAGAAGTATATTAAGTGTAATGATTTTGTTTTTTTTTACAGAAGGGCAATTAAGACACATTAAAACTGGGGAGCCATTTGTTTTTAATTATCGTGAAGATTTGCATAGATGGAACCAAAAGCGCTATGAAGCCCTTGGAGAGGTACATAATTTGTGTGTGTGCATGCATGTATGTATATCCCTGAGTGTAGCATTTAAATATATGCACACATTTAATATATGCGTGTGTATATATGTGTATATGTGTACATATATAGGTGTGTATGTGGATGTATATGTGAGTAGGTATATATGTGTGTGTGTGTTCATGTGCTATGGATTTTGTTCTGTTTCTCTGTAGATGCGATATTTTTGCATACATTAATAAAGTTTTAGTGAGGTTCCAGTCATTTAATATAAAGTATTTCAGGATTTACTGCATATTAATGCTCTAACAGTAATTTATATTGTTTGCTGTATAGCTTAGGGTGTGATTTAGATTACTGTTTGACTTTAGTATATCTTCATAATAGAATATCATCTACCTACTAAGTCAGATTATACAGTGCAATATTTTCTTTAACCTTGGTCACCTCAAGGATTAAAAAGCTGTGACAATTTTCTTTTTGGCTGAAGATAATGCATTGGTTGATTTTCTCATGTTACCAGGACATACCAGGAACCACTAAATAAAACAGAAATCTGAAGATGAATTGGTTAATTATCTGTTGATGTATTTGGATGCTACTGGTACTTCATAGGCAGTTCAGCCCCCCATAACTACCTGCTCACTCCTCACTGTGGAATAGGGGAGAGAATCAGAAGGGTAAAAATGAAAAATTCACAGGCTGAGTTACAGTTTAATAGGTAAAATGAAGGCTGTGCACACAAGCTGTGCACATAATAAGAAGTCAATTCACTTCTTTACATCAACAGGCAGATATATAACCATTTGCAGGAAAGCAGGGCTTGTTTGTGCATAATGGTGCCTTAGGAAGAAAAGTGCTTTATCCATACAATCCTGGAATGGGTTTAGGTTGAAAGGGGCCTTAAATGTCATCTAGTTCCAACCCCCTGCCATAGGCAAGGACACCTTCTACTACATGAGGGCGCTTGAAGCCCTGACCTTGAAGGCTGACAGGGGCATTCCCAGCTTCTCTGGGCAGTCTTCCAGTGCCTCAGCACCCTCACAGTCAAGAATGTCTTCCTAAACATCTAATCTAAACCAACCTGCTTTTGCTAGGATGAATCTATTGCCCTTTGTCCTGTCACTCCATGTTCTTGTCTGTAGTCCCTCTCCAGCTCTCTTGTAGCCCCTTTACTGGAAGCTGCTGTAATGCCTCTCTGGTGATGTCTGTTCTCTGGGTTGAGCAGCCCAAACTCACTCAGCCTGTGTTCATGGGAGAGGTGTTCCAGCCCTCTGGAGGTGCTCTGTGCTTGCTTGCTCAGCTTGTGTCAGCCTGAGCTCTTTGCTGGAGCTGCCCAGCTGTTTGTCCTGCCGGAGCTTTGTTAACCAGGGATTGATGAAGCTTGCTTTTTACCTTGTTCTCCTCATTCTTGCCAAGAACTGTGGCAGGGAGTAGAAAGTGAGGGGGGCTACTGCAGGTGCTTCTCACATCTTTTCACTTTGTATACTTTTCCAAATAAATGATAGTGCTGTGTCTTGATACACATTTTTTCTGAGAGAAAATACTGTTGCATGGCCTGTGTGTATGGATGTTTTTGTGCATCTGCACTGTTCAAATATTCCCATTTTCCAAATAAGTGAGTTGGACAAGACATGACTCTAAAGATCATTGTGGGCTTCCTGTGTCACCACACTTTCCTATGCATATTTGGAAATACATGGCGGATTTCACTATCTGTACATCTGAAAAGTGTGTGTACTTCAACCCACAGTAGTATGAAAAGCTTTTTGTGATTTTTTTTGGTGCACTTGTTCTGGGACCAGGGATCTTATATCTGTGGTCTGTGTTGTACATTTTGCCTTAGTTATAGTCATTCTCCATGTTCCAGTTTGAATGATTTTTAAAAATGCACTTTGTTTATATTGGTAGATAAAGATCAAGGAAGGCTTAAGGTCAGATATCTGACAGGGAATTGTTCTAAGTCGTCTACTTTGTGTTTTTAGAGAAAAAAACCACTAATTTGTCTTCCAGTCTTTTTCTACTAGGTGCTCAGTACCACATAATTGTTCCAGCAAGCCACAAATTTATAGATGGTCCATTGTCTGGTTTTGATGTAGTTATTTGGGAACACAGGAGGTGTTGTTCCTTGGCATTTATTCACATAAATAAATCTTGTTTTGTACCATAAATTAGTGGGTCACTGATGCAAACGTTAAATAATACTGGAGTGGTATATCACCCTGTGATAAACTGTTTTGTAGTCTAAGGTGAAGATGTGTTTAGCAAACTGTGGTAGCTTAAGAAGCAGTCACTCAAATGATTTGTAAAATGATGTAGTAAAGTCTGGCCTTAGGCCTTTGCTTTGAAGCGTCATCCTTTGGTGGTAGGAGTTCTTTAATGTGCTTTTAGGGTTCAGTTATGTAGCATGCCATCCAGTGAGATAATGAAGTAGCTATATTTGTATCACTGAACAAAATTGTTTTATGTATTCAGTGTTTCCATTGTTAGCTCAGTCATTGCATGCTGGTTTTCTAATTTTTAAAGGATATGTACATTGTGCACAAGAAAACTTTTTTTACTCTGTGTGTGTATATATATATATATATGGGTGTGTGTGTGTGTGTGTGTTTGTTGTGGAGTGTTTTTAATGTGTGTTGTTGATTTTTAAGAAGTGAGTGTACTCCCTGGCCTTATAATACCAGCATCATTCTCTCTTTTCTGAGCGTTAATAAATTTCAGTTTGGTTATCCATGTGGTTTTTTTGCTGATAAAAGTCATAACTACACTGTCTGTGATGTTTTGCCATTTTTCTGATTGTGTGGAAATTGATACTTCAAAAATCAAAATGGTTTGCCTACATCTCCTCTCCTTACGTCTTTTTTTTCTTCATTCACTGATCAGTTATTTCAGGCACACAGTTCTTTCCTGCAGCCTTTTGATGTGTGTTGTTAATAGACAATTTAGTGAACTGTTAATAATTTTGTGATTCTGGTTCAGTCATTGCTGTTGTGGCATTGAATTTTGTAGAGTGCCTCTCCATTTGCTTTTTAAAAATTAAAATGGCAGCAGAAGTGCATAGAACATAGTGTTGCAGCTGCTTTGAACTGTTGATTAATCTTTGTGGCAAGTTTGAAGTATGATTGAGAAAAATTTTGTGACAACAGTTATTTATTGCAGGCTTTTGTTGACTTTCTACTTTCATACTCATGTAGTATCCAGAGTATCCTAGCATCAGAAGGTGGATATTGTCTGTTGCTTTGCATGTATCTTACAGCCTAAAGGCTGTTATAATTTGTTGATTACTTGGAGGCCATTGGACACTGGCATTAATATTTTTGGGAATGCCTTCACTGATGAAGAGACTTTTACCTGTGCTGATAGTTTACTTCTCTACCAATGTCTTGGAAAATTCAAAGAGGATTTGTAAATATGTAGATTATAATGTGGACCATGACATAAATATTTCTGCTGTGATCCTATTCAAGTTAATGCCATGTCTTGTAGTTGCAGCCTCTCTGACCTGCAAAAAGGCCTACCTGTCTGTAGGCAGGTAGTAGCAAAAGAATTGAGATGTTTTTTTGCAGTCACCATAGTATAATATTTTGTGTTTATGTAGAACAGATATGTAAAATAAAGAAATGGAATACTTAAATCAGAAATTCGTGGTGTCATATATTATAAGATACAGTTAATTTTATGTCATCAGAGAAGTCTTATTCCACTAAATAAACTGTTTTAAAGTATGTTCAAAAGTGTTAGATCCAGCTCATCACAAAGTAGATTGCCATCAAGGTTAATTTTTGAGTAGTGTGTGTGTGTGATAAGTAGGCAAAATTATGACCTTGACAACCCATAATTCAGATGGCTAAGAGTAAAATTGGATTTTTATTTCCAGATCTCTTTTAAGTTAAAGAACAGCTTGGTCTCAACATTATTTAAAAAATAAGCGTTCACCTGCTACTAATTTCCTCCTTGGTTGCAAAGATCATTATTTTTTTGATGACTGAGAGGCTATTTACATAGCACAAATGAAAGCATAGAGCAGCAGAAGAGGACATGTAAGTTAATGAAGAAGGAAGCATTAAGTAGTCTGCATTTGAAAGGGTAGCTTCTTGCATGAATAACCCAAAATCTGATGATAGGCTGCACGTGCACCTGATAGTACTTAAGGTCCAATCTTGCAGCCAAAGCTCATGTGAATAAACTCAATAGGTCTGATCTTATGAATAAGGGCTTCAGGATCAAGTTTCAAATAAAATGTGCAGATTATTAGTAGAAATCCTTACACTCTTAGTTTCAGTTTCTTTGCAATTTATCATTCCAGATTTTCTCTGGCTAGCAACACTTTATTATAATATAAAGTACATGCTTTACACTATGGATTGAGCAAAATTGCTTGTGTACCTTGACTTCTTATAATGTATTTGCTGTTAGTTATTTAATATTTAGAAAAACTCTTACTGAGTCAATGAAATAAATTTATAGTGAGCTAATGTATTGTTGGATCCATGAACATTGCCTTTGTGGAATGCCTGCTTGGCTTGGCCTAATGAAGAGGTTTTGCTGTTCAGAGATGAGATAGCAAATACTTAACAGGTGTCTGTGAATTGAATTTTTTCAGTGTCTTGTATTACAGCCAAATAAGGATGAACTTCCACGGAGGTAGCAAAAAGGTTTTCTAAAATTCCTGAGAGAGTGAAAACATCTAACTCAAATATCTCCCCTGTCCTTATTTCTGAAAGCAGTTAATTTCTGGTTTGTGTGATCTCCTCTGATAGTGCTGTTTCTCTGCAAGTTATGCCCCTTTTTGGTGGTTTAGGAGCGGTACTCTTCAATTCAGTTGTTCCACTGAGGCACTCCAAACCATGTGCTGCTTCCTTCCTTCCCCCTCCCTCTCTTCCCCTGTGACAGGATGGAGAGCATTGGGGGCAAAAAAAGTAAATATGATGGGTTGACATAAGAAGAATTTGCTGGAAACAGCAGTGACATAAGAAAATCAGCCGAAACAGCAAAAATATTAATAGCAAAGAGTGTACAAAAGCAAAAGAGTGATTTCCGTGCAAAGGGCTCACCATGGCGGTCTGATCCATGCAGCCAGGCTCCCTTGCTCCAGAAGTGAGCCCTCCCCTGTTTGTGAGAGGTACAGAATAATCTTGGGGTCCTAGCGATGCCCCTGCTCTGCTGTGCAAATGAACCCAGTCCTGACCATAATCAGGGCCTCCATCTACTAATCAACATTGCAGAAGGCTTTTTGCTTTGGCAAAATTTTACAGTGGAGTCAATGTCACAAAAAATATTTACAATTGCACCTCTCCTTGAGGTACACATCACATTTCCCCATTCATCTGTATTACCCATGAAATGCACTCAGGTCCTTCAACAAAAACAATCCCACTGATGGGTTTGCCTTTGTTGGAGGCCGACTAATCCAAACTGTTGCCCCTAACAGATTCCTCATATGCACAATGGAATTCTGTCCCTTCTGTGGTACGTGGGGGTTTTGATTGGGCAGGGCCAGCTAGACTGGAGCCTGTAGTGTTAACTAAGCAGGTAGTCTTCAAATAAATGTAGATCCCAGTGTTTGAATTTTCCACCACCCATTGCTTTCAATGTGGTTTTAATGGTCCATTGTATCGCTCAACCAACAGAGGCTGGTGCATGACAGGAAACATGATACCCACTCAATATTGTGCTCTCTGGCCATGAGGTCTGTGAGGCTATTTTTGGAACCAGTCCTATTGTACTGATGCCTTTTCCTGGTCTTAAAAAATTGAGAGCCAGACACGCTTGATGGATAAGGGTTTTTACCTTGGTACTTTAGTAAGAATGCTGTGGTGCACCATTTCATCAAGGTGGGGTGTGCCACAAAGCACACACGCTATAGATAGCGTATACAATTTATAGACCTTACAAATTAGCACACCTAACAAATATGCCCCAATGGAAGGCCTGGATGAATGGCATGATGCTCCCCCATTCTAGGAATTCCCCCCGGATGGGCCAAATTTCTAGTTTACAGGATATGTTCTAGAGAAGACCTTAGTTTCCCAAGATAGTGTAGGGTTTTCCAGCCTCCTCCTATAACGCCTCTAGGATGTTTGGTCTCCTGGCCTAACAAAATACTAGGGCTATGTTAAGTTACCAGACATAAGGAATTACAAGTATGCATGTTAAAAATACTGAGGATACATGAAAGTTATATAAGAGGTATATAAAAGAAAAGGCAAAACATCATCTTCACAACTTCATCAGTACAACTCCATTTTTTCTGGGGTGCTGTGTTGCCACAGGACTTGCTTTCTGAACAGCCCAAGCTGGTGTTCCAGGCATTGGTGTGAGGCACAGGGTTAGGACGAGGGCAGTGTAATTAATTAACCTGCCAGACCTTCCGCTGTTTGTATTTTGACCATCATCCATCACACCACAGGGGCTGTACCTTCTTGGTGTGCTTGATCACAGTGCATGTCTCACAGTTATGGATCACCTGGGAAATGATGTCCATCATTAAATCCACCCCATAGTTAAGCCACAAGCCCATCTGTATTGTTACATCTCTTCCCTGCTGGCCTAGGCATCATGGGCCCACCAAACAGCAATAATTCACCCTTATGCTGCCAGTCCAGATCCACCTGAGGCAGTTTAATCTTGGCAGCTCAATCCACCTGGCCATTCTTGAAATGCTCTTCAGTAGCCCAGCTCCTGGGTTCATGTATTGCATACATGAAATACCTTTACAGCCAGCTTCTCTGCCTGAGTAGTGGTGTCTTGCCACAATTCTTCAGCCCAGATGGGTTTACCTCTGTCCTGCCAGTTGGTCTTTTTCCATTGGTCCAGCCACCCCTGCAGGGCATTTACTGCCATCCACAAGTCAGTGCAGAGGTGCAGCACTGGCCATTTCTCTCATTCAGCGATATCTAAAGCCAGCTGGATGGCTTTCAGCTCTGCGACCTGACCTGATGCACCTTGTCCCTCCGTAGCTTCTGTGACTCACCATGTACTGCTACTTTCAGTTTTCAGTGCAACCCAGCCATACAACAGCCATCCGTGAAGAGCTCATATTCCTTTTGATTTTCTGGTAACTGATAATATAATGGGGCCTCATCAGCATGTCTGACTTCCTCCTCCCCTTCTTCTGATGATAATCCACATTTTTTCCTTCAGGCTGAGTCATGATGAATTCCAAGATCCCTGGGCACTGGCATTTGCTGTTTAAGCTTTCTGTGTGATGAGAGTTATCCAATTACTCCACACAGTATTGGTGGCATGTTGTGTGGACGGGACTTTGCCTTTGAACATCCAGCCCAGCACTGGCAGTCAGGGTGCCAGGAGGAGCTGTGCTTCGGTGCCCATCACTTCTGAAACAGCTCAAGGCCCTTCATAAGCTGCCAGGATCTTTTTCAGTTGTAATGTAGTGGGCCTCAGATCCTTTGTATCCCCAGCTCCAGAACGCCAGGGTTCATCCTCCTCATCTCTGGTACTTTTCCAGAGATTCCAGGAAGGACCATTCTCCCTGACTGTAGCGTAGACCGTGTTTTTCACATTCTCTCCTCTTCTGACTGACTCCAGAGCTTCTGCATGAAAAATCTCCTGTTTGATTTGTTCAAAAGCTTGCCATTCAGGACATCACATAAAATCATCCTTCCTCCAGATCACATGCTGGAGAGGACTCACAATCTGACTGTATCCTCCAAAAACCCACAGCATCTAAGAAAGCCTGTGTTTCCTTCTTGATGGTTGGCAGGGACATAGCTGCTACTTGGTAGACCATGTCCATTGGAGTCCAATAGTGTCCATCTTGCCATTTTACTCCCAAAAAAATACTTCCTGGTCAGGTCCCTTGACCTTATTTTTCTTCACAGCAAAAGGAACCTTCAGAAGGATTTGGATTATATTCTCCCCTTTCTCACAAACTTTCTCTGTTATGTTCCCCAGCAATGTGGTGATGTCATCAATGTAAGTGTTCTGGAACCTCACCCTTTTCCAGTGCAGTCTGGGGTCAGTCCAAGGCAAATAGTGGACCTGGGTTTCCAATCCTTGCACATCCAGTTCCAGGTGTACTTTATGCCCTTCTAGATGGCAACAAACTGTGGCCTGCACTCATGGCTAAACATATGGAGAAAAACACATTTGCAATGTCAGTGGTGGCACCATTTTGCTCCCTTGGACTCCAGCTCATACTGAAGTTCCAGCACGCTTGGCACAGCAATGCTCAGTGGTGGTGTGACTTTTTTCAGGCCATCAGAGTCCACTGTCAATCTTCACTGCACTTACACGCTGGCCATATGAGACTATAAAGGGTGAGTGAGCCTTGCTGGCCACTCCCTGGTTCTCCAGAACCCATCTCATGACTGGGGTTCACAGAGTCCTGGCTGACGTGGTGCTGTCAATGGTGCACTCCTTTGGTAGTGATTGGTACCTGCTGTTCTTCAACCCTCAGCAGTTCCACTGCAGAAGGGTCCTTTGCGAGACCAGGCAAGGTGTTCAGCTGTCTGACTTCCTCTGTATCCACAGCAGCTCTCCCAAAAGACCAACAATGGCCTTTTGGGGTCCTTGAAATACCCTCTATTACAACCTGCTCTTGAAGGTGAGGGTAATGCAGGTTCTTGCTAATAGACTGCCTTGGGACAGATTTGAGTGAAATGACAGAGTCATCAGTGTTTATAAGTATATATAAGTAAGTTTATTTTAGAACAGTTTTGTTGTAATGGAAAGCAGATATGTAGCTGATTTAGTTATTATTGTCTTGGTTTAAGATAACTTAAGAGGGACACTCTTAAAATAAGGTACTTAAGCAATAAGGGGAAATTAATATGAGTGGATGTAAGTGAAAAAATATAACAGTTTATTGAAGAAATTGAAAAGTGACAGGTAAAAAAAGTGACAGCTGTTTTTTGGTTTGGTTTGGTTTTTTAAAATATAGAATAACAGCAGTAGTATTATGATTTACATGTAAAATGTTCACTAGGGAGCTGGACCTGACCCCTTGGCAGCCATGGTACCCTAACCAGAAGAGACCCCTTCTCCCTGCAGGAAAGTCCCTTCCCGATGGCATAGCAATGATGTGAGCAGGTATAGAATAAAGTCTGTGTCCCAGACATGCCCCCTCCATGCTACTGCAAAAATTTACCCTGTTCTTGCCAGACCACGACACCCATCTACTAATGAATATTGCAGATGGTTTTTTACTTTAACAAAATTTTGATGTGGAGTCAGTGTCACAAAAAACATTTATGGTTGCAGTGTTTGGACAAAAATATAAAGGTAGGCAGAAGAGAGAGATAGCCAGGATCTTTAAAATATGTGAAGGTGTGATCTCATTTCTTACTATACAGAGAAGAATCTATGTGGAACAGAGAATCTTGAGTGTACCAGCTGAAGGAAGAGCCTAAATGAGCCTTATCACGTCATGGACAGCAAAGGCAGTTATAAATGCAGAACTTTAGGAATCCATGCCCTATGTGTTATAGGGTTTTTTTTCATACTAGTTTGATTATTTTCAATTTTTGCTAGGTAAGTGTGAAATAGAAAAATGGCAAAGAAGACTTTAAACAAATCAGGTAAAACAACTAAAATTGGGGCATGATACTGAATTTCTCTGTAATAGTAGTTCCTAAGCTCTAAGTAATACGTTTCTAGAAAGTTCTGGTCTTTTCCCATTTTTGAATCAATGTTTCTGATAATAGAGAAAGTTAGAGGCAGCTGAAAAAAATGTAAATTAAATATGTGTACAGTGTTTGTAATTTTATGAAGATGTGAGCTTTTAACAGTTTGTTAATTTTCAGCATTTCTTTTTTATGAGTGAAGTAAATGGACAGCTAGGATTCAGGACTACTTAACAGTACCTATGGAAATTTAAATATGAATCTTCATTACATGCAGTATATTCATTTGCATATGCTAAATCAGCTTTCAGAATCTGGTGTTTGTGAAGACTTTTTAGTGGCATGATTATGTCAGATGTGCTTCAGTGAACTCTTCTAGTTTGCAGGCAGCAATTGGCAGTATGTCGGTTCATCAAAGTAACATGACAGTTCTCGAAAGTTTCAGAGATAGTTTTATAATTATTGTTAGCATGATTTCTGAAAGAAATGATGAGCATCTCATAAACCCAGATGGGAGTTTGTTACGTTGCTGATAAATGTGTTTTACATTTTTAAATTGATAAACAGTGAAAAGCAGAAAAGATACAATAAGGCAGATGGTTGTTTATAAAGCACTTGTAAGTTGCTGCAATTCAAAGAATGATACTAATTGTTAAAAAGAAGACAAAAATTGGAATAAGGGGAGTGTTTCAATGAGTTCATCATGAGCTTTTTAAAAATAAAACCTTCAGCAGCTTTAGTTCAATTAGAACCATTCTTGCCATTCTAGGTTTACATGCAAAAGTTTAGACTCTCAGTTCTTAACTTTTGTACCCACCATTTTCATGTAGCTGAAATTAAAGCTACAGCTAATCTACCTGTATGTATCCATTTCTTTCTTTTTCTTTTTTGTGATTTGGAAAAACCACAAAATGTATTGCACAGCAGAATGAAGTTGAATTATCACTGGACTTATTAATTGTTTCCATTAAAAAGCATGAGCAAACTCCAAAATCATGCAGACATTTTACAACAAGGGAATAAAATGCTAGGTAGTTGATTTGTTTTTTGTTCAAGGAGTGGTGAAGAAAATGTTTTTTGACAACTATGTGATCAAAATAAGTATATATTTAAGTAGTGCTTAGGCAGAACACCTAAATCCGTATGTGTGATGAAACAAGTTGGTGCACCTTTCTCTTGTGAATGTTTAGGTCGACTTTGAAAGATGAAGTATTTTCCTGTTTTTTCAGTATGAGTTTTTGAAAAACAGATATATAGATTTACTGCCTTGATCAAGCATCTCTTCTAAAATATGTTTATTTTCAGTTGCAGAACTCCAGAAGAGCTTGTTCTTTCACAGGATTTTCAGCTTTTGCATTATAAAGACTTCTATGCTTTCTGTATTTTCAACAAGATACCGATACATTTCATTTCTCTGGGGATATTTTTATTAACACTTAGCAAAGCACTGATTTTGTCAGGAAAGCTGTATCAGTTGTGTCAGTCTTGAAATAATTTGTTGAGTTGCAAAGTTATATCAGGCTGGTCAGCTAAAAAAATGCAGAGTACCTTCAAGCAGGAACATCCTAACTCTTATAATAGCTACAGGTCTATCTGCCTGCTTTAGTGGTGGAGCTTCTGGGTGTAAAGGAGATCCTAGATGAAACTCACTCTGGTGAAGTGCAAGAGGTAACCATGGTAGATGGAGCTAGACTTACAGTATGACTGTGAAGCTGACTTCTAGGGGAGAAAATGTTGCTGGTTTTCAAGTTTTGTAAGGTGTCATATATAATGATTCACTTAAGTTTTGTGAAGTTTGTATGAAAACTTTAGAAGAAGCACCACAAATCCTTTGTAGCTGTTACCTTAACCGCTGGGAAGGATACTGAATGTCAAGACTGTACAGTCAGAATGTGACATAGACCAGGAGAAGAAAGAACAACTGTTTTAATGTCTTGCTCCATAGTTAAATCCAAAAGAATTAATTGCTCTAGGCAATGTTGGCCTACTTTTATGCCACTTCAGGATAATATTTAAGCTCTGTGAAAAGTTTAAAAGCTCTTCATATGGAACTGTGTTCTTTCCATTTTTGGTACAGCTGTGTTTCTACATGTTTTGACCTTTGCTTTAATTATGGGAAAAGTAGTTTCAATCCCCTGCTCTGAGTGAAGTAGAAGACCATTTAAGAAGGTCTTACAACTGCATGTCTCAACACCTAGCTTTCAAACTCTACAAGGGAGTTTGTAGGTTTGGTCAGGACTGGTGTTCTTATGTAGCTTTCAGTATGTGTTCTTTAGAATAGTGGTTTCTAACCTGAGGGTCAGCACGCAAGAGAAAGCAACTAGGAAAGCAAACCCAGGATTACTTAGCAATCCATGTCTTTACTAGAAAAATGTGTAAAGGTCTGCACACTTAAGGTTCAAAAATACTTAGGTCTTTAAGAAATCAGAATAAGCTCATCCTTCAAGTGAGAGGTTTTTTTTTCATTTACAGTGTATCTGCTTTAAATGTCAAAGCCTTGCCTTTTTTAGGTGCTCCTGTTGGTATGGATCCTGCCACCTCTTCCCAAATTCCTCTGTTATTCAGTTCAGTGGGACAAACCTGGTTGTGTGTACAGACTAGGGAACAAGAGGCTGGGAAGCAATGCTGTGGAGAGAGACTTGGGGTTTTTTGTTAGTGCAGTGCTGCATATCAATAAACAATGTTCTCTGGCAGCTGGGGGCATCAGGCCCATCAGTGCCAGCCAGTCAGGGGAGGGGATTATCCTGCTCTGCTCTGCTCTGCTCTGCACTTGGGTGTCTCACCTTGAGTATTGTGTGCAGTTTTGGGCACCATTATATCAAAAAGACATTAAGCTTATTAGCAATCTGCAGGAGGGCCATGAGGATGGTGAAGAATCTGGAGGGGAAGCCTTATGAGAAGTGGCTGAGATCATTTGGTTTGTTTGGCCTGGAGAAGACTCAGGGAAGACCTTGTCATGTCCTCAGCATCCTCACAGGGGAAAGCAGAAGGGCAAAGAACTGACCTGTTCATTCTTGTGTCCCAGTGACAGGACACAAGGTAACAACATGAAGCTGGGTTTAAGAAAGTGCAGGTTAAAGATAAGGAAAAATTTCTTCACTCAGAGGCCATTGGATACTGAAACAGTTTCCCAGGAAAGTGGTCACAGCACCTAGGCTGTCCGTGTTCAGGAAGCATTTGGACAACACTCGGGGACATGGTGTGAATCTTTGGGCTGTCCAGTGCAGGAACAGGAGCTGGATTCAATGATCCTCATGAATCTCTTCTAACTCAGCTTATTCTGTAATTCTATGAAAGTTTCAGTTTCCAAGTTCATATTGCCTTCCACCAACTGATTTTTGAAGGCTTGCATCATGCTGCACTTCAAAAGGTATTACCTGATAGTACGTATGCCATTACTCAATTCTACTGTGTTTCACAAAAGTGCACGTTAGGAGGGTTGTGTGCCTTGAAACCAGTTTGTAGTAGTAGAAAAGTAGCTTATTTGATAACATGAGTTTATACTCACAGTTGTCAGTCAGGAACAGAGCCCTTGTTTGTCCTGAATTTCGATCTACTGTTAAGTTTACAGTGTCACATCACTTCTTTTTGAAGTGTTTTGGGAATGTCAGGGACCATTGGTTGCTACTTTGCTAGGACTACATAAGGACTAAACATGAAATAAAAGGTCTGATAAATTCTTGCAGATATCAGCATAGTTCAGTGCTCTTGGTTGCAGTGGTCTAGTATGCAAAAAATACTTCCAGATGTATATGGTTGTAGGTAAATAAAATTAAAATAATTTTCACAGCGGGTAAGTTGAATTCACCTTCTGGAAATTACTAAGTTGCATACTGAGCTGCAACTCAGGTTTTATCAGTTCTCCATCAGTAAGCTAAAACTGCAAATTAATAAAGTATGTAATTAATTTTCTTTCTGGAGTAAATCTTCATTTGTACACATACTGTATGACTGAGTAATTTCAAAGTAAATCTGTAATATGATATTCACTTACTTTTCTGTAGAACAAATCTGATGTCAGTTCACAGTCAGCCTAAGAATTAAAATTTATTTTTTATTTTCTTCAGCTGTCTTTTAGAAAGTTACACTCTTTGGTGAAGTGCTCAGCATATTCTTCTAGCTTCAGTTTCTTGGGCTTACCTTTCCATCTTCACAGGAAACCAAATGAGGATTTTGTTAGTTAGTCTAGAAAGTGGAATTTATTTGGTTGCAATATTAAATGAACTGCTAGTAATTTTTGACATAAAAATAGCCTGTAACCCTAGAGATAATATAGGCAAAATGAACACAAATAAATGATAAGGGGACTAGGAGTGGAAAGTGAACATTTTTAGTGCCATTTAATATTTTGTTGGAAATATGGTTACATATTTGTTGGAAAAAAGGCCGCATTCAGTAATACATAACATCCTTAGATCATAGCAACTTATTTTTGGGATGCTTTGCAGTATTCAGGGAGTGCAGATGCTCTCAATCCTACATTGCAAGTCATAATTTCAAGAATACTGTGTTGGGAAAATATTTCTAAGCAGCAGAAATAGCAGAAGAAGCCATACTTCTACTTAGCAAAACCAAGATTGTTTGGCTGACTATTAAAAGGAGCGTTCAGTCGAGCAAGGGATGATCTCCAGGCAATTTGCAGGCAATTTAGAAGAGGCTTTAGGGTCAAATGGGTGTAGCATGCCAGTGAGGGCGTGGCACTGCAGTTCATGGGCAGTTCTCCTGAGCAGGGGTAGCACAAAGGGCGCAGACAGGCTTTGGGTGATGGGTTGTGTCTTTTGGTTGGTCATGGGATGTTTTTTTTTTCTCCAAACAATGGTTTACAAATGGTCAAAAGCCTACTGCTGTAGCCAGCAAAACTCTGCTAAGCCCAAAGAGAACCCGCCATGTCGGAACGAGGCGAGTTGCATGGTCGGGACGGACGGAGACGAGAGATCTCTGCAGCCAGGTCGTGGAACTTGGGGTTTATTGCAAAGGGCGTGGGTGCAGGGCCCTGCTGGGAGCTGCCAGCTGCAGCTTGGAGCAGGCCTGAGAGAAGAGAGGGGTAGAACGTGAGAGAGTAAAAAGGGTAAGAGCTAAGAGTGTAGAAAGTAACGTAAGGAGAAGTAGTAGAAGTGGAATTGGAAGTGGAAGGTGTGCGAAGTTCTCGTTACAATACAAGAAATCATCTTTTGTGGTGAATATTCTGATTCTCACTAACCAATCTAGTACAATATAGAAATCTTAGAGCATTTCCATACAACCTATAAGAATCACTACATTACTATACCGTGCTACATTTTAAACCCTAAAAACTACTCTTTGGACCCCTTCTGCAAAGCTGGCAGGGTCTGCTGGACCCTTGGACCTGCCTGCTTGAAGCGGGTCTTGTTTCATCAAAAGGGTATTACCTTCAGCCGGCCACATCATTGTTTTCCTTTACTGAACATTGTTGTTCAGTAACTAAGGGACCTCAAAACATGCTTTCATTTCAATCTCGCTTATAGTTTCTATCTTCTCAAAATCTTTTGCCAGGCAATCATATTTATAAGACTTTCCTGTTTCATCCTCCCCAACACTGCCAAGCCTGGGGCAGTACCAGAGCACAGTGCAAAAGGCATCTGTGCGTGGTGTGAGCTGGAGAATGATCTGCTCTGTCAGGTAGCAGGGCTTAAGCAAGAGGTAGAAAAGCTAAGGAGTATTAGGGAGAGCAAAAAGAGAAATCGACTGGTGGAGTTACAGCATTGCAACCTGAGAGAAGCTTGGCAGGACTCAGAGGAGCCCTGTTCTGTAGCCTCATCCCACAGCCGCAGGAGCTGGACGAATGCTGGCTAGGCGCTCCAAGTGGCCGGAGGAGACCACGGATTCTGCCACTCCCAGGTTCTTTGCAAGAACCCTGGGTAGCGGTGCCATCTGCGGTGTGGGTGGCTCAGGCAAGAGTGGGACTACGAAGTAATGAGGCGAAGGAAGGAGAGAGCGGACACTCATATGCGTGCCAAGGCGCTTTATTGTCCCAGGCTGGACCAGCGACGGCGTCACAGAACCGTTTGGGAAGGCACTGATAAAGGAGATGGGCGTGACAGGAGGAGACACGAGGGAACCATTAAACGAAGCCCAGGGGAGGAGCAAGGAGCAAAACTGAACCAAAAAGTATTGCATGGGGGAGGGAAAAGGCTCAGGAGGCAAATAATATCTTAAGTAAGGGATAACTGACGTAGACGTTTCTGGAAATAAAGGGGGGCGGGGGGGAAGGTGGTTACAATGATGGACAGGGAAACTGGGCAGCACCAGGAGGGAGGAGATAAACTTATAAGGACATAAAGGGAAGGACTAGGAGATCAGTTACCTTGGCAGACAGGTCACTAGTGGGAAAACAAGGGACAAACAACTCAGGGACAAGCTATTATGAGGGAGGAACATGTGGGGGACTGAGGGTCAAACCATAATCTCAATTTATAAAAAATAACCAGCTTTACAGCAAAACCTGTATAAAACACACAATGCTACACCGTCCCTCTTACCATCAGGCAGAAGGAGGAGACCTAGCAGGCGGAGGGAATGGAAATGGGTACCTACTCAGAGAGGTAGCAAAATTCCCTCCTGACCCCCATCACTTTCCCAGGTGCCCTTACAGAATAGGCCCTCGGTGCAGAGACTCAGGCAGATGGTGGTAAACAAAAACATCTGGAGAGTCTCCCAGATGCGCTTTGTCTGTCAGACGGATCACAACCTCAGGAAATTAAGAATAGAAGAAGGGTAGTTGTGGGAAGTTCACCACCTGAGGGGAGCTGAGCGCCCTGTATGTCACCCAGACCCGTTCCATAGGGAAGTCTGCTGCTTTCCTGGAGCCCAGGTATGGGATGTCAGCAGGAGATTCCCCGAACTAATTCATCCCTCTGATTATTACCCACTGCTGCTCATCCAGGTTGGCAGTGAGGACAAGAAGGGTACCAGGTCATTTGAAAGGACATCAGGGCTCTGGATTGATTGGTTGATGGGGCAGGAGCACAGGTATGGTTCTGCTCAGTTCCTTCAGGAGCAGGGATGAATGATAAAAGGAATAGGAAAGCCCACATTATCACTGAATGGCTGCTTAAGGGCTGGTGCCATCAGAGGAATTTTGGTTTTTCTACCATCAGCAATTTTTACAGCACCAGGCCTGGTTGAGTCAGATGGGCTCCATCTGTTCAACAAGGGCAAAAGGATCCTGGCCCATGAGTTGGCAGGGCTGACTGAGAACGCTTTAAACTAGGTTTGAAGGAGGAAGGGGAGGAAGGAGATGAAACCAGGCACTCCAAAGGTGAGCCCAAGGGTGGTAAGCCAGAGTCAGGGGTGAAATCAGCAGCACAGCTGAAGTGCATATACACTGATGCATGCAGTGTGAGTTACAAACAAGGGGCTGGAAGCCATGGCACAGCAGTAAAGAGATGGCAGAGTCACCATCGCAGAAATGCGGTGGGATGACTTGCACGACTGGAGCACTGCAGTGGATGGCTACAAGCTCTTCGCAAGAGACAGGAGAGGGAGAAGAGGTGGAGGGGCAGCTCTGTATGTTAGGGAGGCTCTGGACACCATGGAACTGTATAAGCAGCTGGAGAATGTTTCAAGATTGCCAGCCCTTATTCTTGTAGGACATTTAACCTGCCAGGTATCTGCTGGGAACTCAACAAGGTGGAAAAGAGGCAGTCTAGGGGTTCTTGGAGTGTATGGAAGAGAGCTTCTTGTCACAGATGGTGGGTGAGCCTGCCAGGGGTGGGGCTCTGCTAGATCTGCTATTTGCAAACAGAGAGGAGCTGGTGAGAGATGTGGTCATCTTGAGCACAGCAACCACAAAATTATAAAGTTTTCAATCCTTGATGAAGTAAGGAGGGGCCTCCACAAAATTTTTACCCTGTATTTCCAGAGGCCATACTTTGTCCTATTTATGGGATTGACTCAGAAAGTTCCCTGAGAAGCAGTCCTTAAAAACAAAGTGAGTCCAGGAAGGTGGACATCAAGAAATAAATCTTGCAGGTGCAGGAGCAGGCCATCCCTGTGTGCTGAAAGAGAAGGCAGTGGGGAAGAAGAGCGGCCTGGCTGAGCTGGGAGTTTTCATGGGAACTCAGAGGAAAAAAAAAGAAGGTTGAAAAAGGAGTGGGCAACTCAAGAAGTTTTAAAGGATGTTGTTAGGTCACACAGAAAGAAAATTAGAGAGGCAGAAGCTCCATTAGAAGTCAGTCTGGCTACTTCTGTAAAGAATAATAACGAGTGTTTTATAAACATTTTAATTAAAAAAGGATGAAGGAAAAAGCTACGTTCTTTATTGAATGCTAGTGAGTGAAAATAGTCACCAAAGATGAGGAAAAGGCTGGTGTGTTTCACACCTTAGTTTCAGCGTTCAACAGTAAAACTGGTTATCCTCAGGTCAACTGACCTCCTGAGCTGGTAGACAGGGTCAGGGAGCAGAGATGTGCTGTAATCCAGAAGGAGGTAGGTCATGACCAGCTGTGCTACACAGATGTTCACAGGTCTGTGAGAGCATATGGATGCCTAAAGGTTTTTAGCATCAGCAGAAGTCCTGCGAGGAGCTTCTGAAGGAGCTGGGGTTGTTTAGGCTGGAGAAAAGGGGTTCTTTTCAGTTAAAAGTAAGTAAATCCTGTTTATTTTGACTCACTAGTATTCTGGAGCACAGAGGCAAAATGCTGAAGACATCTTGCTATGAAAAGAAGGTGTTATTTAGAGTTCTGCTCTGGATTTACATAAAATTAATCCTTCAATCCATCTGTGAATATTTATCAGGATATTTCTGCTGAGCAACGAAAGGTGGCAGAATTAGATGATGCGTGACACATCACTGGTTTTTTTGTCTGTGACTACAAAAGCTGGTGTGCTTTAACTATGTTAATCTGGTATGTCAGTTGGTTTTCGCATGGATTTTTAATCTTTTGAAACTGCCTCACCACCTTAACTCTTTTTTTCCATAATAGTTGGAATAATCAGAACTGCTCTTTCTTCCAGATCACTTTTGATAACTCATCTCTACTATGAAATTTAGAGATAAGGTAGTTGTAGCTATATAGATAGGATTGGAATATTGAATTGTATTCATGATCTTCATTTAAATTTGTTCCGTCGTTAAACTTTTGAGCTTTTTTTAGTTTCCTGTTTTCTTTTGCAATCTTTTAATCATTGTGTTTCTTGTCTTACCTTGGGTAAGGGAGTCTTACTTTCTGCTGAGGTTTAATTGCTTGTAGTGTAGGTGCTTGATTGAATTATCTGCTTAGTATTGATACATATATATGCATATGTATGTATATTTTTTAAAAACAGAGAATTTCCATAAATGGTCTTAGTAATTAAACCATTTCTAAAGCCAAATAATTGTCAAGTAGTTTCTAAAATTAGAGATACTTCTCTTAAAAAAGAAAAAAAAAAAGGAAAACAAAACGTATACCAACAGGTGTCAGCAAAGACCATGAAACGAAACATTGGGTCAAATCAGATCAACAGTATGTGCTGCACTCATGACAAATCCCTGCTGTCTTTCATTTAATCCTCTTGAAAGACCTCGAGATCTTAGTTCTGATCAGTCAGCTCAAAATACAGAATATCACAACTGTGTATGAAGGTTGAATTGAATGGCTTTCAGTAGAAAACACAAGAAACCACATAGAGATAATGTCTATTCCAAATTCCATCTTACTGAATTGTTCTCCCACACTATGATCCAAGTGAGATTTTTGTGGATTTTTAAAATACCATTGATTTTGTTTCTCTTTCTCTAATTTTTTTTTTCTTTTTCAGCCTGCAGTGAACTGGGGTTTTAGAAAGTCCATTCAACTTTTAGGGTCTTTTGTTCTAGAATGGTGATGGTGAGGGGTTTTTTTTTTGTTTTTTTTTTTGTCCCAGTTCTTAGGTAAGTCTATCAAAGAGCAGTATGTCAGAAAGTTCATTGCATCTCTCATTAGGATGTATTGGCAGATTTGTCACCTCAGGGTCAAAATGAAGCTCATTCAACCAAGGCTATGGCAGCCACAACAGCAAGCCTCAGGTCAGTCCCACCACTTGAGATTTGCTGTAGGGCAGTCAGTTGGAGTTCATTTTGCATTTGTTTCACTGAACATTATTGCTCTTACACTGTGAAGAGGAAAACATTGTAGGTAGACTACTGTATGTTATAGGGATTGTTTCCCTCTTGTGCTTATTTTCTCTTCTTGCACTGGAATGCCTATTACCAATGAGGAGAAAAAATTTATAAAATAACAAAATCCAGTACTTGTCATCACATTGCTTCTAGTGTTTTATACTTGTTTGTTTTTAAGATAAGTTGCAAAACCTCCAGCCTGTGTACTGTGCTGTGAAGTTATTAGAAAAGGCTAATAGTGCTGAGAAGTCTAATCTCTTACATTGAATATAAATTATTTGAAAATAGTATCCTTATTATGCTCATGGAAGGTCCATTTTTGAGAAACTTAGATTCAAAAGACTGTAACATGTTATGTCAGGTGTAAATAAAAATAATTTCAGAGGTCTGAGGAGCTGATGGTTAATGACTTGGTGGCCTCTAGGAAGGTCAGTCAAAGACACAACTTCATGAAAAAAGAGTAAGCAAGGCTGTTATTTGTACATCTGCACGTGGATTTCTCAGGAGAACTGGTGATGTTCTGCTGTTACACATTTTAAGTGTAGTTCTGTCACAAGATGAGAGTTGATTAATAAATCTAAGGTCACATTAGTTTTACACCTCTAAAGAAAGGAAAACAAATCCTTGCATTTTTCTTCACTTCAAGTATAGGAAGTTATGACTGAGTGACATGCTGTAGAGGGTAGAGATGGTCAGACTTCAGTGATTTCTAAACTAAAAATGCCACTAAGAATTTTTATTCTTTTTTTTTCCCTTTTTTTTCTGTAGTGTGTGTTCATGTAGGATATTAAACTGAGGTTAAAATACAGTTAATTGAGAATATTATTGGAGGGATCGTAAACTACTAATGACACTAATAATGTACTAACCCCTTTTATGATATGACAGGAAAATCCAAGAAGTCGATCAAGAAGGAAAATGCCAATGTAGCTATGTTTTATTAGCTAGAGTGTACTTAATTTTAAATATGCTAGCTCTATTATTCAGAGAAATATGGCCACTCATAAGAACATACAACTAAAATTATTGTCACTTGATTCTCTTACTCTCTTCACTCTTATTTACTTTAAACTCTCTTTAAAAATTATTGAAAAGTGATCTGACCGAGTGTTTAATGAGTGTTTTTTCACAAGCTGGCATCTTTGGAGACAGAAGCCCCGATCCACTGAGTAAGTGTGTTGTTGCCAGCACATCTCAGTCATGATGGGAAGTAGCCATTCTTAACTTTGAGTAGTTCTGTCTTCATTCATATTTAATCCTCCGAGCAGTGAAAAGTGACAGCAAGAGTAGTAACAGTGATGGTGGCTTTCTGTTTCTGTTTTGAGTATCTGTAGATGAGGAATATAATGTGGGAAATCTCAGATCCATCCAGCTGGATCTGGTCCACCAGAAGGATATATTTAATCTGTAGTTCTGTCCATTTCCATTTTTTCCCCGAAATCTGCTACAAGTGTGTAGGAATAGGCAATGGAGTGGACAACTTGGGTTAACAGCTTGTGCTTCATCATAATTTCTCCTAGGTCTTGTAATCTGTACTCTGTTGTGGAAGTGGTTGTAATGTCAACTAATCTCTTGCGCCTTATCCTTTGTTGTGTCTTGTGTTTTATTCTTTATCATGTGTTAACCATACACAAGACATTTGACAGGCTTGTTGGTTTTTTGGTCATGAGGGATGCACATATGGAGAAAGAGGGGGACATGTGGCATTTGATTGTCTTCAAAAGAGACTTTCTGGTTTGCACTAGCCTAGGGGTTCCTCACATCTGTCGTGAATCTATGACTGTTGCTTGCATGGTAATGATTTCCAATGACACCTGATAGATGCCAGGTTAGCAGTGAGAGGCAATAAATCATACAGGCTTATGCTGATTTTTAGTATGTTTTTAGCTGAGAATTCACTTGAGAAAACATTTTGCAAATTTGAGTAATTTACTTGGTCTTTTTTCTTATTTTCTCTCTAAGGCAGGCATGTTTTCTATTTGTATATGCATGTATTTGTGTATGTAATCTTCGGGTGGGTAGCCATGGTTAGTTTTGAAAGTGGGAGCACATTTGTGGGGGAGAGAAGAAAAGAATTTAGAGCACTTGGGTTTGATGGGCAAGGCTCAGTGCACTTCACTGAGTCCCAGCATGCGTTTTGGTTTGGTATGCACTGAAGCAGCTCCTCTGGATTAGGACGTAGGTGTTATTAATCAAGTCATTGAATTGTGACCTGTTGTCTGTATACCTGGCAATCTCTGTTATGGAAAAGTTCACTAGTGGGTCAGCTGCAGTTCTGCTCTTCCTCATGAATGCTATGCTGATTTTTTGATGTTTGTAGAATGTGGTACAAGGCTTTTTTTTGAATGTATTACAGTCTTAAAATGGAGGGATTATTATTTTAAACAGAGTTATTCTGGAATTGCCTCCTTGCTTTGTGGGAATTCTTTATTCATTGGTCTTTTTCAGACTCTGTTTAAAGACCCCCTGTACTTAATTCATTGAAGTGTCTCTTTGGTATTTGTCTCCACTTTTAATTGTATTTAGACTTCACTGCCTTCATGTTTTTTCTAACTTTAAACATGCAGTCACTGGTTCTTAATTTCTGTTTTCACATAATTCTGTACAGGTATAAATCTTTTTATCATGTAGTTTCAGGATGCTCTATTGCAAAGATTTCACAAATTAGACTCATAACAAAATTTCTCAATGCTTTTGTTCATTGAAAACAATCTGTAAGAAAGTCCTCTCTATGAACCATAATCTTAAAAGTACATATTTATATTATGCCTGTGTATACCACAACTAGGTTTCCACCTGTAGTTTCGGTTTTGCTCTGCAGAGTGTATATGCAGCATTATAGTCCTGCTATCATTATGCAGAATATTTCACAATGCAAGGGTAAAACCTCAGGCCCATTATAAGATAATGTGCTTCTGTCTATTCTTCTTGCTTTCTGTCCAAGTAATCAAATGTAATTTCTTTGTGATGAAAATAGCCTGTTTTCTGGATCCATGTGAAGGTTCACTGGTCACGACATAGGTCTACCCCCCAATTATCCATAAGCCTATTGGACTCTGCAGTTTTCGTATTTGCAGCCACTAGCACTTTGAAAAGGTACTTCTGGAGGTATTCTGTTTTATATCCAACATAAATCATGACTAACTTATTTTAAGCTCCTCAGAAAGGCACTTGTGAGCACTGAAGGTTGGTTCCAGTCCTGAACCATATGTATAAGGTTCTCAACCTTGTTCACCATAGATGAAGGAAAACTACATGAAAGAAATGATAACAGAGATTAGACACTTATGCTTTTAATATGCTGAGGACAATCTACTTGGTTTTAGTGCTCAGGATGTTTTCTAGTTAGCTGTGGTCCCTGCTCTCATCAGCTTGCCTTCATTATGGGAATTTTTTTAGTGCAACAAAATTAGAATAGCTGTGATTTCATTTAGGGCAGAAGTTTCTCAGGCTTAGGGAAAGCAGAACACGAGCTCCTCTGCTCAATGAGAGCAATTTAAAATTCAAGCAATGTAGTTTCCTTCCAGAGAAGACTGCTTTGTTCTGGGAAGAAAATTTCCTCTATCGCGCAGCTTGAGTGCAACCTTTTTTTGGACAGTTGAAATGTTGGGCTTTCCATGGCTGGACAGGATTTCTCCCTTGCTATCAGAATAGGTGTGAGAGGCATGGAATTTTTTGGTATTTGTGGTGTTTGTTTTTTTCCTTTTTCCAGTTCACTCAACAGTCAGAAAGAACACCTTGATAGCTTTAATTTCAGATATTTGTCTTATTTGGGTTGTATTTTCCTGATAGACAGCACTTGGATGTGAATGAAGTACAGAAATACTCTAATGTGAGGTGGAAGCTTTCAGTATCTCATACAAGAAATACAGAACTGCCAATTTCTTCTCCATTTATCAGGCAATTAATTTCATACCCTGTGGGCAGGTCTTATTGTAGGTTCTCTTTTCTTTGCAGTCTTGGACATGGTGATGATGCCTGCTCTCCAGCCACCTTATTACCTTGAATTACAGTGCAGTATACTGCTTACAGCTTTGGCACACCTAACCAGTTTCAAGAGCTTTAGAAAAAGTGCAGCTATCCCAGGTTAACATGACCAGCATGAATAGGACTCTCTAGTAGTGTTACAGTTTGCATTGAGAATGTCCGGATCTGAACAATTTGTTGCTTGATAATTCAGATGATTTATTGATGTAGGACTGAATTGATCAGCCTCTGTCTCTATATACCTGCAGTAATGAGCAGCTGTGTGACTGAGTGATAATTAGTCCAGGAGAGTTCATAGAGTGTAACCAGAACCACCTACTCGCGCAAGAAGTCAAAAGACACTTCTCAACATTCTACAGTAGTTTCTACAATAGTTTCCAGATCTTAAATGTAGAATACCAGCATGCACAAGATAATATTGCTACTTAGAGAGGTTGTGGCTATATAAATTGTATAGATTTGAAATAGTTAGTCTAACTAGTTCTGTATAGGAAATGTCACACAGTTTGCTTTTCTTTTTGCTTCCTGTAGGAAAGATATTTAATAATTTTTTTTTAAAGTCATCAGCCATAAAATCAAAAGACGCTGTTAAAAGCATAAAAATCCAAAGATGGTGTTGGATGTATAGCATTTTTAGTACTTGCAGCCATATTCCTAAATAAGACAGAATTTTGCTAGAGTTTCCTAGGCAGGACTGAATTTTGTCAAGTTTTCCAGACACATCTATGGCAGAATACAGGAAGTCTGGCCATTAGTGATGTTTCTAAGTCTAGAAAATTTTGAACTTGGATGGCACTTCAAGAAATCTTGTGTAACAGTTTCCATCATTTAAGACTGATAGTGTACCAGCCATTGCTAGGATATCCCTAAACATGTTGATCTACTCCAAAAAAGCCTTCAGCCCCTTCTGTGGCTGCATACATGCACACACACACACATTCTCATATACATACATATCTGTATATATATATACACTGGGGCAGTATTAGAGGTTGTTTTGTTTGAGGGTTCTTTCAATGGTCTTTTTTCCTGAAATCTCCCTGGGAAATGCAGGCCATCCAGGTGCTGAGCTGTCTGGAGATGATAATCTCAGACTTTGCATGTGAGCCTTCTCCTCCTGTATCTTTATTTGTGTTTGCTTTTATTGAAAGCGTTCATTAGGTTAAGTCTTTGGCACACCAGAGTGTTCTACTGATGGAACGCTTCCATTTTTGAGGCTGTATTGCGCTTTATTGTTTATTTATTTTATTAGGGTAGTGCATAAAGATAGTCAGTTAGAATGACTGCCCCATTGAGACGGGCTGTGGAAAAAATGAGTAAAGGTTTGTTTCTGCTCTGAAGACGCACAGCCTAAATAAATGAGAGAGAAGAGAAGAAATAGATGCAAACATGTAAAAAGGGTAGACTTTCACAAGTGGTTAAAGTACATTTTCTGCGTAGGAGTTTTTATCTTCCAAGTTTTCTTTTAGTGATTTTAACAGTGAGTAGAGGCCTAAATTGAGAGTTAAAACCAAAATTTATATGTTGTAGTCAGTGTTATCATTATGCTCACTTTAATATCGGTACAACATTAGCCTTTGAGACTGCAGGAAGTTAACTGCTTTCTTGTTGGTGTTACACTGCAGTCGATTTTGGTGAACCATAAAAAGTTTGCCCCTGAAGGTAAAATTACACTGTATGCATGTTCCAAGCATACTGCTTTGGGGATAAACATGTCTTAAATCAACTCATCGCTCACAGCTGAATTCCTTCTCCAAATGCAGTTTCTATGTAGATAATATTGGTCAGAAGGGCTGATAATCTGTAAACCATAAAGTTTTTTGAACATAAGTGTATCAATAAATGTATTTGAGCAGGATCAGAAAGAATTCTTATAATCCTAATAAAGATTTTGGGTTTTAGAGAAAGGAAAGGAGGAGCATATAACAACATTTTTAATTAGCTTTCATCAGCGCTTCCAGTTTGTTCATATGTGTTCCAAACATTTGCATATTGTGTTTCCTCACATTTACATGATAAAAACTTTTGGACATTGTTTAAATTTCGTTTTGTAATTGTGCATTTGGAAAATTAAATTTGAAGTTTAGGACACTCTGGCTTCTACTTACTTGGATGATAGTGTGTAGTTAAGATGCCATCACTTAAGACCTTGGTACAGTGATATTTCTGTTGGGGCTTAATATACTGTGGGTTCAGATGTATTTGTGATGTATTTGTGGCCTTGAGGTGTTAATCTAAAGAATACCATCTGGGTTTGTACCCACATATTCTTGGATTAATATTCTGAGACTTAGATCTTGTCCTGTCTGGAATTTCAATACTGTTCCCTGAGCTTTTAAAGAAAAGGCAAGCACAATTTCAGCCTCTTAAAATGAGTTCTTTATTTTACCTCTGTAAGTTGCCTTTTTTTTTCCAAACTCTTATAGCCATTGAAATCCAGGCAGTAACGTCCACACCATTTTTACAGCCTCAAATGGATGAAGTGCCGATTTGTTCCTCAGTTTAATTCCCAAATTAATTATAGTTAGAAAGTACTTAATCTGCATCTCCATTTTTCTTAGAATATGTAAGGACAGCAAAAAAATGTCCCTAGATAGGAGGCAAGAATTTGAAATGTGAACAACTTTGTTACATTTAAGAGGGCAAGTTTTTTGTTGCAACAAGGTTGATTTTTGTGTGGCTTGTGGGTTTTGTAACTTTTTTGTTTTCTGGGGGGTTTTGGTCTGTTTTGGTTTTGTGGTTTTGTTTGAGTTTTAATGTTGTTTTTGTTTGTTTGGGGGGTTTTTGTTTGCGGGCTTTTTTTGGTGTTTTGTTTGGTTTTTGGTTTTTTTTCTTTCTTCATGTTGTTGCTTTCTGAAATTATACCTTTAGTTTCAGGATTGAAATTTCAATTTTATTCCTATATGGAGAAAACAGACATAAACTCCTGCATAGTGGGCAATCTGTATGGGGTTTTCTTCTATTCAGCAGTCTTTGATCCATACCTCCCCTGCTCAGTAAGTAGAAATGGCAAAGTAACTTAGCTGAGGGTGGCTACAAATCTGCTCTCCATGTGAATCATGAAATGAACCTGGAGGGGAGAGAGTTCCAGAAATCTGCTAGTAGACAAAATGCTTTAAAAGTATTTCTTTTCAAAGAGAGCCTTTCTTCTACCCCCGAGTATATATTAATTGGTTATAAACCTTAGTTTTGAGGTTGTTACTCACCTAATTGTGCACACAGTAGTGCATGATGGATTCACAGGTACAGTTACCCTTCCATTGTACTAGTAAGAAGTCTTTTCTGTGAAACTGAGAGAATTTTACGTCTAAGCTCCAAGTTCTATAATTAGTTATACAGTAGAGGATTCAGGAAAATGGCAAAACATATACAAGTCATAGAACTTTAACCAATTAGCTTTTAAACTGACTTCCTGCATATGTCATTATTGTACGTATTTTAGTATCTGGTGGCATTCTATTTTTTTCTTTTC
The DNA here is from genome assembly GCA_024362935.1 of Setophaga petechia. Taxonomy (NCBI): domain Eukaryota; kingdom Metazoa; phylum Chordata; class Aves; order Passeriformes; family Parulidae; genus Setophaga; species Setophaga petechia. The sequence goes on from JANCRA010000004.1 coordinate 40,905,329, forward strand.
TTCCAGATAATTACTAAATACATTTATGAACTACTGCAGAACGAATGCCACTTGAAGAAAGTAACTCTTCCAGTAAGTATAATTTGTTTTTCCAAGGGCATTGGTTTTTGAATCTGTACCCAGCATAGCCTGTGATCCCATATTCATATAAAGACAAGGTGTGCCAGGGCTCTGTGCAGGGCCTTGTTTCAGGACACTGCCTTTGTGTTTTGCATGTGTATGCATCTGGAGATGTGGTTCCACCTCATTTCTCATGTGTTTGATTTCTCCAACTGAGCCTTCCTTACCTTACCAGATACCAGAATTTTCAAAATGTGTTGCTTTTATTAGGAGCACTATAAGCTTTCTGAAAAGTATTTGGGGGTATTTTGAGATGTCTACAGATGTAGAGAACAGAAGTGTCTTTGCAGGCAGCGGACTACATTCACATTCAGTATCAGTAAAATAATCCAAGTAATTTTTTCTTGTTCAGTAATTTGTAATATGCATGTAATATAAAGTGCTTTTGTCACTCAGTGAAAATATTTAATCAACCCTTGGAAAAGATTAAGTGCTCCCCCACACATCAGAGTGTTTATAAATATATGTGATGTGATATGATGATGTTCAGGTATTTTTATATTGGAGAGCGCAGGGGAGACTGGAGTGTGACAGCACTATGCAGATTTTCCATCATTATGAAGGATTATTCCTATGCTCTTTGAAATCTTTTGAATTGCTGTCATTCTCAGAGGAACCTTCATATTCAGTCAAGGAAAACCCGTTTAGGCTATGGAAGGAAAAGGTCTTTTGCCTTAACAGTTCTGTAAGATTTCACTATTCCCATTTCCATTCCCTGAATGTTGCTTAGGGAATGTTTTGATGACCTGACCGAGCTACCTGTAGTTACCTAGAAGGACTTTTTCAGTATTTCGTGGTCACAGCAGAATAAGCTGAGCTACGAGGTTCACAGAGAAATCTAAGGGTAATATCCCAGCCTGGTGCTTGCACCAATGCCCTGCGATCCAAGACTGAGATACTATTTCCCCACTTCAGATTTTTCTGTGTAGACAGACATAGGATTGGGTTCATCATGACAGTCTGCCTGGTGCAGTGCTAGTTACGATCTCCAGCTTTTTGGCTGATTTTCTTTCTTGGTGAAGTTTTGGTCCCAGAAGTACTTCCAGAAATATAATGTATCAAAAGACTTCTCAAGCCATGTCACACTTCATCTGTGAAACTGTAAAGCTGTCTTTCATAAACTTCGAATCCGGATTTTAAGGCTATAGAACTTTCTTTGAGTCCTAAAAAATAATATGAAGAATATGCATATAAGTCAAGCATTAGTAAAGCTGATCAAGTAGCTCCCAAGCATGAAGATGAAGAAACTTGGGATATGTGTTACAGCACCTCCATCACCTGTGTCGCACCTGTGGTGATTCATCTGCCTGGCTCTAAGGTTCAGGTTTCTTGGCTTGGAAGATGAATGGTCCTGGCTAGTTCCCACTTTTGGATTAATCTCTTTACTTGTATTTAAAAATTGTGTAGTGACAATGGATACAGTTGTTCAGTAATACAGTTAAGCTATTCTCAAATGTATTACTTTCAACTTCTGTGAAGTGTCATAATTTAATTGCATTTTGGAGCAAAATAAGAAAGCACAAAATATGCAGGTGTCTAATATGCAGGAGTATTGTGGAAAAAATCTTATGAGGTGCAAGTACTCTTCTTCAGGAATTGCTGTTATGTGTAGCCAGCCCTCCCCGTCAAAAATAAGTTATGAAGGCATATACAAAAGTGAAAAATTGAAACAAAATATCTGGAAGTTGAAAAATTAAAGCTGTGTAAAAGCTAGGTTTAAATCACCACTGACAGATTCCCAAGTAAGGACACAAAACCTTCTAGCTGAAACTAGTAAAGGAAACTAGTAAAAGTAATAAAACAGCTTTTAGGATGAGAATAGAAAAGAGTATAAGTGTTGGTAAGTTACATGTAAAATCACAGGAAATTCAGAAAAACCAAATTTGAGGATCTTGTACAGAGTTGTAAAGGCTAGTAATAAAAGAGAACTGATAAGGCCAGTTGATGAATTGCAGCTAAAATGAGTACCAAGGTCAAATGAGAAAAACTAACATAATTAATTCCAATACTACTTGTCCAATTTCCACACACTTAACTACCATAAACAGGATATAATTCTGAGCAGCTGTCTGAAATTTGTCATATCAATAGAGGAGACCTGAGGACAAGTATTGTACAATAAACAAATTCCAGGATGAGATTTTTTTTTTAAACCTAGAATTCTATAGGAAATCAAATATGAAGCTGCAGAACAACCAATTTGTATTTAACTTACTGCTGAAGAAATAATAATAATAATAATAACAATAATAATAATAATAATGGTACTGTTGGTGGAAATCAGTACAAGTTTATTTTTTAAAAATCCAGAATTCATTGCAGGAGTCACAGATCACATGAAGAAGAAAAATCTTGTCAGTTAAAGAGTGTACACATATTTCCAGTGAACTGTCAACAGAGAGATGCTTTTAAAAAGCACAGGAGAAGGAAGTCTCCTTTAAAGTTAATTGGTTAGAAGGGGAGAAAGGTGTTCATATTTTACAGATGAAATCAACTGTTACCAGTGAAATGCTGTTAAGAGCTGACATAGCTGTAAGCAAAAGGAAAAAAGGAATTAATACAAACTAACAAACTTCTCTGTTTTTTTTTCTAAAATTATTTGGGATAATTAAATCTAGAGCTGATTATGATGACTTGGGAAATTATTTATTCATGCTGAATAACTGGATGATTAAATGACAGGAGATTCAATTCTGGTAAATATGAAATTATGGGGAGGATAAGTCACTCTGTAAACACAACAGTGGCCTCTAAATTACAATTCAGGGAAGAACTTGGAGTGATTGTGAGTGGTTAGTTCTCTGAGAACATCAGTGAGTGCTCAATGGCAGTCAAAAACTCTCAAAGCAAATAGGATGTTAGGAATTACGAGGTTCGAGAACAAAACAGAAAAACATCGTCATTCCACTCATTATGTGGGCCCTCATGTTAAACACTGCGTGAAGTCTGGACACCATATCAAAAAGGATATGAAGAATTAAAAAGAAATACAGAGGAGGGTTGCAAAGATGATCACAGGCATGAAATTCTTTTCAGACAAAGAAAGATTAAACAAAGATTCTTCAGCTTGGAAAATAGATGGCTGAGGAAGGAATATGACAAATCTATAAAATCATGAAAGGTGAAGAGAAGATGAATAGGAAATGGGTTTTTGCCTTTTTCATAATAGAGATCCTAAGGGGCATCAAGTTTAAATTATCAGGCAGGAGATCTCTACTGAAAGAGACAGTATTATTTCATATATGTCCCAATTATATTGTGGAACTCATTGCCACAGAGTACTACCAAGGAGAGAGGTATAAATGCAGTCAAAAAAACCATTTGACAATATTAAGGTGGTATAGGTGCCTTGAACTATTTAACGCGCATGCCCAGTTATATAAACTGTGGCTTCAAGGTTCCAAAGTTACCAGCTGTCAAAGCCAGGCAAGAATCACTCTGTAATCAGTTTTTACTTTTCCTCTATGCAATCTGCCAGTTGTAGAAACAGGACCCTGGACCTTGGTCTGACCAAGATGCTCATATGTGTGTATATATATATATATATACACACACACATACATATATATATACACAACCTTTTTATGTGCATATTTTTGAGATGAGTACAAAAAACTTTTTTCTTTTAATTTCATCACAGGTGATCACAAAGTTGTTGTATTGGTTTTCCTTTTTCTTTCAGCTGATAAGGAAGCTGTCAGTCCTGTGATTTTTGAGTATTTGAAATGTGTTTCAGGACTCTGTTAGGTGGAGTGGGCTTTTTTTCAGCATGATTTTAGTAGAGAACGGAAATGTTATGTTTCAAAGGTTTAGCATGATGGCGTTTTATCTTCCGTAATTTCAACTTTGCGTGTAAAGTCCAATTTGCTGTCTGTGTTTTGCTTTCTTACGTTGCAACTTCAGTTTGGGATACAAAAATTAATTAACTTGGTTTCAGATATGAAAGTAAGACCAGTTGGCAGATCAGGAGAGCTTTGCCCATTGTTGTATTATGCCAGCATCTTCGACTGAACGATTCTGAACACTTTTTTCCTACACAGGGAGGCCAAGATCCACATTGAACTATTGTTACTGTAAAGCACTGTACTTCTAATGATGTTCAACAAGTACTACTGGACATGAACATTTTAATAAAGAGTCTCATATTAAGGGTGAGACCATTCAGTTACTGCTTCTAAAGTTTTATTTTGCACTCCATTGAAGGTTATGTTAGGAGTAAAAGGAAGAAGACAGCAATTTTTTTAGCCAGATGGAGTATTTGTATTTCTCTAGTTTTAGTGGCATAATCAGTGATTGATCTTTGCTCTTCTTTAGCTGTTGAGGGCAAGTGGAGTGTGCTTTTAAATTAACTGCATCTTTAACAGCTTCTGGGGAAGTCTGAGATGGAAGTTTAAATAATTAGTAACATGTTGTAGTGGTTTTAAGCCTGCCTGGAAATTAAGCACAATGCAGCTACTTGCTTAACCCTCCTTTTACCACCCTGAATACCAGTGGAATGGGGAGGAGAATCAAAATAAAACTTGTTAGCTGAGATAAAAACAGTTTAATAACCTAAAGTGAGCTAAAATACAGTGATAATAGCAAATGATAATAATTACACCAAAAAAAAAAAAGTGATGTGCAGTGCCAGATGCCAGACTCCAGATTCCTGATCCCAGATTGGCCATTCTTCTGGGTGACTCCCCTTAGTTTATATTTTATGTCCTGGGCATGATATTCTGGGGTGTGGAATATTCCTTTGCCAGTTCAGGGCACCTGTCCCAGCCATGCTCCCTCCAAGTTTATTTTGCATACATTTTCACTGGCAGAGCATGGAACAAGGAAAGGAAAGTCCTTGACTTTGGATAAACACAACTTAGCAGAAAGCCAGAATATCAGTGTTATACATAAGTGTTATCAATACCATTCTTGTTCTGAAGCCAAAGCACTGCACTTTATCAGCTACTGAGAAGAAATTAACTCCATCCTATCTGAAAACAGGACACATGTTTGGTTGACAATGGCACTGAAATGTCTCACTTCATAGAATCTTCTCAGTTATCAGTGCTTTCCACTTTCCCTTCAATAGGTAAAAGTTCATAAAAGAATTATTTGTCTTTGAGAAACAATGGTCTGTTATCTCCTGTTCACGTTCCTTTTGCCACTATTGTTACTTAAGTGAAGTTAATACTTGTTTGTAAATTTTCCACAGATTTTAGGTTTGTTAAGTTAGTTGTGGTAATAGTCAAATGTTGATTAGCTGTCTGTAATATTAATCAGCAGTTCTTAGTTTTACATATTGATTGAAAATTTCTAAATCAGGATTCTCAATACTGTGAAGACTTTAACTTAGGCAAGTTAGTGAGGTTTATGTTGAAACACATAGAAGATGACTTTTCATCTCGGGAAGCAAATGAGCAGATTTTTCTCTCCACCAGCTGCTCACAATTTTCACAATCTTTTTTGAGTCTTATCAGTTTCAATTCCACTTACTTGCCATGTTCTTCCTCCAGTTACATTTTGTACCTACTTTGCAGGCTCAATGCTCATAATTTTTGTCATGTTTCTCAACTGAAATAAGAAAAATACTTAGTAAGAAATATAATTGTGGAAGAAAAGTACTTGTGGATTTTCTTTCCTTTTCAACATTCAATCTTATAAAACTCCAATATATAGAATAAAGGACTCCTGGAACACTGTCAGCTCTCATAAATCTTGGGTTAGTAAAGGCTAATTGTTGATGTCATAGCATGGATGACAATAAGACTAGATTTCAAGTGTAGTTTGATTTTACTCTATATATTCACAGCAGTTGTGCATAATACTAACTAGTGTGCTGCTGAAATATTTTATTGACTGGTACTACTGTGTAGGTGAAAACTCATTTGAGGCAGAAATCATATGGAAAAAGGAAGTTCCCTGTTTAAAAACATTAAGAATCTCTTAATATATGTAGAGATCTTATGAATGTAACTGCCTACATTCATAAACTTTAAGGAATTATTGTGCATTGAGAAAAAAGTCCAAGAAAAAGAAAATTAAACTGTAGTTTTAAACAGTAAATTATCATTATAATATAGATAGGTTTGGCTTGCCTAGCTACAGATTGCTGGAATTGTTTTCTCCTGTAAATAACAATGTTGAATCAAATTGTGAAGCTAATCTAAAAAACATTTTTCTGTAGTTATTCACTTTAGATTTAAGTGACCAGAAATCAGTGATGTTGAGTAGGTCCTGAAGAACAAGTGGCTAATAATTAAGTATTTTATAAGGCCTCCATGTGTCTGGCATTAAATGGTGCTCCATGTTGATCTGTCAGTAAAATAAGGTTGTGTATAGGAGTGATATTTACATGCATTCTTTAGTGAAAGCTGGATCTAATAAATTAGTACTGTTTGAAGGTAAATTAGCTCAACAAAAAGTCTCTAACTGTGTTTAATTTTGGGAAAAGACTAAAAATTAATTTTTTATGATCTTGGTAGATATTTTTTGCTGTTTTTTAAAATTAATGTATTTGCAGACATGGTGACAAGCTATATCTTCTAGTACATATGACCACTAAGTGCTGGTATTTCCTATATACTACAATATAAACTTTAGCACTTGTAATATATGTGATATAGGTGCTAAAACCTGCTAACCAAACCTATTAGTCTGAAATGCAAAATTCACTTTTTTCCCCCTAAGTATAGTGTTGTAAATATTCCGTTTGTGGGTAGAAGTCAATTATATGTTGCCAAGTACTATCTGAGATTCAGTGTTGGCTGACTTTTTACCATATCTGTTTCACCTTCTAAGGTGTCAGTACTGCTGTTTCAGAAGCAGCAGCCTGATCTGACTGTGGCCCCAGTCTTTTCAATAGAACATACTCTTTATCATATTTTCTATTTTTGCACAGTGTGAGAGAAAGTGAGTACATTTCCTGTGCAAACTCTGAGGGATGTGAGATGTTACTTTATTTTGGAGCGGGGGAATAAGGTCTTCAGTGTGATTGCAAATACTGAAGAGAGACATGACAATTCTTTCATTTACAAAGTTGTTTTGTTTAAGTGGCCGCATTGACTTCATTTAAAAAAAATGTTTTGTAGGGCTTACATTAAAAAAGTCTGAAGATGCATGCAGAATTAATTTTTCCTACTATAAGGGTAGTTAAGAATACATACCCATATATATGAGAAAAAACTACCAAAACTATTCCAAATAGCCAATTCCTTCTTTCTCAACATGTGAATCATAACCTCATCTGTTTTTCTTCTCTGTTGCAGAGTGTTCCTAGCAGCTGGACAGTTAGGCTGTGGGGGCGGAGGGGTGTGGAATATAGTAGGAGGGGGAGATGTGCCTGTTTTGTTCTTTCTGTTCTGTGTATTCATATAGTAGAAAGAGAAGAAGTAGATTTGAGAACATGAGTATTTGTTTTGCTCTAATGGTGTTTATGTCAGGACAGTTCTTTTGTCTTGAGACAGAGTTGCTAAACCAAGTGTAAAAACTTTAGTTTGTATTGAACAAAAAGTGCTGCTTTATTCTCTTTAAAGACAAAATGTGCTATTAGGTTGCAATTTGCTGAATATCAAAGCTAATTGTTGGTCTCTTCCTACAGCAAAGTAGCTAAGCATTGATCCTGGTACAGAGGACTATTAATGAAGCTATTATTTAGAACCAGATTGGATTTCTGTATTTTAATAGACCTGTCCTATTAAGTTTGTAACAGACAAATTTACAGTACTGGTTCCTATATGTAGCTTAACAGGTATTTATGTTAAGGTGGCTGATTTGGAATGCTCCAGGATTTTTTTTTTCGTATTATGTAAGAGTTTGTTGTTGCTTCAGGCATATCAGAGGTGAGAAATTACTTACTTCTTTCCCTCTTGCCACCTCCAATTGCTCATTTATGGCCTTTCTTCCTTTCCTATAAATTTTTGTAAACAACTGATGTTTCAAAGCTTTAGCACGCCTTTTGCCTCTTTTCTTAATTTTAAATGTCCCTTGGATTACTGTTATAAAATTTGGTATGTTTATGTGTTTCAAAGTTTGGTATGTTTATGTGTTTCATATTTTGCTTTATTTTTATTTAGTCCTGGGCATACATGCATTGAAATGGTTGTTTAATGGTGAATGTTTTTATATAAATTTGGTAGATAACTTTGTAACTAAAGTTTTTCTTTCAAAGAATTATATTGATGCATTAAAATGTGTGTTGTCTGTAATTGCAGGTTGATGCAATTGAGACTGAACCGAAGAGCTTTATCTTTATGAGTGAAGATGCCTTAGTAAATCCTGACAAGCTGTTGGTCCTAATTCATGGTAATGGCGTTGTCAGAGCTGGTCAGTGGGCTAGGAGACTTATAATTAATGAAGATCTGGACAGTGGGACACAGATACCATACATAAAGAGAGCTATTGAGGTAAGTGAAAGTTCAAGGGTGCAAGATGTGTGCTGTGGATGTGCACGTGTGCCTGTGCATGAAGAACTGTGAACCTGTGATGTTTTAATTTTTTAATCAGTACTCTATAAGTTACTGTGTGATCATTGTATTTGTGATGGGAATACCTTTTTTGTTTTGTTGGAACTTTCTTCTGGTGGAACCAAGTTCTTGTCTTGCAGTAAAATAAAATTTGGTTGCATGTTGTTGTTGTGTTGGGCACACCATGTAGTTTAATATGGCAGATACTATGACAAGACTCCTTAGTAGGTGATGCAATGTAGCAGTAGACACTACAGAAATTTGTTACAATTTAGATTGTTTTCTTTTATATATAATTTAATTTGTACATATTATTGTTCAATGACTACTGTAATCTAATGGTAACATGAGCTTTCATGATAACATGCAGTGTTTTTACAGGGCTTGTACTGAATTTATTAAAGACGCTGTCTTTTTCAGATTTGCGCTAAATACCGGTTCATTCTGGTTTACTTATCAATATTTGAGAATAGAAGACATTCACATGTTGTTGACACTGTTTGTTAAATCTCTTTGAGAGACAATGGACAGTTTGTGTTATGTTTTTGTCATTGGAACATTGCAGGAATCATTAATTGTATGTGCCCTGCTGCCTAAAGGAAACTTCCTGTAGTAAACATTAGAAGAGCTTTTTCAGGACTCATTGTTTCTATTATATTTGCCAAGTTAAGCTAATATTATATTCTAAATATCGATGCTATCATTGTTACTATTACATATTTTGCTAAGTGATTAATTTTTGTGGTTGATGGGTAATTTTTGTGGCTGTCTTTAAAGTATTCAGGATTAAAAATGGTGCTTTTTCGTCAATAAAACAAAGAAAGAAAACATATAAAAACATTAGGCCATTAAGTTATTTTTTGTTTGTTTTACTCACTATTAAAGCACCAGACTATACTTCATGAGAAAAAGAAGCCTAGCCCTGTGAAAGTGAGGTTTATCTTTTCCTAACATTAAGTTCTTCATTAATTTAAATCAAGATTCAGATTGAGGCAGAATAAAAAGTACCTCAGGATTATTGAGTGCAGTACAGTAGGTCCAGTATGGTAGGTCCAGTATGGGACTTCTAGTGCTGGTTCCAAAACATTTCCCAAGAAACCCAAATAGCTGTAGCTACTTCAGTTTGTGTACAGTGCTTACATGTTTGCATTTTTGTTCTTTCTTAGAGATGCTACTGTCTTGGGCAAAATAAGAGACCGAGTATTTCAAACTGGGGTACTAACATTTATTTAACAGATCATTTTTAAGGGTTATTTCTAGTTGAGGAGATTTTTTTTTCTCTTTTGTTATTTTTATTTATTTTGTGCAATGATTTGTGCCAGTATGACGGAGATCAAACCTCTGTTTTCTCAAATGGCTGTTATACTTAAAACCAGATTATTTATCTCTGCGTTTTGAATGCTTCTTAAAAAAACAATACAGGATAAGTCCCAGTTGTTGGATGAGAAAATGTTTTTACTAAAATGTAATCATTGAATAACATTGGTACATCAAACTTTGTGCTCTTATCTTTGAGCTTTTCCTTAATATGGTTTTTAAATTTGTAATTCAAGCTGCTGTAAAACCTACTGTCCCTTTTTCTGCACCTTAAAATTCTGATAAATGTACTACATGTTTAGGACACATACTATTTACGGTGATTTTTTTGCATGCAAAATGAAGAATAGATTGTATTCAATTGTGTTAAGTCAAATTCAGCTATGTCATTAAATGTGTTGCTATTGTTTTGTATCCTGTAATCCCTCTACTAGGAATTGGTTGTGTGTCTGGTTAGATAATGCAATATTTTGTGGAAGTTGGACCCCACTGAAATTATTTAGAATCATTTGGTTTTGACTAAAAAGAGAATACATATATAGCTACAAGCTGGGGTATCTGTGTCAGCTTCAGACACAGATAATATAAATTACATTTCTAAATGCAGAAAATTATAGTAGAGTGTAAGAACTCCATATGATAAAAATAATAGTAAAAATTCCATCCATTTCTGGTATTCAGTCCTCTAGTTGATTTAGTCGTGTCACTTACAAAATGCAAATAACTAGCCTAGATGGTAAATAGCCTGAATGAAAATTGTGCTAATCCCTCATGCAACATTATTTGAAGGAGGGAATTATTTTCATAGATCTTTCTGTGTTTCTTCTAAGGAGGGGTCTCATTCTTGAATGAAGCCAGCAGACCTTACCAAAGCATCACTGCTAGTGACAAGAGAGCATGGATTTTTTTTTTTCTGATAGACTTATGTGAATTTGAAATGGATAATGATATGTAGGATTTGAAAATTCCCATGACCTAATGTGACTTAGCAACACATGCAGGCATTGCAGCCAGCTTAAAACATTTGCTGAAGATAAGGTTCTAATTAAAAAAATTAAAATTGAGAATTACAGAAGTAGTGCTTGAATGTCCTATGTGCAGGAGCTAATTCAGAAATACCAGCTTTTCAAAAACAAAAAACCCATACATGCAAAAAATCACCCTCTAAGTAGGCCAAACGCCACAGCTTTTCTGCTTTTTTCTTTGCATCTCTTCTCAGTTCAATTCTTAGAAAAACTGAAAATGGGATGTAGCAGCTGGGGTTATCAGTGAGCAGCAGATTGAGCAGGATGAACTGATACTTCTAAACAGGAAGTTAATGGAAGAGTAGAAACTATTTCTCTCTGATGCAACACTTTTGAGGAATAAAGAATTAAGAAACCCCACTTCTGAAGCATGTGTGGAACAAGGGAGCAATGTATGGACTTAAAATTTTGTATTTTAAAATTCTAGTATTTTGGGGTTCCTGCAAGTTACGGAGAAAAGATTTGAAGAGAAAAATCCTGGTGGGAATTCAAGTAGCTAGAAATATGTTTTTCTTTTCATCTGTGAAATTCCTGTAGGTAATGCTTCTTGTTCCATGTTTTATATCTAGCCCTATTGTGTAGATTCAATCTTTTGTGTTAGAGGTATTGTGACTAGTTGACAAGGGTTTATGTGAAGAGATAGCATTATTGTGTTAATTTGAAAATTCAAACTTGATAGTGTAAAAGAAATGTTGAAATATGAACGAATATGAAGAGAACAAATAAGCAACTAGATAGAGAACAGATTGTAGAAAAAGAAGGAGGGAGAAAATTGTACATAATGTTGAAAACGCATGTAAATACATTAAAATGTGGTGGGACAAAACCTGTTTTAGAAAAACAAGTATGAAGAAGAAAAGTATGCTAGTAAGGCAGTAAGAATGTAACAAAAGCTAAATTAAAACAAATACTTACTAAAAAAGATACTTAAAAGAAACTGTCATTGTCCTGTAAATATTGTAAATACAGTACAAAAATACTGCATAGATTTGCTATTTTGTTAAAGTAGAAATTTTCTACTGAAACTTTCTCTCAAAAAATTGATTTTTGGCAGAAGCAGTTGTCTGATACATGAGAGACTGAAGTTTAAGTCCCTCCCCCTGGAGAATGAGTGGGCTATTCAATTTATAATGAGAATTCTGCTCTGAAGAGATTCCACTTTTTATGAAAAAATAATTTTAAATTATACAAATAAATAAATGTAGATTAAAAGAATAATTTTAATCTGCCTCTGATATATTTGGCCTAAATGGCTCATCCAGGTTTGTACAGTGAGGGTTTTCTCAGATCAGTTATTGTTTAACCATACAATAACTGAAGTAGTGTCAGGAAAAGGTGATGAAAGACAGAGGCAAGTTCTTCAATTTAGTGATGAGGTCATATACTTGAGATGTCAAGAATTAAACATTTTATGGTCCTGGTTTAATAATGGCTGTTGGGGTGCTCCCTTGTTCATTTTGTTAGAGAAGGAGAAGCTGAAGTTGTTGTACTTAGAGGGGAGATTGTTCACTGGAGAAACAGAAGCTCAGCTTGCCTTGGTTGGACATAGTGAAGAGTTTGGGAGTACTACTGTCTTTGATACCTCTCCTCTAGGGAATAAAGAGGATATCAGCTTACTGCATAAGTGCAGAGAAACACTGGATGTTTTTTGAGTCTTTTAAAATTCAGTACCTTTGTTACCTATGATAGCTGTGGTCTCAGAGATGCTAATAAAGTTCAACCACAGCAACTGTCACTTATTTATTAAAGAAAAATTAAAAACCATCAAAGAATTGTTGTCTTATATAAAATTCAGTTATTAAGGTATCCTAGATACTTGTATTATTATTTAAAGGAGAATTGATACTTGACATATAGCTGGAAAATAGGTTCTTCAAAGAACCTGGATGAGTTTTTCAGAAGAAATAAAGCAGCACCTAAAAATCTGACTTTATATGAACACGCAAAAAGCCGAATCTTTGCATCAGATGGGTATTAGCTGTGGAAATGTTTCCTTAATAACTGGTAAAACATGATTTTTAGCTTCAGTTGTCTGTTGTGTTTATCTTGCTCTTCATTTTTGTACTTTCTCTGTTCTCTTTGGTCAAAATATTGTCATTCATTTGCACAAAACTGTCAGATTGGCAATATTTAGTAAGAATTGGTGAGGGTTATTACTTTTGTCAGCATGCAGTAATATGTCATTAGTTTTGTAAGGCAGTTGAATGGAACAACAAAATTGTTCAGTGTAACAGCAGTAAATTTTCCCACTATAAATTTTATGTGATTTAGTAGTCTTAATGGTTTGTAACTAGTATGATAACACATACTCTTGTGTTTTCTCTTTCCACTTCATAAAAATCAGTCAGTTTCAATACTGGATATTTACATATTGTTGGCCAGAAATTATGTTAAGTTTAAATTACACTGCCAAAAATTATCGCTGAAAAACTTTTCAGTCTGACTTCTAAGTATAGAATATCTTGTTAGACAAACATACTTTTTGGTTTGGTTTTACGTGTTTATACAGGCTTAGCATAGTATCAATAGTAAGGGCAAGTGACACTTTCTGGGGGAAAAAAACAACTGACATTTCACTGCAATTAGTTCTGCCACAGAATACTAATATTCACGTGCCTTTTATGTCTTCTATGTGTATTGTTGCAGAAGGATGTTAAAATACCTAGTTTATTTATTAATGGTCAGTTACAGTGCCAGAGCAATCATAATCTTTTTTGGGTTTTCTAATATCTTTCTGGACCATCGACTTTCACTAAAATGCGCAATAATTTGCTATACTGTTTTATTTCAAATACTACTTTTCTGACTGTGGTATATGTACTTGACTTAATCATTCTGTTAGACCACAGAACTAATGTTGCTTGTAAAGTCCTGTTTAGCAGAGAAAACCTATGTTTAAAACTCCAGCTTTTGTGGTAATTATACTAAGAAAACTTAGAAGTTTTTGGATGATCTTTTGAGATCTTTCTAAAAAAATAAACACAAATCACAATGTATTTGTAAATAATGAATTGCATCTAATTGGTTTTATTCCACCATATCCTGGAAAGAAAATTTGAAAAGCAGTATGTTTAATTACTTCAAAAACATTTTTTGTAGGATTAATAATCTCTCAAATTCTAAGCAAGCAGACCAAGCAGATAAGAGGGAAAATTTGCACAGTTGAAAGCAATATTAATTGATCACAAAATACATAGTAATGCATGATAAGCTGTATAGGAGTTAAAATATTAAGTCAGAAATTCAAGAAAAGGTTAAAAGCTTAGGCTAATACTGAACTGACAGGGTATATAAACCCACACCAACCCCCATGCCAACAGAGGAAAACAATGAGATGACAGCTCCACTGTTTGGAGAGGGGTTGCTAACGACAGCTTATTCCTTTATGATTTCAACTCTTGACAGAAGACAGGTCTGCTTGTTGCATCATGGCAGATGTATCATTACCTTCTGGCCCTGTCATGACTGAACTGGAAAAAAACCCCACACTTGAAATTCTAAAAGTCTCTGGAGTTTAGTGCATCCTTTCGCAGATATATTTGCCATTGTTTTATTAATTGTGTATATTACATTCTTACAGTTTTTCAGGCTACATAATTTGATAATGTAGAGATATTTAGAGATCGCTTTGTCTTCTTTTATTCTGCTGATTGTTATGTTTTAGACTCCAGTAGCACTTTGCGTTATTTTACTTCTACTTTCTCACGGACCTAAGAAAATCACTGTTCAAGATAAGAATTGGATAAATGTGGCTTGAAAATATTTTTTTTCTCCAGCCAAATTATTTCAGCCATTTTTTAATCGGATAAGTATTAGCTTAAGGACACACAGTGAAAATTTAGAATGGTTACCATCATTTTAAGAAAAAAGTTTAATATGAGTTGAAATTGCTTTTTTTATCATATGCATATTAGAATTCTTCCTTTCCACACCATGACCCTTCCCCCCCATTCAACTTGTTGGATACCCAACAGTGACTCTGGGGACTTAAAAAAGAGTAAGAAGGGGTGTGGATTTTTGAAAGTATGTCAAAAGCCTTGGGGTTTGGGTATGATCAGAATTTCAATAGAGGTTGAGATGAGTTTAAATGCATAGAAGGGGAACATAAAAATCTTGTTTAATTTCTGTCATGTTGTTCTTTTTTTAGTCACTCTGATGTCTTTTTCAAATCTGCTTTTCTCTCAAGCTTTGTGGTACTATATTCAAGATCTGGGCCTTTTCCTCTTTGTGTTTCGTTTTAACTGCTGATCCCTTTTCTGTGGTGCTTCTGCCTTTAATATCAGCTGAAGCGGTCTGAATTGCTGAATCAAAGCCATTTTGGGAGAGAGACAGTGTTTAAGATTGTGCAGGGTGAGATTCTCTGGGTAGAAGGTAACACTTCCTGCAGTTATAATCAATGCACTTGACACTTTCAAAGGCAGGAGAAGCCATGACTTGCTCAGGGGTTAAACTTTTTAAATAACTTCCCTTGGGAAAAATCCATCAATAAAATGGAATAATTAGTTGAAGATTCTTGAGTAGCCTAGGTTTGAAAAGAAATTATTAGAGATAGGTCAGGTTTGCACTTCTACTGTATTTTCCTTTCTGTTTGTTTTTCAAACTATGAGATTTTGTTTGAATGTATGCAGTATTACAGAATCAATCTGCTTGAAAAGTAATGTGATCTACTTAAAGAGAGTGCATTAATTTTGTAGTCTTATTGTCTATGTAGTCTAATAACTGTAAAAATGGAGATTAAATTTGATATAAAAATACCACTTCAGATTTGCTAGCTTTCTCATTTCCTACACATATATTTATTCTGCAAGTAGTCATTTTAGCTAACAAAACATTTGCAACTTTGAGGCTTAAATTGTAATATACATTCAGTAATTTTAGAATTTAGGTTAAATAGCATTATATGGACATTCTGTATATGTGATCATTAATTTCAAAAGAGATGAAGAGGTTTACATTGAAATTAAATTAATCTTGCTTTGCAGTTATTGTGTTTAATAATTCCAGATCTTACGACATATTTATTGAGTTTTTAAAGATATTTTTTTATATAATCATTTTATTAAAGCAGCTATTTTGAAAGGCAAAGCCTCTCTAAAAATGGTGCTTTCATACATAGTGAAGTATATACCTACTGTACAAAATATCAATGAATAATGCATGAATGGCTTTGGAATAAAAGGTTCTTGCCATTCATTAATTATTTACTTATTTGAACTTTTTATTTTTCTTAAGGGAAATAAAACCACAGACAGTACTCTGCAACAGTAACTAAACAAGACTTTAGCAAGTACATAACCGATGTTTTTGAGAAGTACAATGAGATATGTACCACCGGAATAGATTTTTTGGTAGAGATTATTCTGCATACAGATTTGTTACAAAACATTAGCAAGAAAGTATAGACTAGTCTCACATCCATCAAAATACAAGTATTTCTGTATGGTTTTGATGAAATGCCTGTGGCAAGGTAGCTGTGGAACTGTGACTTACTAATTGCTCTGAAATTGCAGTGGGGCTTTTTCTATTTCTTTACAGATTTTAAATTTATTGTTTCTTTTAAATTCCTGGTATGTGTGTAATTTCAAAGATTGATGGGTAAATACATACTGGTATGATTGTACTTGGAAATGCACAAATTATTTGTGGTGGTAATTGTGTAGTTATAATTCAGTGTTGTTTTGATTTAGAGAATTTGGGTCTGTGGAAGTGTCATAGCTTCGTGGTTATCTCTGAGTACAGTACATACAAGTAACATCTAGTTTTAGCTGATTTGCTGAAGCAGATGTGTCTCTCATTTCAATGTGGGATCATCCAGTAAAGCTGTGGTGTGAGCATTAGTGCCTTCACAGAGTGGTACAATTTATGTTGGAAACTTTGTTGGGCTTTACTTTCATGTGTAATAAACTATGCAAGTGTGCTTATCTGATCATGGAATAGAGATTTTCAAATACCTTTCATATGGTTTTTTGGCAACATTTTCTGTTCAGGTGGTCTTGATGCAGTCTTGTCAATAGTGCAGATATTGATTTTTGAGAGTGTCAGCATGATAAACCAAATCGTAGAATCATCAAGATTGAAGAAGACTTATGGAATTACTGAGTCCAACTGCTTACCCAGCACTGCCAAGTCTACCATATTCCTATGTGCCACATCTACACATCTTATAAATGCCTTCAGGAGTGATGGTACCACCACTATGCTCTACAACCTGTGCCAGATGTTGACAAACCTTTCTGTGGATAAATTTTTTGCCATATCTGATCTAAACTGTTCCTGGCATACCTTGAGGCCACATCCTCTCACCTGATCACTTGTTACCTGGGAGAAGAGACCAACCTCCACTTGGCTACACCCTTCTTTCAGGAAATTATACAGACTGACAAGGTCTCCCCTAAGCCTCTTTTTCTCCAGGCTAAACACTCCAGCTCCCTCAGCTGCTCCTCAGACTTGTGCTCCAGATCCTTCTGTAGGTCTCTTGCCCTTGTCTGGACATGCTCCAGCATATCAACTTCTTTGAAGCATTAATTTTAAGAGGCATTATCTTCACTTATTAAGATTCCTCTCCTATAATAATTAAGATTTCTCTCCTGTAATGATTGTTCATTGGTCTAATTGTTCATTGGTCTAATCTTAAATGATTAGCTCCATTTTACTTTTTGAAAAAAGATCAGTAGCCAGCACTTCTGTTCTCATTCAGGAGAATGTTCGTTCAGGAATCAAAAATACAATTGCAATTTTGAAATATTTTTTAAAGAAGTTAATTCATTATCATTTAAAATTTTTAATACCTATTTAAAAATACTAAAATTGTCTTTTGACTTTTTATATGTACACATGGCTAAACTGTCACCTACACAATTTTAATGCATTCTAATGTGTAAATTGTGTTCTTTATAATATATACCATGGAAAGAGTATGTCAGTATAAGTATAGTATGTGTATGTGTTTAAATATTACACTATATTGCCAATACTCTGTTGAATTTTCAAGTGAATCAATACTTAAAAGACTTAACAATTCAATGGTGAGATAAACACTTCCTCATTCATATAATAAAATGCATATTTAAATGAAATTACCCCTTATTTACTGTGCATTGAGCTGGAAGATGCTAACTTTAATGCATGGGAATTCAAAATAAAAAATCATATGCTTTCTGTTTAAATATTTTAATACTGTTCTAATAATGCACATTGCTGCTTCAGGTAATAAGAAAATAGATATTACAAAGACTTTGTTATGCAAATTATCACAGGATTTTAACCTTTTGAAAATACAAAGATCTTTGGAATTATGTATGTCCCTTTTGATCAGAAACTTTTGAAAGTTTAATAATTCTGTTAAAACAAACTAAAACTGTGGGTAATTGTCTTCTTTTCCGTAAAATGAACAAATTATAACATCAAAAACCTGAGAGTGAGGTATGTAGTAGGTCATTTACTGCTGCAGGCATTTTCTCTCCCTTCAGGATGTGCTTGTTTAGTTTCTCTCACTTTGTGCCTGTGGCACTCTATGGTGAAATTCAGACGTGTTCTTCCCCTTCAAGGAATCTCTAGGGTGATAGATAACTTATACAAAATTAATAAATAGTGTTGCTTTCTTTTTACCCATCCCAGGCAATTTGTTTCCCTCTTGAGAAGAGTTGAGTTGCACAAGACATGTTTATTAAAAAAGTGTGTGCTTTTGCGTAGAGTTAAACAGAGAAATTAGACATAATAGGGTGAATGTCATTAAGAAAATGGAATTACTCAACTTTCAGTGATTCCTTTATGGAAAAAAATGGAATGGTGAAAATCCCTAATATGTTGGTTAACCTTTATAAACCTAGAATTTGTAAACATGTCAAGGTATAGGAGGTTTTTATATTTAGTTTTCTTTTTTAATTCTGGGCTTTTAAATTTAGTTTCCTTTCATCTCAGCAACATTCAAGGACTAAACCTGTTCTGAGGCTATTCAGCTGGATGATTATTTTTGGGAAAGACCAGCTGTACCATCTTGCGTATTCACAACCATTTGTTCTAGCATATTGCCGTGCTAATCCTCTTAGGAGAAGGAGAGATTGGCACAGATAGCTTAACCTGCCTTATTGTGTGCTACATTGCAGCCTCCTCTCTGCCATGACAAAGGCAGTGAGACTTCAGATTGCTTTGGAGGGTAGAACAGATAGTGAATCTTGAGGGTAAATATATGCTGGTATATGAGGGAAAACAAATTGGGGTTTTTTTCCATTTTTTCAGGGTTTTTTTCCTTTTTGATTGTTGTTGATTTTAATTTTCCTTTTAGCTGTGAAAGACAGAGTTGCACTTAATAGTATAATGGTCCTATACTGTTGCTTGCTTTTCAGTACTTGAAAAAATCCTAAGAAAATGTGACTGTCTTAAATGTTATCATTTATTATAAAGTTTTCCTCCTAGGTGTTACCCACATTTTAAGCTTTCCTTAAGATTAATTATACTTAGCTTGTATAATTAATGAATAATATTCTTTTTTCCAAAAATAATTTGAAAAATACGGGCAGAAAATATTCATGGTGCTTCAGCGCACAGGTGATTGAGTTTCTGCTGACCCTCGGTAGCTGAGCCTGTGTTTTGAATCCCAACTCTTCCTCCAGTGTTGAGGGTAATGTGATTGAGTCCTCTGGAATGAGTTCCTGAATGCTGATAGCAGGAGGCTTTACCATGAAGTGCAGAAGCTACTCATGTGGAATATGCATCTTCCACATCACGCATGGTTGAGATCGGATAAGGATTTTCAAGACTTGACAGCCCTGGTTATGAACAGTGATATTTATACTGAATTTAGGACTATCTGAGCGCTAATATTCAACTGATAGATACCAGCTGATGATAAAAATAAGTGACTCTGAGATTCCGTTTTAATGCTACAGTGTTGTTATTGTCAAATCCTGAAAACAGTTATTACTACAATTGTTTAAAATAGCATTTATTAATTAATATCTCACAATGAATCAAACAACTGCTGTCTTTGATTATGCAGTAGAAAAATGTAATCAATTTGATCTTTTCTGTTAATGTTGGCATTTTTCATTTTTTCTGTTGTATTTATATTCACTATATTAGTCCAGTGTTTCTTTTTTGCTGCATTTTGAAACCTTTCTTAAAATAACACAATCTTGATATTTTTGACTCGGATTAACCCCCCATCCCATACTGTATGTCCTCCTTCTCTGCATGTGTTGTTTTGTGAGATTTTCAGTATATTTAATTTATTTCTCTAAAAATGGTTTCATGCAGGTATGAAAAATTTCAGGACAGGAGAGTAGTGAACGTACAGCTGACTGAGCTGTTCAATTACCTTCCGTCTTAGATAAGTAAGAAATGCTTTAATGTTTTTCTGGTGGAAATGAAGGTCTTTCTTCTAGCCTTATTTATAGAAAAATTATTGGAGAAGGTTGTTTAGGATTTGACAAGGACTCCAATCGAAAATAATCTATATACCAAAGACAATCAAAATAAATATTTGCTACTTTGACTTCTTACCAGTTCCATGTTATTAGTATTTTGAAAATGTTACTCATGTCTCTCTCAAGTCCTTGTGTTTCTCTTTGAAAGATTATTTTAAAATATAGTCAACACTATTTTTTACTTTACTTCCTAATCATAGTGGTTTTATGGTGTGATCATTTTACATTTGCAGATAGGCAAGTACTTCTTCTGTAGCATTTTTTTCCTTGATTTATATTTTTTCAATTTAAAAGCACTGCTTTCTCAAGTGCCTCTAGATGTATATATGTATGCAGGTATATACATGTGTATGTAAAGAAAGGTACAATGCATCCTAATTGTCTAGTTAGTTGTAACTTTTCAGTTTTATAAATTATAATATTAGATGTGGAACATTCAGGAAAAACAATAGTTAATTTCTTATGTCTTTTGGGTTTGGAAAAGCTGCATTTGCCTTCTGTGTATTTGGGAATGCTGGTTGTATTTTGCATCAATGGAAAAGTATTGTTTCATGTTACTGTTTTCTTTGAGCCCAGTAATTTGTGATATATTATAGGAAGTGTATTAACTATTTCTCAAAGCCAATAAAGTTTCTAATGTCATGTTAACTTACTTTGTGATTTAGTTTGATATAGCTGTTGTATGTTGTGTTTCATCCTCTGGATGTCCTTATGAGTAACTTTTAAGTAGCGATATCATAGAACTTGTAGAAATAGATAATAATTTTGTAAAATCTAAAGATTTTTAGGAATGAAAGTTGGCAGTCTTATAAAAGCTTTATAGAACCTGAACAAATATTTTTGCTGTGCCGTGTCCTCAGTTACATGAAATCTGCCTATTCCTCCTATATAACAGAGTACTGGATCAATGTCAAAATTATGATATATTTGCTGTGGTAAATATTTACTGATATTCAGGATCTATACCTGTTGAGATACTACTCAAAAGTCTGGAGTTTTTAATGCAGTATCACCACAGGAAAAAAAAAAGGAAATTCGAAGAGAAAGCTGCAGTTACCAATTTTACAAATATCTTGGCAATCACAAGACATTTATGCTGATAGTGACATTGAAATCTACTCCCTTTAGTTTTTCCTTATGAAGCTGATGTTGAGGGACATCTGTATATGCTGGTTTTAGTAGTAGACCTATTTTTAATCCTATTTCAATCAAACTTTTTGCTTGTAAATGTGTGCAGACTATCAGCCCTGGGGAGTGGATCCCTGCAAACTGGTGCATGCATGCAGGGGTGTTGAGAACTCTTCTGGGGAAATGAAACTAGTAATGCATACTACTCTTTTTGGTAGTATTAAAATCCAGTTCAGCAACAGATTGAGGAGGAAGTTTTTCTTGCCGTTTCTAATTTTTTGAACAAGCAAGACAAGGGTTCAAGCCTTCTAGGATGGAATAAAAAGGATAGTCCACCAGATTGGCTGTCAAAAATTTGAGGTGTATAAAAGATAGTTTATGGTGGTTTAGTTTGACTTCTTTAAAGTTTTGGAATGGACTTTTTGCTTCTTTGTTTTTTTCCTCGCTATCATGTCTTAAAATAATGGTGAAAGATTTAGGAATGGTGTGCCTCTAGGTATCATAAGTGCATGGAAGCTGCTTACGGTTCTGTGACAGACTTCACATCAGTCCTCATATACATTTTGTACATGCTCTGGGGTTGTTTGAAAATAACTCCCATCTTATATATGTCACATGCATTTTGTTTTGAAAATTAGATTTAAAAGTAATGCCAAAGGTAATAGTCTAATGAATGTTCAGGTAGCAGAAAAAAGCACTAAGAATTATAATGAAGAATATGTAATCAGACCTTGCATCTGTTTCAGGATGTTCTGGCATACTATTTTGTGTGTAAGCCTTTGCTGAAGTTTTTATGTAAATATGATGTTTTTTCAGCTTCCGCTAGTATTGTATACAGTAAAAAAGTTATGAGTGTACTTTAAAATGATGCAGCCTACTTTTCTGTGGAACATGGAAGGTCATTAAATTTGTTTATTTCATTTTTTAATTAGTACAATGTTTATCCACAATCTCACAGTTGTTTCATTTTTTAATTAGTACAATGTTTATCCACAAACTGCTAATTGAATAGTATGAATATTATTTATTTTTACTAGGATATTTTTTCTCAAGGATACTTCAGTCTGCAGTACTACGGAGTATTCTTATGTAATGGATTATGAGATAGCAGTAGCTTTTCAAACACTTCTCATTGTAGGCCTTTTCTCTGCCATTTTTTGAACTGCATATAATTCTTTATTGCTTGCAGTAGAACATCCTAGTTACTTGTCTGGGAAGTATCTCAGTACTACTTCTGATTAAAAATTGTGTATGTTTGTTTATAGACATTTGTGAATGTCTATAAAGTCAGCATTTTGGACTGAGAATGAAGTTGGACCATCGCTGCTTTTACCAGAAAGTGACTGACCAGTTTTGGGAGTGTGGTCTTTTTTTGTGTAGGTGTCTCTTACATTTGTTTCTGGCATTCTAATAGTGGTTTAGTAATAAGTCCCCCAAGTTTCTGCCTTCCAATCCTTCTAACCAGTTTCCTGACCTGTTCTGTGTTGTAATATTTACATCCAAATGTACTGGCTTCCCTAGCACGCTTCTTGTGAATTTGTATTTAATAGTTTCATTCTACCTTGTATTCCTTTGTGCGCAGGAGCACACTGATTATGCAGCAGTATGACTTTCATATTTCTCATTTACTTGTCCAGACCTGAATGTAAGAAGCGAAACAGCTCATCTGCATAGCAAGCACTTACTTCATTAAGTCTTTGTACATTTCAGCTGCTAAAAGCTAAGACCTGTCTGCTGAGAATCCATGTATTTTGAAAAGTTTGTAAGTTGGCCAAATTTGAGTAGTATCTTATGGGAATAGGAGGCCATTCTAACCAGAATGTAAGCTCCTGAGTAAAAGACACAGGTGCCATAAAGTGTTTTTTTAGCAAAGGTCACTAGATTTTTGTAAGTGGGCAAACTGAGCTGTTCTGTTGTGACTTTCTCTTGAATGCCGATTAATGATTTACTGTGAAATTTTCAACTGAATCCAGCCTGAGGTAAAACCAGCTGTAAGATCAAGCTTAAGTTTGGTAAAGTTCTGAGTAAGTCAGAAGAAAGCAACTGGCATTTTGTGAGCCTTAAGGATAGACAGATTGATTGATTTCCAGCCATCATTCACTGCAGTACAAAGGTTCCTTAATCACCGAGTTTGGAGATGAGCATCAAGAAATTTCACTTTTAACCATGAAAGTTCTGAGTGAGGTTCTCACTGTTTTTTGATCAGAAGCTTATGTCAATTTGTGGGTAACACAATTGAGCTCCTTTTATTTTCTGTTTTCCAAGTTCTGGCTTTAATAAATCTGTTCTGGATTTTTTTTTTTTTTTATATTTTCTTACTTTTTTTATCCCAGGTATGCATATATCTTGATATTCTGTAGACTGAGAACTGCTGAAACACCCACAGGCATGAGGATAGTAGCTAAACATTAAAATACAACATAAGAAGATGATCACTGAGGTAGATGGATTATTGACTATGAGTTGAGGGTGACTTGTTCTTCAGCTGTGCAGTACCTCGTGCTATGACATGCCATTTGGGACATAACATTATGCAGTGCCTTCACAAATTGATTGTGGTCCACTTCTTGGATACTCTTTGCTGGTATCATGTGAGACAAGATGTTGGGGTTCAGTTTGGACTCGTAACTCCTAGACGCTTCCAGAATTTTATCCTGAAATAGCTCAATGCTGACCTATTTAGCCACAATTCCCAAAAAAGGATGTCTCTTGTTTGAGGGACAATTAAAGTTATTACATTAAGTGATTATGGTGTGCTAATGGCACAGCAGTACATGCCTCTTGACCTCTCAAGTATAATGGGATTTACAAACTACCAGCTATTATATACTGAGTGCTGTATGGATACTTGCAGAGAGGGATGGTGAGGACATTGTAATAAAGATCAGTAGGAAAGCAGACACCTTTCCTGCTGACAGGTGTAATACCTTATAGCTGTTGTGGGATACAAAGAGACATAAAGAATCAGGTTGCCAATGAAGTTGCTTCTCCAGATAAAAGTCAGTTGCTTAAATATAGGACAAGTTAAAAAAGTTTGAAACCAAAGAGTGTATTTTTCACTCATTAGAAAGTGTATGAATGGGCATGACTGCTATCCCTTGTACATGAGGAAAATACAGGATCCCATTTTGTTTGTGATACCAATATAAAAGTAGAAGAAAGAAGAGATGATAGTGGAAAGTGATAGAACAGCAGAGCCTAGGGAAAAGTCACTAGAGGAGGCCAAGAAATCCTTATGTTTTTAGGGGAATTTAATGCAGCCTGTCCAGATGCAGCGTTGAAAGAAATGCTGTTCTTATCAGTGCAGACAGAAAGAAGTGTGATCCTTGATTAACCAGTCAGCACTGAGAACTGTGCTGCCTTCTTAGATGATTTTGAGCGTTGCTGCCCAATTGCTGGCATTGTTTGTTGGAACAAACAGGAAAAAAGACAGAGCTCTGGAGGGAGAAGAAGGGAGTTAAGAGGGGCTGTGTTCCAGTTGGCTGAGTGTCATCAACAGACCCTTCAGACACCTGCAGACCTAGCAAGGAATTGTGTTTAGAAACTTTTGCAATACTTGTTACTATTTTTTATGGATGACATTGAGCTTTAGATGTTGAAACAACTTCTTGAACTCGCAGAGGTCATAGTCTGTAAAGACAGAATCTATTATTGTTACATATATTGTAACAATGTTATATATTGTGCAGTAACGGGTGCGGGGAAAATTAATCCTCTTACACCAGCTATTCAAAAATTTGTGACAAGCCTAAAAATGACACTCCTCTATCCTGGCATCCTGACCAATGTCCTAATGTTCACATTATTTTAAATATATTTAAAGAAAAACTGTGGGTGTTGTTAGGAACAATTTTTTATTATTATTTTGTTAATTTTTTATTATTTTGTTGGGGTTTTTTGCATTTTCCTCTCACGAATGTGTTCACCCCTCAGTAGTGTTAGAGTCTTCTCTATTTCATGGAAAAGAACACTGAGTACTAATGATATCTGAAAAAGTCTTCTGCTCTTTTTAAAGCAGAAGCTGAAATTTCTAGAGCCTATTATGAAAAACAATATGGAAAAATAAAATTTTCCAGTCAACTGGTCTTATGTCCTGGGATATTAATCTTATAACCAGGCAAGATCAATTAAAAGTAGTACTGTACTTTTTTGAGTTTAGATAAAACTGTGAAATGGCTTTCCATTCATGAAGAACAGCATCATCTTTTTGTCAAGGTAACCCCAAGTGTTTAGGGGACACTGAAATAGATCTGCATTGAAAGTGGAACAGTCCGTTTGCAGGTGGCTATCTGCCGTTTCTGTGAAATAGGGTGGCTCCGAAATGGTTTGAAGATTTGTAATGCCCAATTGTGTGGAAGAGTGTACATAGAGGAAACAGCAATAGTGTTCTAAAGTTACCAAAGACCAAGACTGAAATTCTGTTTTTCTTTTATACTTTTATATGTGTAGTTTCTGGATATAGGTTTGCTTTAGTTTGTAGCCATTCATTTTTCATGCTTTGATTTCATCCTTTATAAGTGATCTCTTTAATATTTTTTCTATTGCCCAGTGCTTAGCTAAAGAAGATTTACTTTTTTTCAGAGACGTAATATCTTATTGTTGAAAAATCTGCTTTTACAGGGAAATGAGTACACTGTGGTACTGTTATGTATTTAAGCAAACTGAAGATCAACTGTAAAAAATGAACCATGCAAAATAAGAGTCTAGTCCTGCTGTATTCCATATCCAGCTACAGGCTATTCACTTTATGAAATAGTACAGTATGCATTTATAGTGCTTACTTTTGCATTGCAGTTCAACCTGCTTTGTTTTAAGTTATTCCCTGAAAATTCCTAGTCTTTCTGTGTGAATGATTGATACTAATAATAACTGGTAAAACAGTTCTGAGTAACTTATATAGAATTAAAAGATTAGTTTTTCCCCCTTAGGCTCAAAGAATTTGTCATTTACAATGATTTTACATTCACATTATTGAAAAATGTTTTTATTGCAAGTAATTTGGGGATAGTTTTCCAGAAAGGAGTTACCAAAAAAATTAGTAAGATAGTGTGGTGAAAGCAAGACAAAACCTCAAACAAATAATTGAATACATTTCATGACTATTTTATTGACTCATTTTTGAAAGGTAAGAGCCTAACCTTTTATAATTATCAACAGTGAGAAAATTAGGCATGCTGACCTAATTTCTGTATGCAAAGTTCATTGCAATATAACTGGAGCTTGCCCTCTTTTCTGTTTTAACCATGTCTCTATGTCATGAGTGATTACAGACCAGGGGTGCACAGATAGAGCTTGCATGTATTCTTGTAAATGTGTGATGCACCAGTTCTCTGCAGTATAAGCATTATTTTTATTTCTACTTCTTCAGGGTTTTTGTTTTAACTCTTTGACTTGCAACCCATCACAGATGAAAAAACACCTGCTAATAACTTCATTTGTTATAAAACTTAACATTAGTGTTGTAGTGGTTTGGGTTTGTTAATTTAAGAGTTCTTTAATTTTTTCTGGTTTAATGCTTTAAATAGAGTGTGGTAGGTTTCAGTGTTGACTAATTAATAATGTATTTATTCTGTATTGTGAGATAGGGTTAGGAGAAAGGTAAAGCAGGTTTAAAATTTTAAAAGGATATAAAGGGTTTTTTCATCTTTAATGTGTCTTTCACAGAAGCATATTTAGTTTCTCAGTAGTTTAATAAGTTACCAATTAAACAAAAAGTTTTATATCATTTCTATAAATTTCTTCTCGTTTTAAACTATAACAAGTGCATATGCAGTGGATGCTAATATCAAATATTACAAGTTTTGAGGAAATATCTTTGACTGTTGAAGTCCATTGCTCTGATGTGTGAGGGTATGTAGACTTCTGCTTTCCTGACATTTCTTGAAACACTGGAGGAATACTCCTTCCTGAAAAAAAATCTGGCCATGCAACCATGCAGAAACCTTCATCTTTCAAACCCTATACTTTTCTAGTATGTCACTTGTGCCGTGCACACAGGCCTTTAAAGTTTTGTTTGCCACTGCACTGGCAGAAATCTTACCAAGAGGAACAAATTTGCAGCAATTGAATGACTCCGGGGGTTTTTCTCATTTTTTTTACTCAGAATTTGCTATTTGTGTTAGTTTGTGTCAATGAACTATTTAGAGGAAAAAGAGATTTTTCTTTTACTTGTTTGAGTTGTAAGGTATTTGTTGTGAATTTTAGATTGAAAGATTAAGAAATCAAATTTCAGTTTCCATGAGAAATGTTTCCACAAAATGTTGGCAGTCTGGTAGGTAGTATCTCTTGTGTTTGGTTTACAGATACTTTTACTTAATTCACCTTCCAAGTTGGTCAAAAGCCTATTCATGTACTGTGAGTTTCAGTGCCCTTTTCCTAATGCAAAGGAGAGATGGAAGGGTAAATAAAAATCACTAGCGAGGGACAGTGTTGAGAAAAACCCTGTAACTATGATTACAGAAATAAGCCGTTGTTCACAAGAATATGTTGTATTCATTACTTGCAAGGAGATAGGGATCTGGAGACTCAGTTCTCTTAAGCAATTTTATATTTTTTAAATTTTTTTTCCATTTTTTCCTTATTTTATTCATTAAGACCAGGTGATGAGTGTTCCCAAGTGGCACTGACCTGCATGATCCTACCTTCCTTTAAGTGAAGAGCTGAAGTCATCAGTGGAATTCCAGCTCCTGACAAATCATGTTGCCAGACAGTGTTTAGTCTCTCTCATCTTTTCACAAGTATCTCCTTATTATTTTTAGATCCTGAATTCCTGTTTCTGTGGGTTATTAACTTTTGATGTTAGTTTGTACTCAATTCATTCCTGCAGAGTTATGCTTAAACTGCATGCCTGTATTAACCATGGGGTTTGTGTGAAGGTGTACCATGTGTGGTGCTTTGTCCTCTAGTTTATATGAGTATTTTAGTAAAAATTATTAATCCTTTCCTGAAGTTAAAATGTAGAGGCAAAGTGAGTTAAGCAATTTTTTTAACACTGGAGAATATCAAAGTCTAAAATAGATTTCAAATAATTTTACTCTGTTTAGGTTACTTTACTCAGGTTCCCCCTCTAAATGCTGTATTTTTGTTGGCAAAGCATCGTTGGTTTTAATTTGACTGTTGTACAGAGATGAACACTGTCAACATAAGTGATAGGCAAGGCTGCTTTAGCTGTGGTTTTATCAGAAACTTATTTCCTATGTATTAGAGTTTATCTCCTAGATTAGCCTCTATCTCCTTGTGCTATAGATTTATGGGTTAATAGGTATTCTAATCTAATCATGTTAATTATTTTATATAGCTGAATTATAAATTTCTTAGTTTGTAATGTTTCTATGATTTGTAATTGCCTTTTGGAATTTTTTTAAACCCAGGCTATTCGTATTGAAAGGCCTTGCCCACAAGGTCAAACGCAGACGTTCCATTTTGTTTAGAAATAAGCTTTGCTAAACTTTAGTGTTGAACTGAAAAATGATGTCTTTGTGTGGGATTAACCTTCCCTCTCGGGGCTTCGCTGTCCCTGTAGCCTGGGACTGTTCATTGCGGTGGCACTCTCCTGATTTTTCCCTTGAGGAGGGTAGGTTGAGCTGTTCTTCTGTTGATCATTTTGTGTCTGAAGGCCTTTCCCACTCCCCTCAATTTTGTTTTACTGCTGAATGGGACTATGGTAATGCTTGGGCTTTGTCCCTCTCTCATTGTCTTTCTGACTAACGGATAGAAATGTCAGGCATAGAGAACAGCCCCAAACTGTGACCTCTGTAACATTCCCCTTCAGCTGATTGACATTCAGGCAGCTGCTGAGAGAAATCCCCACCATTCAGAAATCCCCAATCAGAGGTTGGTGTACTTGCTGAACGAGTTCCCCAGTGTCAATCCTGTTAGCCCAATTGCCACATTCTGGGAATGGTGGCCTTTAAATGCTAGATGAAAGATTCTGCACCTGCCAATGATATGGTGCTTCCCCCTTCTCTCCACAACTGTGTCACCTTGAATGCTTCCAGGGCTTTGAGGTCCATTACAAAGGCACCTTTTGTCCCATTAGGATTACCAAAATGCTTTGTACCACTACTCTTTTTGCTTCTTTTTTTTTTTTCCAGGGCGGGGTGTTTGTTTATTTGTTGTTGTAAACCCAGCTAAACTCAAGTATGGGAGGTTTTTTTTGTTTTGCAAATGTTAGCTTTTGACACTTCACTTAGAAAATTAAACAGCAGCATCAAATTTGTATTAAAATAAATATGGATTATTTCTCTCAGTGCAAATGTGCCAGGAAAAAATAAAGCAGAAAAAGTCCTAGCAGTAAAAAGGATGAAGAAGGTTGTATGCACTGCTCAAAACTACATCAAAATAATTTTCTTGCAGTTTGAAGAATTAGAAAACTTATCAGGAGAGGGTTAAAAAAATAACGACAGTAATAATAATAATAATAATAATAATAATAATTTAATCTTGGTCTTATATTAGCACTTTAAAACTTCAGTTTGAACACCTGTCTTTATTTACATTTTCACTATTATGATGTAGAATTTATAGAAGTAGCTAGTGGACTCTGCCTTTTCTGCATCTTTCCCCTTGGAGCCCATGGTTAGACCAGAGCATTCAATGCTAAGAAAAAGCCTGGTGGGGAACTTTGAAAGTTCTTCTCAAAAGTGGTGTGTCAGGAGCATTGCCCTTAATTTGCTTTTATGCACTAGTTAGAGGTTTCGGTCTGGCTGACTTCACTGTGGGTATGGCAGTGATACTTCATATTTATAGGTGATTGCATATCTGGCCTCAGGATTTTCTGATTCTGTGTATTGATCATGTTTCCAGTTACTGAAAAATGGTATAATATGTTGTCAGTTCTTTGTACAAAATTAATCATAATATTGTACTTTTCCATTTCACTATGAAGTGTTAACTGTTCTTTCTTTTAAAATCTCATCATTGTTGTTGAGGTGGAAATTTCTATGTAATTATTTGCCAAATACTAGCACACCTCTGCTAGGTATTATTTAAGCTAAATAAATGAGTTTTAGAATATTCATCCTGTCAATAAGTGAAAGAACAAACTTCTAGCTCAGCTCAGCAGTGTGTCAAGAGAAAGGGTGTCAGTAGTTATTTTTAAGCAGAATAGGGGACTTTTGGGTTCCTTTGCCTAGAACTGCAGATGTCTTTGGCATTTCTGCAGCAAATGTTGGAATGAATACCTTTGTTTTTCACTTGCGTTTAATACATTTAACAAAAAAAGTGGTTTGTTATAGCATTCTGTGCAAGATAAATTTTATTTCAGCGTATTATCTAGGACTTTCGTGGCTAAAATGGCAGGCTGGACTTAATAGGATGTTAATTCCTTTGAAATCTCCAGAAAAGACTTGTTACTAAATGAAAGAAAAGGACATATATCCATTTTTCTACATGACTTCTGGTTTTGTGTATGGTGTTCCTGGGTTTATGAGTAGTCTCTGACACTGGTTTTCTGATTGCCAATTAGTATTTTGAGAATCAAATATCAGGAAAATATTAGAAAATGTGGGGAGCCTTTATTATGTCCCAGAAAATGCAGGTTTCAGTCAGGTGAATAAAACTTTTGTTTTATTAGAAGAGCTTTCAAGAATGAATTGTCTGCTTAAAAACAGATAGGATTGAAAATTTTCAATTTAAAAATTGATATAATTAAAGCCTGGTAATTTTTCAGGTAGATTGTTCAGAATTATGTAATGCTCATAGAGATACAAATACGGATATATATTTGATGAGTGAAAAGGTTGTTCTGAAAATAACAGGTTCTTAGAAAGTTCTAACTTCTTTTGAAAAAGCCAGTGGTGTTGGGAGGCTGTGTCTTGACTGCCTCAACAATTGTGGAATCAGGTATAATTGAGTTATATATATCTCTGATGGCTACTGCTCCTTTAAAATGAGATACACCTTTTTATCACTGTCAGCATTCAAAGTGGTTCTTCCAGCAACACTGAGCCATAGCTTATCGAATTCCATTCTTTAAGGGCTGTCTGGAAGTCACTTTATTGTTTAGGGCTTTTTAAATATGATTTGCATTTAGTAACTAAAATAGTTCTAGAGAGATATGTGGATTCTGTATGTGAAATAGAATGGAGTTAGATTTGCATGATACTGCTTTCTGCAGAGGCAAAACAGCTGAAAAGTTCACAAGTCAGACTGCGTACACAATACTGCTATTTGCATTTGGCTACAGTTGAAAGGAGAGACTCATCTTTTACATTCGTTGTTTTCTCTTTATTTTCACATTTATAATTTCATATGGCTCTAATCTAAATCATAAAAATACAGGTATTGGTTGTCCTTTTTTCCCCCAATCTGCGTATTTTATGTTTCCTTCCCATAAAGTTTTTTGTTTTCTTTTTGAGCTGAGATATTTTTAAATAATTAAAAAATATTGAGTTTTTAAAAATCATTTAGAAGCAAGATATGTTTGCAGTCCCTAAAAATACATAGTTGTATTTTTAGAGCAGATAACTTGAAATAGTTTGAACTTCAACTACCACTCCTGCAAATCTGTAACAAGACTAAAGAAATTATTGAAATCAAATGTACAGTATCCCTTTAAGTTCCTTTAATACAAGACTTTGTCATTGAGTTTTTTTATTCTGCATAGAGGACAAACTAGATCAGCAGTTTCCATCCTTTGCATTTCACTCACTTGGAGATGTATGCTTCTATAGCTTAAAAATTACTGCAGAAATTGCTGCTCTATTCTATTCCTGCACATCAACTACTGATTTTACAGCCAATATACTGTGCAAAAATGGTTCATCTCTTAGATAAAGAAATTCTGAACAGTAGAATCTGTCTGCCTAAAGCCAGAGTTTAGTTGAGCTGATCCGTGTAAATCTCCAAACCTCAAACCAAATGTTCTTAGAAAAATGCTGTAATCAGCAGCCATTTTCATGGGAAAAATACTACTCACTGTGAATAAGGAAAGTTATGTTTTGTTTAAAGTCAGTATAAACAAAGACTAGTAAATGTATTGGATGATTAGGAGCTTTATTCTTCAAGCTTAGAAAGTCTGTTTGTTTTCCTTTTCTGTAGCTATTTATAATAAATTCCAAGTTGAATTTAAAGAATAGTTTGATGCAGCTTCTCTAAGAAAATGAAAAGCCTGAATCTGCCGGTTTCGTAGGAGTTTGGGTAAGGCATGGAGCAGAAATGAGGGCGAGTCCAAAACCAAGAGCTAAAATTCCTTTGTTCCTCCTCTCCCTTCTACTCCTGTTATTTACTGGATTGTCAGTTAGATAATAAAAATAATATTGGTTGTATGTAAAAATATTTTGACTAGAAAATGTGGTAGATGAGAAAGGCAAAAAGAGGTAGGTGCTAATTTTGAAAATTATTATGGAAGTCCTCGGAGAAAACTACCTGTATAAACTTTGCATTGAGGACAATTTTCAGCCATTTTCAAAAAATTTGGCAAAGCAGGTATGTTGGCAAAACGTTAGTGTTTTGATGGTCATGGATGCTCTTGATATTCTCACTTTTGGAGAGAAGGTGTGGATGCAAGTTCAAGGAAGACAGAACTAAAGCTTGTTCCAGCATGTAAGCTTAACTTTTAACTGATTAGCCACAGTGTGTTCAGAATTGTATATGTTTAGGCTTCTGATTAACTATTGAATATTAATATGATATAATACATAAATGAAAAATGATTTTATAATCACACATCATATTCAAATATCTTCTCAAGAAGCCCATGAAAGGAGGAAATAGAACTACTTTCTAATGGATAAATTTTAAAAACTCTTTTAAAGCAAAGTGTACTAAATAACCAAGAAAGGAAAATTAAATTTGTAATAGCAGTAAAGTAGTTTTTAATTGGTGATTCCAAGGACCAGAAAGAAATAGGGAAAACTAGCTTTTCTATAAGGCAGTGAATAAAGGAGTAAATTCACATCTGAATTGAGAGACCGAGGCCAACAGTATCAGCTTCAATAAGGTGATGTACAGGGCCTACGCTAGGGTCACAACAACCCCATGCAGAGCTATAGGCTGGGAGCAAAATGCCTTGATAGCTGCCCAGCAGAAAAGGGCCTGAGGGTGCAGATCGACAGTGGCTGAACATGAGCCAGCAGTCTGAGCAAGTGGCCAAGAAAGGTGATGGCATCCTGGCCTGTATCAGGAATAGTGTGCCCAGCAGGACCAGGGCAATTATTGTCTCTCTGTACTCGGCACTGGTGAGGTTGCACCTCAAATCGTGCATTTAGTTTTGGATCCCTCATCACAAGAAAGACAGTAAGGTGCTAGAACAAGTCCAGAGAAGGGAAATGGAGCTGGAGAAGTATCTGAAACACAAGTCTGATGAGTCACTGATTGTAAGATTGTGAGCAGGTGAGTGGATTGCCATTGTGAGTCAGTGAGGAGCAAGGGGTTCAACTTCCTGTGTTGCTGCTGAGTGGCTGATTATAAGATATCTCTGGGGAGCATGGTGACCCGGAGCGCCGTGAACAGGAGCGGGCAAACAGGGGTGTGGTGAGTCTCTGGAGCATATACAAGGCAGTTTGCATGGCAGTTCGCACAGGCAGGGTTGCCAGCTTTCTTGCTAGTAAGTAGTCCTCTGTGTTGTTTGAGGTCTTTCTGCTGCCTGGTTGTGTTTGAGGTGTCTGTTAGTAATGGTTTCTACACGGTCAAAAACTGTGGCTGGTATAAGTGTAAGGGACCAAGTCGAGCCCTTCAAAAAGGATGTGTCTGTACAGACCCATCTGTGCCCAGAGTGTTCAAGCTTGTCAGTGGCTTCAGTGAGTGCTGTGGAGGAGACCTGCCTGCGGTGTGAACAAGTGAACGACCTCCTTTCACTGGTGACTGAGCTTAAGGAGGAAGTTGAAAGGTTAAGTAGTATCAGGGAAAGTGAAATGGAAATAGACTGGTGGAGTTCAGCCCTTCCATCTTTAAGGGAGGCCTCTGACCGAGAGACTGAGGACTTATATGCCTCCCGCTCTCAGGCAATAGAAAGACACCTGGTAGATGAAGAGGAGTGGAAATGGATCCCCTTTCAAGGAGGTAATAACAAAAAGTCCTCCCCCTCCCCATCATCCAGCCAGGTACCACTTCAGAATAGGTATGAGGTCCTGGATCTAGAGACCCAACTAGATGATTTAGGAGAAAATTGTCTACCCAGTGAACCCCCCAGTTATGATTCATCTGTAAGATGGATCACTACCTCTAACATCAAGAAGAAGGGTAATCGTAGTAGGTGATTCCCTACTGAAGGGAACTGAGGGCCCCATATGTCAACCAGACCCATCCCACAGGGAAGTCTGTTGCCTCCCTGGGGCCTGGGTACAAAATATCACTGAGAGACTTCCTGGGCTGATTCAGCCCTCTGATTATTACCCACTGCTGATACTCCAGGCAGTGATGAGAATGAAAAGAGGAGTGTCAGGGCAATTAGCAAGGACTTCAGGGTACTGGGTCAGGCAGTTGATAGGGCAGGAGCACAGATTGTGTTCTGCTCAGTCCCTTTGGTGGCGGAGGAAAATGATGAAAGAAACAGGAGAATCCACATCATCAAGTGTCTTAAGGGTTGGTGTCATTGGCAAAATTTTGGATTCTTTGATCATGGGGAAACTTTTACAGCATCTGCTCTGCCAGAACCAGATGGGGTACATCTCTCTGTTAAGGACAAAAGGTTTTTAGCTCATTAACTGGAGACCTCATTGAGTGGGCTTTAAACTAGGTTTGAAGGGGGAAGGGGAAGCAGCTGAGCTATCTGGAAGCAGGCCCAAGGTTTGCAAGGCTAAGTTAGGGGTGAAGTCAGTAGCCCAGCTGAGGTGTGTGTATACCAAGGCACACAGCTTGGGCAACAAACAAGAAGAGCTGGAGGCCATGGTGCAGCTGCAGAACTATGATGCCGTTGCCATCAGGGAAACATGGTGGGATGACTCACATAGCTGGAGTACTGCACTGGATGGATACAAGCTCCTGAAAAGAGACAGGAAAGGAAGAAGAGGTGGAGGGGTGGCCCTTTATATTAAGCAGACTTTTGATACCGTAGAAATTGAAATTAAGGAAGATGGAGTTGAATGTCTATGGGTAAGAATTAAGGGGAAGGCCAACAAGGCTGACACCATACTGGGAGTCTGCTATCGTCCACCCAGCCAGGAAGAAGAGGTAGATGACTTATTCTATAAGCAGCTAGGTAAAGTTTCAAGATCATCAGCCCTTGTTCTTGTGGGTGACTTCAACCTACCAGACATCTGCTGGGAACTTAATACAGCAGCAAAGAGGCAGTCCAGGAAATTCTTAGAATGTATGGAGGACAACTTTTTGTCGCAGCTGGTGGGAGAACCCACCAGGGGAGGGACTATGTTAGAGCTGCTGTTTGCAAATAGAGATGGACTGGTGGGAGATGTGGTGGTTGGAGGTCGCTTGGGACAGAGTGATCATGAAATAATAAGAGTTCTCAATATTTGGTGAAGTCGGGAGAAGCATCAGTAAGACTCTTACATTGGACTTCCAGGAGGCAGACTTTGGCCTGTTTGGGAGACTTATTCAGGGCGTGCTTTGGGAAACAGCCCTTAAAAACAAAGGAGTTGAGGAAAGGTAGGCATACCTCAAAACAGAGATCTTGAGGGCACAGGAACAGACTGTCCCTGTGTGCCAAAAGATCAGTCAACGGGGTAAATGTCCAGGCTGGCTGGGCAAGGAGGTTTTGGAGAAACTTAGGAATAAAAAGAGGATGTATCAGCATTGGAAGGAGGGTCAGGTGTCTAAGGAAGTATTCAAGAAGGCTGCTGGAGCATGCAGAAAAAAAATTAGGCCAAAGCTCATTTTGAACTTAGAATGGTGGCTTCTGTAAAGGATAATAAAAAATGTTTTTACAAATACATTAATACTAGAAGGAAGGGTAAGACCAACCTTTGTTCTTTATTGGACAAGGGAGGGAACTTTGTATCTGCAGATGAGGAGAAGGCAGAAGTGCTCAATGCCTACTTTGCCTCAGTTTTTAGTGGGAAGATGATTTGTCCTCAAGACACCTGCCCACCTGCACTGGTTGATGGTATCAGGGAGCAGAATGGTCCCCCCATTATCAAGAGGAGGCAGTTGAAGAGCTACTGAAATGCTTGGATGTTCACAAGTCTGTGGGACCAGACGGGATCCACCCCAGGGTAATGATAGAGCTGGCAAATGAGCTTGCAGAGCCACTCTCTATCATTTACCAACAGTCCCGGATCGCTGGTGAGGTTCCGGATGACTGAAAGCTGGCCAATGTGATACCCATTCACATAAAGGGTGAGAAGAAGGATCCTGGTAATTATAGACCAGTCAGCCTGACCTCAGTACCTAGCAAAATAATGGAACAGTTTATATTAAGTGCCATCACACAGAATTTACAGGATGGCCAGGCTATCAGACCCAGTTAGCATGGGTTTAGGAGGGGTAGGTCATGTTTAACCAACCTGGTCACCTTTTATGACCAGGTAACCTGCCTAGTGGATGCAGGGAAGGCTGTGGATGTTGTTTATTTGGATTTCAGCAAGGCCTTTGACACTGTCTCCCACAGCATACTCCTAAACAAGCTGGCAGCCCGTGGCTTGGACAGGAGCACGCTTTGCTGGGTTAGGAACTGGCTGCATGGCTGGCCCTAGAGAGTGGTGGTGAATGGTGCTGCATCCAGCTGGCAGCCAGTCACTAGTAGTGTCCCTCAGGGGTCTGTGCTGGGGCCAGTTCTGTTCAATATTTTTATTGATGACATGGATGAGGGTTTAGAGTCTTTCATTAGCAAATTTGCAGATGACACTAAGCTGGGAGCGTGTGTCAGTCTGTTAGAGGGACAGAGGGCTTTGCAGAGGGACTTGGAACGATTGGATGGATGGGCAGAATCTAATGGGATGAAGTTCAATAAGTCCAAGTGCCGAGTCCTGCACTTTGGCCACAATAACCCCCTGCAACGATATAAGCTGGGGACGGTGTGGCTGGACAGTGCTCAGGAGGAAAGGGACCTGGGGGTGCTGGTTGACAGTCGGCTGAACATGAGCCAGCAGTGTGCCCAGGTGGCCAAGAAGGCCACGATGGCATCCTGGCCAGTATCAGGAATAGTGTGGCCAGCAGGAGCAGGGAGGTCATTCTTCCTCTGTACTCGGCACTGGTGAGGCCACACCTTGAGTATTGCGTCCAGTTCTGGGCCCCTCAGTTTAGGAGGGACATTGAGATGCTTGAACGTGTCTAGAGGAGAGCAACGAGGCTGGTGAGGGGTTTGGAGCACAAGCCATATGAAGAACGACTGAGGGAGCTGGGCTTGTTTAGCCTGGAGAAAAGGAGACTCAGAGGTGACCTTACCAACCTCTTCAACTTCCTGAAGGGTGGCTGTGGTGAGCTGGGGGTCGGTCTCTTTCTCCAGGCAACAACCGACAGAACAAGAGGACACAGTCTCAAGCTACACCAAGGGAGATACAAGCTAGAATTAAGGAGGAAGTTTTTCACAGAAAGAGTGGTCAAATACTGGAATCATCTACCCAGGGAGGTGGTGGAGTCACCATCCCTCGATGTGTTTAAAAAAAGATTGGGTGTGGCACTTGGTCCCATGATCTAGTTGAGGTGTTAGAACATGGATTGGACTCAGTGATCTTAAAGGTCTCTTCCAACCTAGAAATTCTGTGATTCTGTGACTGAGGAAGCTGCGATTGTTTAGCCTGTAGAAAGGAAGGTTCAGGAAAGACCTTACTACTCTTTCCAACTGCCTTGAAAGGAGGCTGTAGCCAGGTGGGGGTTTGTGGGAGGTTTCTCCCAGATAACAAGCAATAGGATGAAAGGAAATGGCTCAACTGGCACTAGGATAGGTTAATTCAATCTTAGGGAGAATTTCTTGACCAAAACAATTACCAAGTGCTCACAGAGGCTGCCTATGGCAGCGGTGGAGTCACCATCCTGGAAGGATTTTACAGATGTGTAGATGTGGCACTCTGGGATATGGTTTAGCAGTGGGTTTGGCAGTGCTGGGTAAACAGTTGGACTCAGTAATCTTACAGGTCTTTTCCAACCTAAATGATTCTATGATTCTATAAACATAATAAAAGCCAAGTCTTTACAGTATTTTTTAGGTAGACCTGTTAATAGGAAGATGTAACTATAGCCAGTAGGAATAATTATGCCTTTTCTCATGTAATTTGGTAAGCAATAAATGAAGGAAAGAGATCTGCTTGGTAACATTTGGAAATTCTGTTCTGAAGGATAAGAAAGAAACTGAGGAAATAAGAAACATAGAGGCAAAAAAATAACATGTTGTTATTGGTGAATATTTTAATACTAAATCATGGATCTGGGCAGTTCCTGTATTTGGTGGGAATGTACATGCAACGGGATCTCTCCAGAGATGCAGTTTTAGGTACGGGTTCAGAGCATGACTGGTGTATATGGTAAGATGCAAATGGGACAGAAGTTTAGTATGGGAGGAAAAAATCTAGACAGCCAAGTAATTTAAAGATCAGGCTGAAGAGGCCTGTAGATTGACAGGTGCAGATAGATGCTGCTCTGCCATGAACAAAGCTGGTGATGGTCTTTTGTGCTTGGGCTAGCGAGCTGTAGAGAAGCATCTGACCAGGTCAGCCTGAGTAGAAGTGCTGCAGATGGCCTTTTGAAGTAGCCTTACCCCAGTACATCAGCCTGCAGTTGCATTCTACCAGAGGCTGGGTTCAGAGACCAGGGAATCCAGACTGATGCTGTGGATGCAGTTGCATATTTTATGTTCTGAGCTGACTCTGAGTCTGTGTATCAGATGATATTTGTGAGATAATTGAGCAACTCCACCAGGAGACATAGGGAAAGGAGTTAAAAAGAAAAAAGGAGAGATTACTGCTTAACCTTTAAATAAACACTCATGCGATGTTTTCAGATGACTTTGGATGTCTGCCTCACAACAGATTGTGCAGTAGAAGAATGAGAGCAGTTATTGATGCTTCTGGAAAAGAATATCTTTTTTTTTACATGTTGAAACATGATTGCTAAAAGCAGCATAAGTTATTTCATGAGAATGCATAATGGCAGTTTGATTATTTGGAAATATCAATGTTCCTCTCAAATGATAAAATTTAATGGGTAACTGATAATACTAATTATTAGAAACACTGTTTTTCTTCTGAAGAGCTCTAAGCTTGTTAAGTAAAATCTGGTGACTTCAAGACTATCAACTAATAACACAATAATGTCATAATTACAAATAAATATCTTGAGTAAAGTATCAAAAAGCAAATACGAAATATTCTTACTTTGCTTATATGGGAATAATGAGGTTTCCCTGTTAGGGTGGAGTTTTAGTAACAATTGAATAATTTTACAAAAAACAAGATTTCTGATTCTTAGGAAATGTGAGCGACATGTGATAATGAACTTGGAGAGGTTTAAGTCCCTCTCCCAAATTTATAATTTTATCAATAAAATAAAGTATTTTTCAAACTCGGTAAAGCTTTACTTTACCTGAATGCTTTTTTGAATCCTCTTTTCCCAGTCTTTCATTGTCTGTTGACTTTAGTGTTTTCCCTCACCTTGTTTGTCTTTTATTGTTTCTTGATGAAAATCTTTTACCCTTACATGGTCTTGAAGAGAGATCTGTGGCTGGATCTCAGGAAGTGAATTGTGCGTGCAAACCCTGGTGTGAATGGGGCCTAGGAAAGGAATTTTTGACAAATGTGGTAACATGGTAACAAAGGATGATTCTCTCATAATACCATCAGAAGTATCATTGTTGGAAGAAAATAAAGATGGTTTTATTTTTTTCAAGTGTCCACATGTAGAGTAATTTTTTTTTTTCCAATATAAATAGGTAAGTACATTGTTCCTGCATCTTCCAGTATTGGTACTTGGCTTTAGGGTTTAGTAACCTTCCCACAGTTAGTGTTTATGATGGCCATTTATTGGTTGTATTGAGACATTCTTGTGACCTATGTTACTTACTTTCCTTTTCCTTTATACACTTTCCAAAGTGTAGTTATAAGTCGGGGAATTTCTTAGGAAGTTTAGTTTTTAGAGAAGAAAGGACAAGGTGCTGAAGCTTTAACTGTGGCCTGCTCGTTTGTAAAATGGTACGTTTCTTTCAGCATTTTCATATTTTCTGTCTGTATAGGAGAAGTAACAGGTTTTGCGTTCCAAATTGGTGAAGAACCACAACCACGGGACACCTGTGTATCTAAGAAGAGCAGATGGGACTTTTTCTGTCGAAATACATTCGGAATGGTTTATGGCATTTGACACACAAATTAGAGCTGTAACATAATAGTTTTGTCCCAGGTGGCAATTCTTTTTACCTTGATACTCTCTCTCTTTAAGAAATACCTATTTTTTAATTTTCTTTTCTCTTTCTATCATGAACATTTTCATCCTTTTACACAATTTCTAACTGGTGGCGAGTTGTGCTCACAGATCAAAATTATCAGCCCAGGCTAAAACTCAGACTCTCAGCTGAATATAGTGCAAAGACAGAAGCTTGTCTCCAAATAAATGTCCTGTTCAGGAGAGGTGGCACATTGGGTGAATGTGTGGCCTCAAAATCAGTTTATGGCTCTGAAAGCGTTAACCTCACGCAGCCTCTTGAATTTTTATCTTCTTGTTACTATCAGTTAAGTCCATAGTTATAATATTATAGTGTATTTTAAAGTTACATGGCTAGGCTCCAGAAAATTCTGCATGAAATCTCATGCTTATCTGATTCAATTTTATATAACAAGCAGCTTAACTTCAAGAAGTTACTCTCTTTTGATTTATAAGTAGCAGGGTAGTACTTTCATTTAAAATCTCAGTTTTGTAAGGTTGCAACTTCACTGCTAGTATTTGTATTATGTATTAAAGTTCAGTGACGTTTTTGACAAAGTGTAATTTCAATTGCTTCAGTTTTCTTTTGCGAGAAGTAGAGTAATATTTGTCCTACTTTTGGATACTTCTCAGTAATATTCATTTAATAGTGAAAAACAATTAC
Organism: Setophaga petechia; assembly: GCA_024362935.1. Classification (NCBI taxonomy): domain Eukaryota; kingdom Metazoa; phylum Chordata; class Aves; order Passeriformes; family Parulidae; genus Setophaga; species Setophaga petechia. The sequence continues at coordinate 40,946,694 of JANCRA010000004.1, forward strand.
AAAATATCTGGTGTAGAAAACTAAATTCTAGAGATGCTTACACAGGCTAGGAATGTGTATTTCTGAAGTGATTTTTATTAATATTTTACAGTCGCTAGTTTCCAGAACTGAATCACCATTGATTTTATTTGTAGTATTCCTGGTGATACCCATGTAGATACATTGCTTAATATTTAACACACACCACAAAGAACTGATCCCAGAAATCTGCACTATCAGTGCATGCAGTGAGAGGTATCCAGATTATCCTTGGAAGGTTTGCCTAAGATTATCTGAGACCATGGGATCACATTTCTGCATGCATTTCAAATTAGCATCTTGTGATGGCAGAGATGAAGAGACACCAGCTCTCTTCTCCCTCGCTCTGGCAGTACCTTCTTAGGCACTTGCAGTGTATCAGATGACTTTGTTCACACGTGATGCATGCTACAGCAGGCACGCAGGACAGCATAGCCAGGAATAGGCATAGAAATTGCATCCATTTTGGCATCTGCACAGCTGCTGTTGTGGAAACTTAGGCTCTTCAGGATAGTTACCCAATGAAAATCACCAGATATTCACTTCTTCCATCATTGACTGTAAAGGGAACAATGGGCTGGGCTTCTCTTGGCAATTTTATTACAGAGATGAAGTGTTGAATGATTGTGAAGACCAGGTTGTCCTAATTATGCCTCTGTGTGGTCATTCCAGATCTAAAAAAGCAATTGAGAATCTTGTGCAGTTCTTTTCCAGACTGTAGTTAAGAGGAGAGGTTTTCAGTTTCCATTAGTGCCTACCTCACTCTGTAAAAACTTCGCATGGGCAAAGTATATTTGATATCCATCACACACATCCAGTTTTTTTTCTGTGTACATTTCCTCCTTTTTTTTAATATTATAGACAATTATAGACAGTAGCTATTATAGACAATAACAACTGAAAACTGAAAAACAAGCCAAAATCCAATAAACAGGTAAGAGTAAGACTTTTAGACTCCCTTAAAAATACATTAAGTGTACCTCTGTCCAGAAAATGGATGTCCAGTTTTCATAAGGATATACTTACTAAGATGCCAAGATCTATTCAGATACATCAGTAACTTTATAGATACAGGTTTCTCACTGGAAAATTAGCTGCACTATAATTGTAGGGGAAATTATGGAAAAAATCACACAACAGAAATGTGTATTTACTGTATACATAGATCTGATTACTTTATATGCGCAGTACTCGACTGTGAAATATTACTTGAAGTAATTTTTATATTTAGGTGGGCATATGACTGAAGTTAGTTGTAATCAGGAGATAGATGAGAAAGGCAAAATAACCTGACTGTTGCAGAGCAGTGATGGCAGGTGTCAAAAGGACAGTACCTCATGAGATTCCCAGGGGCCCACTTCCTGAGCTTGTCTCTGGATGGCAATGCATCCTTCAGGAGTGTCAACTTCACCGCTCAGCTTGGTGTCATCTGCAAATTTGCTGAAGGTGCATTTGATCACTTCATCTATGCCATTAATGAAGGCTGTAAATAACACTAGTCCCAGTACAGACCTCTGAAAGTCACCACTTATCACTAATGTCCATCAGGACTCTGAGCCATTATGTTCCTTCGGATGTGACCGTTCAACCACTCTCATCCATCTAACAGTTCTCTCATCAAATCTGTCTCTCTGCAATTTAGAGAGTAGGATGTTTTGGGGGGACTGTGTCAAAGGCTTTACAGAATTTCAGATAAATGACATCTGTAGTCCTTCCCTTGTACTCTGATGTAGCCAGCCCATCATAGAAACCCACTAGTTTGATCAAACAGGATTATCTCTTGCTGAAGCTGTGGTGGCTCTTTCCAGTCTCTTCTCTGTCCTCCATGTGCCTTAAGATAGCTCCTAGGAAGATCTGTTCCATGATCTTCCCAGGCAGAGAGGTGAGGCTGACTGGTGGGGAGTTCCCAGGGTTCTCCTTTCTATCCTTTTTGATGATAGGCACTGTGATTCTCCTTTTCTAGTCACCTGGGAGTTCATGTGATTGCCATGAATTTTTAGATATCATGGAGAGTGGGTATAGTGACTTGCAGACCATCTCTCATTTTGATCTTTAAACTCTGGTTTTACTTCTAGACCATCACATTTTTCTTTAATCTCTCTTTTCTTTTGTTCCTTTGTTCGCCTTGATCATGCTTAATTTATCTCATTTAGTGATACTTTCTCTGTGGATCTCAGCAAAAAATTTGGGTGTTGATTTTGAAGGAGACAGAACTTCTGGTGTGTTTCTATAGCACTGTGTAAGGAGCAGCATTGATTCTTGTGAGGCTGCCAAAGTGGGCTAAAATGCCCATACTAAATAGCAGTTAAGAATTGATGTTTGCTGTCCCTATGGTGTATGGGTCTTTCTATAGAAGGGTGCTGGAAGAACATAGTCCAGAGGAATTTGTGACTTTGAAAAAGATCTGTATATTTATGTGCTCTTCTGGTTATCCTTTCATCCACAGTAATGGAACACCTTTATCTTACTGGTGCTTGTCTGTGATTGTAGTCTGCTCTGTACCAGATTGCTTTCTAATCCTCAGGCAAACCTACCTGAACTTTGCAGGAGGTTTATGTTGGATATAAGGGCGCTTCATGTGGCATCTTCTTGCCTCCTTTTCTGGCCTGGGAAAATGTATTTATGCCTTTTCTATTCTTCAGACATGCCAGGTTATTTAATAAAGCCTTGCAGACTTGTCTGAAAGTCAGAGCAAGCAATGCACCCTTCTGTTGCTTCAAAACTAGTATTCCATACGGAGCCAACAAGAACTGGGAGAGTTTAATTGCACCAGCTTACAGATAGACTGTGTTTTTTACTTTCACACAACACTTTTAATCTGTTGTGTTCAGTAGATAAGCTAGAGGAACTCTGAATTTAAACAATTTCATCATTTGTGTGTTTTTACAGCAAGACACTGCAGTGTATCAGAGATTAAAATATCAACTTCTAATGTCAAGTGTAGAACAGAAAAAGATATGTGAGAGACTTTTTTCATTTGAAAGCTGTGGTAAAAAAAATTCTAGTACAGCGTAAGGGAACATGAGGTTATACGTTTTATTGAATTGAGAGTTCTTGTGTTAATTTATGCTTGTATTTCCAAAGTCTGAATTTCAAATATGTTTTAATAATAGAAAGTATGAAAATCTACACAGAACATTAAAAACTAAAGGGCGCTTTTAGAAAACAAACAAACAACAGCAGCAAAAAATACAATTAAAAAAAAAATCACTGAAACCCCCACCAAAATGAATATCCATTCAAGAACTTCTAACTCAGACAGTTTTCAATATGGGATGTGCATAAACTCAGAAATTCAGCTTTGCACTCAAAGGTACTCTAAACATTGTTTTTGAGTCAGAAAAATCTAACAAAATATTGCAATAAATAGTGTTGCTGCACTGCAACAAGAAGTAGAAAAAATTAGAATTCTCCTCACTGTGTGTCTTGGAGCCCATTTCACCTGACTCATCAAATGAAAAATTCATCAATTAATCCTCTGACAATAACAATATATACATAAAAATCAATCCAGGATTGATTTTTTGAGGCCAAACATAAAAACTAACCCCCAGCTTGCACATAATGTGAAATTTCTCTTCATTTCAACCTTATTATTGAGTATAAAAGCTGAAGTGTTAATAGAATTATTTGTTCTAAGTCAGCTACAAAGGTGGGGTTGTTTGAGGAAGGTGTGTGCGCCAGGAAGATGGTCTGAAACACTGTCAGAGTCAGCTAATAAAGTTGTCAGATGCATGTAAGAGCACAGCTGATAGGAGTCTCCCCAGAAGGCAACTGGTGGAGAGAAACACTGATCAGTGAGATCTGACAGAGACCACCCAGGATAGTCAAAGTCAGATGCGTACCAGGCAGGATCAGTGGTAGGGAAGAGCAGTGAAATGGGAGTATGGAAACTGGCTTGATGGGGGAACACCAGTGCTGCACCCAAATGGGTAAATTGTGAGGCTCAGGCATGTTGCTTCAACCTCTGTGAAGCACATTGCTGAACAAACTCTCAGCCGCAGAAAACAAGATAATAATTTGTGAGATCACCCACTTGTAATTTCATACTGCCTTTTCAGTGAAAATGAAAATTGCAGCAGATTCTGTGTGCATTAGGGTGGCTAGTGCATTGCTATCTCTTTGTTTATATAATCTACTTTCAGGTGTGTAATATTTATTGAAATGATGAGAGCACTTCCCTGGAAGGACAAAACACTAACATGATGGGAAGTTAAAATCATTGATTTTTATATATTCTGAAGTTGCTTCATTTGATATCACATTGATGCAGGGAAATATTTTTGTACCAGATTATATATCAAAACACATAAGGTACAGAGTAGCAATTCCAGATAAGAAAATCTCTTAGTTCTCTCAAGATAAACAGAGTTTGCTTTTTATTTGAGGTATAAAAGAAAAATAGCCTAGTTCCTGCATTGTGTGTATAAGCTTATGGATTTAACTCCTCAGATCATCAGATTACGACTTCAAGCAACCTTTCCTCCCATGTAAGAAATACTGATAGCAACTTACTGAGTAAGTTCTTGCCTCTTAATGCCTTAGGAAGGAGATAAAAATCTTCTGAGAGAAAGAATTCATTTTTTTTCTGTTTGTATCACCTCTGACAGCAAGTCTCTGCTCCTATCCCATGTAAAAAAACTATATTCAGGCTGTAAATAACCTAAACGATGTTAAAGAGTTGAAAATCAATGCACTGCCATACCCAGAAAATAATCAAATCGCAGATATATTAACTTTTGATGGGTCTTTGTGAATGTGTGTATTCATGGTGCAAAACAACATTAACATATTTATCAAGTTCTAGATATGTGAAAGGTGGAAACACTTTAGGAATACTTGATCGATGTGTATTTCTGCAGTCTTAAAACTACAGAGAATTTTTATAAGAACATGGGCTGTGAGATACTGTGTTGTTATTTTTACTGTCTTAGTTGTATGCTGTGACCATTGTCTTCAAAAACTTTGTATGTGATAGGAACCAAAATTTGTCATGACTGTTTGTCAGCATAATGAATATTCAGATGTATGTGATGACTAGCTCCAGTAAGAATATTAGTACCTATATCTGTTACCATGAAATATTTCTTCATAAAATATTGCCACAAAGTATGGCTCATTGCAGGGGAAGTTGTTTGCTCTTTCAGTTTACAGTTCTTTTAAGAGTCTGAAAGTCTAGACAGTTTCAAAAATTACATATATAGGTTTTGTTGTTGTCATGTAATTACAGGCTAAAGAAAGAAGGGAAGATGGTAGCTGGTATAACTTCTAGTTATATTAAACTTGAGTCTTATTTCAGGCTTTTTGTTTCAGCTGTGCTTCATACATTTTTTTTGTACATTACGGATTTACATAATCAACCCTTGAGGGAAATGTACTGTTACCAGAGACTGAGTAATAAAGAGTAACTTGAAAGTAGAGAGCATGTATATATTTCAGAATATTCATTATAACAATAATTTATTGTTACAATGTTAATTTGGATTTACCTTTTTTATGATATTGGTAATGTACATTTTAAATTTTATTAGTGAAGTCTTGTATGCATTATTTCTAAATATGAAGCTGAAATATACTATTGCCCTTTCTACAAAGCATAATAAATTTTTTTAATGCAGACTAACAGTAATTTGGAAAAATAATAAAAAAGGTATTTTGTCTTTTGAGAGTGTATTTATCAGATATCTTAATTTGTGGATTATTTTAGTGCTTATAAAAGATTTTACTGTTAGATTTTTACTCTTATTTTTTTCCTGAATATATACATTTCCTCAAATTAGGTCTGTATCTTACAGTTATTTACAGATAGGTTGGCAATAATAGTAGAGCCGTTATTCAGGTGTGATGCATTGGGACAGATCAACATTCTTAATTTTCCCTTTCTTTAAAGCATGTTATGAAAATCATTTCTTTGAACAGAAACCTTATACCTTGTTTCCAAACTGGATATTTTCAGTCCGTCTAACCTGTCTGCCACCCCCTGTGCTAATTAATTACTGCTGCAGTTTAAGACCTAGCAAGAAGGTGGTCAGCAGGTGGCAGTCCTAGTTGGCAGTGGTGCTGGGAAGGGAGAGCTGGATCAAACAGCAGAGGACATGCATCCCGATAATAGCACTGCTTTTGCCGGGAGGTTGTCAGGGTTTTCTGAAGTTCATGGTTTTGTAGTGAGATTGTAGCTGTCTTTTGTAAACTTTTCTGAAAGTGCATGGCTGAGACACACTGAGTATCTAAAACAACTTAGTGATCTTAAGTGTTTTTATTTTCCCAAATTCTACTTTTAAAACTAATAATTTATATTATTTATAACTAAGTACTATGGAGTTTTGCCAGTCATGCACATATGTGCTTTTTATTATATGCAACTTGAATTATAGCTTAAATGAATGAAATAAATACAGAATATACCTAGTGGGATTTCTTTAGGCAAAGGTTTATGCCTTCTCATGTCCAAATGCTTCCAAATGGTCTCTCAGGCTTGGTGCTGTGACTGCTTCCCTGGGGAGCCTGTTCCAGTGCCAACCACCCTCTGGCTGAAGAACCTTTTCCTGATATCCAACCTAAAGCTTCCCTGACACAACCTCAGGCCATTCCCTTGGGTCCTGTCACTGGGTGCCAGAGACAAGAGATCAGTGTCTACCCCTCCTCTTCCCCTCATCAGGAAGGTGTAACTGCAGTGAGGTCTTCCCTCAGTCTCTTCTCTAGGCTAGGCCAGGTAACCTCGGTCACTCCTCATACAGCTTCTCCTCAAGGCCCTTCACCATCTTCATTACTCTCCTTTGGATGACCTCTAATAGCTTTATACCTTTCTTTATGCTTTTCTTACATTGTGGCACCCACAACTGCCCCCAGCACTCGAGGTGAGGCTGCCCCGGAGCAGAGCAGAGCAGGACAATCCCCTCCCTTGCCTGGTTGGCAATGCTGGGCCTGATGCACCCCAGGACATGCTTGGCCCTCCTGGCTGCCAGGGCACTGCTGGCTCATGTTCAACTTGTCACTGACCAGGACCCCCAAGTCCCTTTTCAAGGTGGCTGCTTTCCAGCATCTCATTCCCCAGTCTGACCATACAGCCAGAGCTGCCCCATCCCAGGTGTAGAATCTAGCACTTTCCCTTGGACTTCACATGGTTGGTCATTTCCCATTGCTGTGATTTGGTGAGGTCTCTCTGCAAGGCCTTGCTCCTTCAGGGAGCCAACAGCTCGTCCTAAATTAGTATAATTTGTGAGCCTGCTTAGTATCCCTTCCAGTCCTGCATTCAGGTCATTTATGAAGATGTTGAAGAGCACAGGGCTAAGAGAGCCCTGTGGAACCCCACTGGGGACAGGTCACCAGTCTGATGATTTGCCCTTTAGGCCAAATTCACCCCACTCACCCTTTGTGCAAAATCCCTGAGCCAGTTGCCCGCCCATGATGTGTTTATCCAGCTGTGTGCTGCACATTTTATCCATAAGGATACTATGAGAGAGAAAAGCTTTTAAACAGAAAGCTTTTCTGAAATCCAAAAGGATTACCTCTGCTGGCTTCCCTTGATCAGCTAGGTAGGTTACCTTGTCATAAAAATAAATCAGGTTTAATAAGCAGGACTTTCCTCTCATGAAGCTGTGCTAGCTCTGACTGAAAGACTGCATTGTCTTTCAGGTGTTTTTTAACAGCTCCCTAAATAATCTTCTCCATAAATTTACCAGGCTCTGAAGTGAGACTGACAAGCCTGTAGTGTCCAGGGTCCTTCTTCTTGCACTTCTTGAAAATGAGGACAATGTTCACCACCTTCCAGTCAGCTGGGACATCTCCAGATTCCCAAGACCACTCAAAAATCATCAGGAGATTTTGCCATGACATCAGCCAGCTCTCTGTGGCGTTCTTTGATTAATTCCATCCGTCCCTGTAGATTCATAAGGATCCAGCTGGAGCAGCAGATCCCTCCCATTTTCAGGCTCAGCAAGAAATTTATCATTCTTGCAATTGCAGACATCCAGCTCAGGGCACTGAGACCTCCTTGGTTCATTATCTGTGCTGAAGACAGAGGCAAAAAATACATTGAACACCTCTGTCTTGTCCACATCCCTGTGTGTGTCCCTATCCTCCTTCTGTAAGGAGGGCTGAATTTCTCCACTGATATATTTGAAAAACTCTTTTTACTGTCCACCACAGTTCTGCCTGGCTTCAACTCCAGTTGAGTTTTTGCTGCATGAAATTTCTCTCTGCAGTAGCAGCAGCATCTCTGTATTCTTCCCATGTCACCTGAGCTTGCTTCCACTGGGCATATACCTTCCTTTCTTGCTTTATTTCCAGGAGAAGATTCCTGATCAGTCAAGACAGGCTTCTGCCTCACCATCTTGACCTTCAGCATTCTGTGATTGCTGCTCCTGTGCTCTTCGCAGGCAGCGTTTACAAAATGACCAATACTAATGGACCCCAACACCTGCAGAAATGTTTTTCCAGGGATCTTATTAATTCCCTGATCAACCTGAAGTCCTTCCTCTGCATGTCCATAGCTGAGGTTTCGCTGGCACTTTTCCTCCTCTCAACAGACATTTTCAACTTGACCTCTTGGTGATTGCTGTGGCAAGACCAGACAAATTCCAAAGTATATATAGGTGTCACATATTAGGCAATTGACACATATTATTAGGATAATATTTCCATGATATTGGGAAATATCAGGTATAATTTGTGATTTCAGTCTAGTAATGTGTTTTTCTCAAAGATTGAAATTATAAGAAAATTGTGTAATGTTACCAGAAAGAAAATCGTTTATGAGCAGGCAGCTTAAAATCATCTAAATAAATTGTTATTGTTAAATTTCACTTTAAAGTCTTACTACTTAGTTGAGTCAAGTCTTACATCTCCCTAAAGCACACTGCACTGTATTTGTTTCAAAGTTAAACAGAAAACTAATCTGTTAGTGCCTCTCCTGGTGGCTCTCTAGGTGATTTGAGGGCAGATCACAGCACCGACCTCCTTGTTATAAAGGGAGGGTTACCACTTCTGCTTGTAAAATTCTTTAAAGATCTAATGATGCAGAACCACCGTTCTAACATCTGTTTTTGTGGTGATACTTTTACACATGGTTGTGGAGCAATGGAAAATAAAGGTCATGGTTCAATTTTATAATAGGCTTGCATGTCTTGAGATTGTAGTCTTAATACCTAAGCCATTTTGAATTCAGTTTGGCTGAGGCTTGGGCTTGTTTTGATATGCTTAAATTTCAGCATATGTTCAATTGAATGAGAGCTTTGGTGTACAGATGAGTCTAGATATTGCTATTTGAATCATTGTTCCCCATTTAAGAAAAAAATGAAAACATACATTAGAGGTGCTGAGTCTTCATTGGCACTGAGGAGGGAATTGGAGTTTGGGGCCATAATACATTGTTGGTTGGTGTGCATGTTTATTTTGTTCAGTCTCTAAATGAAAGTTAAGGATTTATGCTATATTCTTCTGAGTTGTTGGGTTTTGGGTTTTTTTAACAGATGGTACTGAGACTATTTGTGTTCTTCTATCTTTGTATATTATTAGAAATTTCAAATGCAAGATGAACCTTGAATTGTTCAAAAATTAACCTTCCTAAAAGATAAAAATTCTGCAGCAAAATATCTCTTTTTTTTTCTGTATTGGTCTTTTTCATACTAATATGCTGTAGTTCCATTTCACTAATAAACTTACATTCTTGTAACAAACAGGATGGTAGTTCAGAAATTGTTGTTTTGCAGTAGGAGCATTAGAATGGGGAAACACTGCAATCCGTCCTTTCCACTATTCACTGTGTGTTGTCTCTGCAGCTGATAAGGCCTTGTTCCACCTTTGGCTTTGCAGCTGACAAGGACCATTGAACAATGCATTATTTTAGAGCAGTACTTTGCTATTTGAGCCACATTACCTAATGTGGTAAGTTTTATAAAAAGCAAAATATGGTGAGTTTTATAAAAAGATAATTCCACATTCTGTGGCCAGTTGGAAAGAATTCCTTTAGGTTTGTAAGTCTTAGTCTTTTTTATTTTGAAGTGGCTTTTCTATTCTTTTTGGAATAGGTGCTACTACATTTAAGGTTTATATAATATAGTTGATAAGCTTTCCTGAAAAGGGCTTACTTGAAATAACATCTTTGCTTTATTAAAGAGATATGTGTCTTTTTACATGAAAATATGTCTTTTTAAAGAGCTAAAGATGGTGGGATTTCTGACTAGACAAGCAGCGAGTATAACAGTTTTTATCTTATGCCACTTCTTAACTGCCCATAAAGGTTTATCTCAGACTACAATAATAATGCAGTTACACGGATTTTCCTCTAAGTTTATTAGTAAAATTTGAAATGTGTCTAATTTTGGGAAGATCTAGGCCTGTAAAGTTCAAATCCATAATGGAGTTACAAGAAGTAAGAGACAAATACAGTTGGATAAATATATCAAGCCCCTATATATGTATAGTTTCTATGGCTGTGTAATTCAAATGTATCTGTATGTGTATTAGAATTTAAATTCCATTATTGGGTTTACACTCAACAACATCTAAATTTCAGGAATCATAACGACCTGGACATACTTTCAAAAGAGGCTGAATTCCTTTCCTTTTCTAAGGTAATTTCTCTACCAAATTCTCCTTCTTTAGTCTAGGACTAGGGGAACTTTGCCACTGGATTTTTTGTGGCATCAAGGAGAAACTCAAGGACATAAAAGTGAACAGTTGGTAGTGAAGATGGTTGTAGAAGTGGCAAGGGGTATCCCCACTTTCAAATGAGTGGTTGTTAGTTGGTTGTACGTATGACTCAGTGACATCCCCAGGGAAGTCACTGAGATGCCATGGTCAGGCTTTGAGGACCAGGGATTATGAAGGCTTGTTTCTGATACAAATTAAAGGCTACCAATGGACGCTTGATCAAAAAGTAAGAACATTGCTAAGAAGAGAATATTATCATCTGCCCTGTTAAATTGATTCAGAACAGCCAAAGCACAAAAAAGTCACCAGTTTTCTTCTTCCTCAGCTACACATGCATGCTTTTTCATGAGATTTTATGGTTAAAAAGAACAGTCTTTAAAGGCAAGTTGCCCAATTTATTTGATGTAATATAATGTTCGTTACCCATTGTTACACTATGTAAATCCACTTTTTGCCCCTAATCCACCTCTTTCCATGTTCCTTTTGGACAAATCTCATGAGAGCCTTTAATGAGATCTTCTTGCTTTGTTTCGACTTCTTTGACAAGTTGCCTTCATAATTCAGGGAAAGATGTTTTCCAAAGAACAAACATACAAGTCCTCATTGTATTCTAGGCATAAGTTCAACAGTCTTCTAACCATGTTTGCCTCTACCATTCCATATACTCAGCCATTGCTTTGCTTTGGATTTAACATCTGGGTATTTCTAACCCACATTAAGTATCTGAGAAGTTGCAGTAGAGTCCTGCTTCTGCAGGTTACCACCTTTCAATACTGTCACATCCATGGGGATATTCACAAAATTGAGGATGCCAGTGGTAGTATGTGTGTTAACAAAGGGTGTATTTATCAGCCTGTCTTTGTGTGGACTGTGCACTCTTTTTCCTGTCATCTGGAATTCCTTATGAGCAAAGAAATATTTTCTAACAGCACATCACATGGGAGTTCTCATAGAAACTTCGATCAACTCCTGTCTTCCAAAAGACAGGCTTTGCTACCTCCCAGTTATTGACAAGGGCTTTAACCCAGTACTAGTGGTCTACATGTGTCTGCAGTTGCTAGGTGAGTGTTGTGCATGTATGTGACATCGTTTTGCCAGACTTTCTGTGTGGGTTGATAGCTGATGCCTTCTGTATCCTTCATCCAGGCACTCTGTCAAAGCAGTGATAGGTCTTGTGAGTTTCTGGTGGTTCTTGGGAATGGTAGCTAAAGAGAGTAAAGATAAAGCATTTTCTATTCTTGAGGCTTGGCAGCCTAAGTTCATCACAAGGATGAGATCAGAGTTTTACCTGAATCAGTTAATTAACTTACTGCTATTCTTTCCAAAGGCCCTTCTATTGTTGACCTTGTTTGTGGATTATAGCACTGTTGTCTAGGAAAGAGTCAATTGTTTATATCCTTCCCAGCTCTCTGAGAGTCTAGTTTGATTATTGGAAAGCTAAGGTGCCTAGTGAGACAGTCTTTAAAGTGAATCATGCAGTAGGTTATGCATTGTCTCCATCTGTTACGAGTTTGAAGGTGAACCTTTTTCCATCTAAACATTATGGCATATTTCAATATGTGCATTGTCTTTGACTTTCTTCAGAAACATGCCAAAATGAGAAGTTTTTGAAGCATGAAGCAAGCCTGCAGACTTCTGTGAAATGTGCCTGTGATAGGAGGGCTGCTTCTGATGCCAAAATCAGGCTAGCAAGTAATTGAATGGTACAGGTGTTGCTAGGTATAGTGAAATTTGTACTAATCTGTGCATGAAGTAGAAAAGTTATATGCCACAACTGTGGCTCTTCAAGACATTAAAAGGATGGCAGTCCACAAAACAGCCCTTCTCCTGCACCTCTCCAAAATGAGTGTTGAACTATGCAAGGAGTCAAGAGAGGGATCTTTCCTTTCCTAGCATGACAAGGTGGAGATATACATCACCTTTGTAAGGGTACTTGCCTTGTAGTATATGCAGACATACAGTGAAATTCATCCTGGCTGAGGTACTTTGGAAGGCCTTGTGAAACAGCTTCACAGTTTTCACAGGAAATTGTCCTTCTCCTTTCCCTTTTTTTTTCCCCCTCCCCCACCCTGCCCTTCCTATGCTCCCCCTTCTCCCCTTCCCCCCAAACCTTATTTCATCTTTGAATTTTAAGAAACTACTTTCTTGAGCCTGTCTGCTCACGTAATATTCAGTGTCTTGAAATTGGTGCTCTTTGTTAGTCTGCGTAGAACTTTCTTAAGCCTTATAAAGCATTTATAAGAGTTCAGGAAGTTAATATGCTCCTTCATTAATTTCTGGTTTACTAATGTGAAAGGAAAACAGTAAAGAAAATTGGTGTTCAGTACAACAGTATTGTGTTAGTGTTAGATGTTCGACATGTAACTTTATGTATTGCCCAAATATTCTTTCTTCTTCCAGCATTGTAAGTAGTCAATCTTTTTTGTGTTGTGGTTTGCTCAGAGTAGGATGAGAGACCCATTACCTGGCCCAAAAGGTTTCCAGTCAAATCTTCAAAAACTAAGCAGACAAATACTTTGTATTCTCCTTTCATAGTTATGAAAGGAGAGTTATTTCATAGTTATGAAATGTTGAGGCACAACAGTCTTGGAACCTAATGAAAATACAGAAGCTAATTCAGTAGCACAGCTGGTTTAAAATTTAGGAGTTTTTTTTTTAATAGTTCTCTGCGTAAGCCATTTGACCATGCTTGTTTTCCTGTATCTTTCAGTAGGCAATATTTAAGTCAGTATATTTCTAAACTATTTACCAGTAGTTCATGCATCTTAATGCTGTTCCTGAAGCAGCTGATTATATTAACTGCACTAAGAACATCTGTAATTAAAAAAACCCTGCTGTTTTTTGAACCATTCGGTCTAAATTGTTAAGGCTTTGACTGTGGGTAAAAATGAGTGGAATATAATGTAATACAATATTCAAATATAAGTATATTCTGATATTTTATTGTACTTTAAACTAAGTATTAAATACTGGTTTCGCTTATTATAATTACAACAGTTACATTTTAGATTCAAATTTCATTGATTGGTTCGATGTTTTGCTGAACTGTTGGATAAAAGCTGCCCAAGTAGCTGAATTTCTTCTTCATTCCTTTCATGTGATGGAATTGTGCCATTGCTCTATAACTTCAGTACAACAGTATGCCTCTCTGCCAAACTGAAATGCTATGAAAAATGTAGTTATATATCACACTTACTTTTCTTTTAAGTGGCATTATTGGCCTCACTAACAGTGTGACTAACCTCATAATCTTCTGTCTCTTTCCCCCAGGAAACATGGCTCTGTTCTTCCCTTTTTAATTTGGTGCCAGACCATGTAGTCTTTCTTTTAAGTTCTTCTTTATCACAGTGTTGTAGTATGGGGGATCTCTCTAGATCATTTCAATCTCTCTTCATATGTAAAGATAATGGTAACATCCACAATGGGAAACAGTAACTATAAGAAAGCACACAGCTTGGTGTTTCTTTTTTTTTTTCCCTCCCAACTTCAACCATAGTCTTTCCTCTGAAAGAATGAAAACCATGGAGCTTATCAAAATAACTTACCTCCCTGGCTATTGATTGTCTCCTTTAATAGTCTGTTAGAATTAGATGGAGAAAATACATTTCAGATCTTTTGGTCTGCCTCCCTGCTAGTCCAACATTGTTCCCTTCATTATGCCACCAAGTGTTTCTTTTAGTTTGTTGAGAAATCATTCCACAATTTCACTGTCAGAAAGATTTTCCTGATATGCGGCATGCGTTTTTCCTTTTTTCATGTAATCTGACTATTTGTAGTCATATTTTCCTATCATTCCAATATTTCTCTTTCTTGCCATGTACTTAGATTTTACAAGCTTCCTTGCATGGCTACTTCCTCACTAGTACCATAGCTGAGACTAAATTATGCTGGCATTCAGAATTTAATTTTTATCTGTGTGGGTTTTTTTCTAACCCTCTGTTATTTCAGTATCTCATTGAAATGATATTGAAAGTGATAGGGAAAATTGCAGACCTGAGTACAAGAAAGGGCTAATTCCTGTGATTTCCGAAGCTTTTCTTATTTCTCGCTTCTGCCATTGTTCTGCAAATGTATGCTATTATTGAGCAAACTTAATACGAGTTTAGCAAGTGATGTAATCTCAAGGTCACTTATTGACTTTTACATTTGTTTCTCTTACTAAATGAATGGTCTTTGAACTATTTTCCCTGTTTTATTCAGTGCCATTTTTATGATGATAATACAACTTTATTTTTTACATTTTTTCTTCATAGAAATCTGAATGTGAAAGCCCAGTAGATTCTGTTGTACTATTTGTCTGTTCTCTTCAGTATTTACATCTATGGCCAATTCAGGATTTTACATTTTTTATTCTGTTAATATGGTCATTAACTTCTTTCAGTTTGTAACAAGGGTAACTCATGACTTTGTCTAAAAATTTATTTTTTACTGCATGGTATTATAAGATGTCTTCGATGAAATTCTGGTGAGGTTTTTTTTTTTCAGTGTTTCTAGTATTTATTTATTTGTTTGTTATTTTTCATAATTCTGCTTCACATTTTATTTGTAATTCTAGTTTCCCATGCACTTCTCACCCAAGTGGAAGCTTCAGGGCATGTTGAAAATGGTTCAACACAGATTTGTGAGTAGTACGGTTCCTTGGTGGTGCTGAGCCTGAACTGAGTCAGAAATGGTGCTTCTCTAAGTTCTTCCTGCCTTCATTTCCTTAAAGCTCAATTTCTATCACAGAACGCAAGTTCCTTAGCAAGTTATGTCTATCCTTCACCTTCCAGTGAATACTTGCCAGCAGTTAAAGATCTCCAAAATGAAGAATACCCACATTAAAGGACTTTCCAGGCATCTTTTCTCATCACTCAGACTGAGTGTCTTTATGCTCAGATGTAAGCTTCCTTGCATGTAAAGTGTTCTTTGATATTTCCATACATAATTAATCCGAAATTCAAAGCATGCAATATGCTTTTCAAAACATTTTCAAGAGTATTTATTGTTATATATCTCTATTTGCTGCTTACCTCAGTTCAGAATAGAGGAAGGAAAAATGAAGATCTTTTAAATAAGATATGGGGAAGTTTAAGTATCATCAGCAAAAGCATTTCTCTTGATGTTTTAATTTTGTAATATAGGTTGGTTTGTAAATTAATTCAGACAGGAATTATTTTGGTTTTAAAATGTACCTCTGACTTTATTTATCAGTACTCTTAAGTTGGAAATCTTATCTTAAATGATGAAACCTTGACATAATTGCAATTTCATGGAGTACCAGGAAAGTGTCATTATTTAGGTCTGTTCTGTCTGTTGATTGCATGGCAGCAGGGTAGGACTTCTGTAAAAAGTTTGAGTTTAGTTGATTTTTTTAAATGAGAGCCTCAGGGTGCTACATTCAGCTGACATTGATACATTGTCTGTGTAAGGTTGAAAGAAGCATGCAATGACCTGTCAGCATTCTGCCAATGCCATTGTGCATAGTTACTATTGCTCTTACTGTTGGCCAGCTGACTGCCGTCAGTGCCTAAATGTATAAATAACAGCTATCTTTTGCAAGATTCTGTACACTTGTTCACAAAATTATTTTATTGTTCAGTAAAATATTACTTTGTTTTTAGAGGCTCTTACCTCTGGAACAGAGGTAAAGGTAAAATTTTATCAGAGGCACTGTTGCTTTGGAGGTTCTGTGTTTGTATATGCTGATCTTTATTTGGTCTTATTTTGATAGGTGTAGGGTGTTCACAAATCCTTTTTAAATAATTTGGAATTGTTTTCTTCATAGTTTGAAAGAGAATCAAATCCATATCATCCTGAGCTGTTCTTTTCTTTAAAAACAGCAACAAAAATCAGTTACAAATCAGTATGTGAAGCTCAGAAATGTACAGGGGGTTTTTCTCTCCAGATCTTAAGACATGTTCTGCAGTGGTCTTTTTCAATTCATTGAGCATTCTTTGTCTCTTATTCTGACCTCCATTCTTTATGGTTACTTTATGCACTCTCATTTTTTTCTCTTGCATTTCCACATTGTCCAGTTTGGGATGTTGTTTTACTTTCCTGCACGTCTGCCTTCTTTACTGCAGGGCACTGGGCATCCGAGGGCAAATAGCATCCATGACTTTGAAAACAAATTGGAGGAGTCATCTTCAGCGTTTTAATTTATTCCAGTGGTTCTCATAAGTTGTGGAAATCTGGTCAGAGCAAGTTCTTTGGGATCTGAATTATATCTAGAGAAGCAGAGCTGTTAAGTATGCCTAGTTGGTGTTAGGTTGATCCAGCTGTGTGGTCCAGCAAAAAATCTCCCAGTTGTCCTTACGACGCTTTCACTGTCATCTCAGAGCACTCAAAGAGTAGGCAAAGTGGATTTCTTGTGTATGAAATCTATCCAGAGGGTTCACTCCACTTGAATTTGTGTAATGTGATGGATATTGTATCCTCAGCATTGACAGTTTTTCTCTACATAACCCTGGCACTGGGCTGCCCTGGTTGCTAATGCCAATCTGCTAATGAGAACTGCCTTCATGGGACCAGGTCTGCAGTGGGTCAGCGTTGTTCATGGTTTGTTAGCTTTGTTGACTTCACTGAATTGTACCTGGCAAAAAGAGGACATCGCTGTACAGAAATAAATACAGATATGTGTTAATGCTAGAGCAGATTCTGGAAGAATACTATCTTTAATAAGAAGTTACTTTTATCAGTAAAAGTAGTCAGCAATGTAAAGCAGAAAAAATAGAAAATCTCTCCTATTATTAGTGGTGCGAAATACAAGATTGCCAAGTAAGAAATTGTTAAAACTCTTGTATAGCAAATCTGGTAATGCTACTGTTCTTGCTAAGCTGGAAGTTAATTTTCAGAAGAACTGCAATTACAGTGACTTTAAGAAGTATTCAAAAAATGATAAATTTCAAATGTAGTTACCAG
Organism: Setophaga petechia; assembly: GCA_024362935.1. Classification (NCBI taxonomy): domain Eukaryota; kingdom Metazoa; phylum Chordata; class Aves; order Passeriformes; family Parulidae; genus Setophaga; species Setophaga petechia. The sequence goes on from JANCRA010000004.1 coordinate 40,964,268, forward strand.
TCTGTTTGTTATTTCATAACAAAGTTTATATTTCTTGATACAATTAAATTTGCATTGTAGATGAATATGGTATTAAACTTGTATATAAACTGAACAAGAACATATGCTGCTTTTAATATCTTTTCCCCGTCTCATTTTTCCTTTTCAATTTACTTTTTTTATTGCTAACTAGCAGCATAGAACCACATAATAAATGTGTTATTGAAAGAATTGCAGGTTCTTCATTGATGACATAGATGCATGAGTGTTTCACATGGCAGAAAATGCAGATTTCCTCAAGGGACACAAAGAAAATGTTTAGATTTTCATAGCAGCTTTAAGAGGGGGAGCACAGTATTTAAATATTTTCTCACTATTAGGATTTTTGTCATTTATCAGTTCTGAGGGGGAAATACTCATCTTTTCCACACGGCCTGATAGTGTTGTGCTTGCTGTGCTCATGTCGATGTTGCCATGAGCTTTCACTTACTGTTACAGAACTCCAAACCAGATTGTAACAATACATCATTTTGTAACCATGACCTTGAAGCCATATGGAAGAACTAGACATTCAGGTCTTCTGTATGCTTATTGTCTTATGCTTTGGCTAGTGAGGCCAAAGCTAATCAGCTCTTTGATGAATGACAGTTTGGCTTCTGTTTTTCTGACAAGTATCTCAACAGTATACTTTCAGAGCAAGCTTGTGTCAGCTGTCAGACGCTGGTATGAGCCTGCATCAGACTAACCTCTGCTTTCCTGTGCTTGCAGGCAAGAACATATAAAGCTACATGGGGGAAAGCCTCACCTGAGATAGCCCACTCTTGGGCTGTAATACCTTAGTGCAAATCTGAGGTTCCCTTTTCCTCCATGAACACAACCAGCTTAAGTTTTATGAATTAGTCTTCCTCTGTGTCTTACTTTTGAAGTAAGACACAGAGCATATTCTCTAACCCTGAGGGCAGATGGCATGCTATGACTCTTACACATGCAGGTAAACTTTTTCCTCCCTCTCCTGTTCTCCAAAACAGAGGCAGGCTGCCTGCTATGTGCTGCCTGCTGGGGATGATTTGAGATTCTACTATGAATGCCTTTGCTCTGTTTGGAGAGTGTGGATTGACAGTGGCGTAGGGGATGTGGCAATATGCCAGAGCTTGAGCTGGTGTCTATGCACAGTTTAGTGTGATCGCAGCCTATGAGGCTGTGCCACAGCTAGAGTTATTGTTTCCTGCAGGCAGAAAAGGAATATGTCACGTTTACACCTATTTTCAAGCCAATACCTTGAAACTTAACAGTAGTAACATGTCATAAAAAGCCTTTATACATCAAATTGCTTCTTCCATTTTTAACTGGGCAAAATAGTTGATTTTAACTATGCTGCAGGAGAGGTAAGAGTGGAACGAGTTTGTGGAATGCCAGATGAAAATAAGAGAGAAATAATTAAAAGGATTTCATGTCTCATAACTTTTTAATTTATATTGCTGATGGTAAAAAGGGACAATTTCAAAAGGGGGATTGAGAACGTGCAGTATGCAGACATTTTTTCCAGCTAAAACGATATTTCTTTACAACATTTTGGAAAATGCAATGATTGATTCGAAAGCTAATTTATGAAACTGCAGTGCAGGGTTTTTTAGGTGTAATTTGGGGAAAGGGACAGGTAACTAAGATAGCTATGAAGTTAATGAAGCTGCACATCTAAGTGGCTAATGTAATTTTCTCTGTTTATTTAAAGGGAGACTACCAGCTTGGACTACAGGCAATTTACAAAAAACCACGTAGATGTTTACAGAAAACATTGTACTGTGCTCACTGGTTTTAGTGCCTCTCTAGTTTATTTTCCAATGAATGTGATTTTTTCCCCATCTTTTCAAAATCATAGTGAGTCTGATAATGCACGTATTCCAATGCTGCATGATTTCTCTGCACATAGTTTTATATATACAGTTATGCATTTGCCTACATACCTCTTACATTGGAGCCTGAATATTTACAAAGGGAGTCAGAGAAATGAATTATGCATAGCTTAGAGAGATGTCAAACCACAAAAAGAAACTATTAGAAAAAAGAGGTAGGGAAGGGAGGAATATGTTTTTCTCCAGTCTCTTGCGGTTTTATTAAAGCTGGATGCCATATACAACATGATGAAAAAAATGGTAGAAATATTAGCTCCTGTTTAAGCACTTGTAATTGTTTCTGTTGTTAGATGCTGTACTTTGATGGACCTTTCCTGGCATGCATACAATTATTTAAAATTAGTTTTCTAAATAGTAGGACAGAAAACATACTGTGTTTTCTACTAGTTTGAGAATCATGGGGCCAGCTGGACTGGAAAAGACATTTAAGGTCATTGAGTCCCCATGACATTGAAGGTCATGTGATGTAACACCGCCCTGTCATTTAGATCATGGGACTACATCATGCCACATCCAGTGTTTCTTAAACACCTTCAGGGATGGTGACTCCACCACCTTCCTGGGCAGCCCATTCCCTTGCCCCATCATTCCTTCTGTGAAGAAATTCTTCCTAATGTTGTAACCTGTCCCCCCCGACACCCCCACCCCACCCCCCGGTGCAGCTTAAGACTGTGTCCTCTTGTCCAGTCTGTGGTTGCCCAGGAGAAGACACTGACCACCACCTGGCTACACCCTTCTCGTTGTGAAGAGTGACAAGGTCTCCCCTGAGCCTCCATTTCTCCAGGCTAAAGACCTCCACTCTCTCAGCTGCTCCCCAGGACTTGTGCTCCAGAGCCTTCACCAGCTCTGCTGCCCTTCCCAGGACGCACTCCAGCACCTCAGTGTCCTTCCCAAACTGAGGGGTGCAGGGATGGGCACAGCACTCAAGGTGCAGTCACACCAGTGCCAAGAGCAGGGGAAGATTGAGTTCCCTGCTCCTGCTGGCCACACCCTTCCTGATACAGGCCAGGAAGCCATTGGCCTTCTTGGCCACTGGGCACACTGCTGGCTCTTACTCAGTCTGGCACTGTTCCTTTCTGCCAGGGCACTGTGCAGCCAGTCTGTCCCCAGCCTGCAGCACTACAGGGGATTGTGGTGACCAAAGTGCAGGACCTCACACTGGGACTCGTTAAACCTCCTATCTTTGGTTTTGGCCCATCTACTCAGCCTGTCCAGGTCCCTTCAGAGCTCTCCTACCCTCCTGCAGATCAACACTCAGTCCCAGCTTGTATTGCAGGCTGTTGTAGTTTACTATTACAGTATAGTGTCCCATGGGGGCTGATGTTAAGCTTGCTACAACAATTCAGATGTTGCTTTGTGCTGATTTTTATTTCCATGGTTTTTAGTATTTACTGTGCAAAATATATCTTTAATGCTGTTTGTGGACAGAATTTTCTAGAAATATTTGACTGGCAAAAGTAACCAGTAAAAGGAAACCCCATTATTATTGTTATTATTATAGTTACTCCTCTGTATCCCTTTCAAATTTGGTCCTCAATATTGAGAAACCGTGCAAGCAAGATTCTGCGTTGTCAGGTCTTGTGACAAGCAGCTGCTTTCAAGGTAGAACTGTTAAATGATCCTGTAGTTGATATTTTTGTACTATCTCCAGTGAAAAAAGTCTTAATCAACAGGAGATGCATTAGAGGAATTCTTTGCTTGAGTATCTTTGAAATCTTCAGAAAGGAATGCTTTTTCTTGCTATTTTACTTTTCTTCCCCATACATTATGTAAAGCCAAGTTTAATCATAAAAGTGTTGACTGTTAAGCTGCATGGTTCTGAATACATTGCACCACATGTGCAATGTGGTTTTCCGTATTTACAGAATTTCACAATTTTTCATGGAAACTGTGTAAAATGCATCATGGAGGATTTGACATTAGGTCAATGCTCAGTCAAATTGAGAGTATTTTTTCCAGAAACTGAGCAGTATATTTCATCAAAGAGACTGAAGTAAAATGCAGACTTTATACCTTTGCAGTGTAATATTCCTTATAATCTATCCAAACTTTATTAACTGTCTCTAAGGTTCTCATTTTGTTCTCTTTGCTAATGGTGTAATTTTGGAAGACGGTAAGGTATGGACCTTAAATGCAAAATACATTTTTAAATTCTGTTCATATTCTACTCTGAGCAGTACCATCACTGCTTAAGGCTCCTTATACATCCTCCTTTTTTCACTGTAACGTTGCAATTTATTTTCATTTTATGACATCACCGCTGATATGCTACTGGAAGTAAATCATGTGGATCATCATCACTATAATTTCTTGGTCCCTGAGATAATAACTAATTTCAAGTTGCAGGAAATAAATGAACAAAAACTTGAAATTTATGCGAGATTTTGAGCTGTAAATAAGGAAAACACATTTCCAGTTGCAAAAATTTTATGTTCTTAAGAGCTCCACTGCTGCCATTGATGTATTTAAAATCTTCTATTAGAATTCAGCCTCATCTCGCATCTTTGTAACTGATTGGAATAGCTCATTAGATACTTTGTACTTTGATTTAAATAGTATTGGCAACTCCTGTATTGATTGATGATACACGCCCTTATCTTAACCTCTTGCCTAATAAAAAGCAACCAGCATCAGATTTGGATCTTCATAGGATTTTTTTTTGTAATTTTGCATATAGAAATAAATATTTTGTAAAAAGTTTCCAGTCTAGGACAGCTAGAATTTGCTGGGGCACAACATGTTCTTCCTTCCATAAACCAGTAACTCTCAGGATGCATAAGGATCCTTCCCAAACAAACTGCTGTGCCTGAAGTCCCTGGAAAGTGTTTGCAGATATCTATATGTCAGTACTGATGGTTTCTCTCAATCTTTTCTGTTCCTGAAATACTGTTTTGAGGTATCAGGAGACTTGCTTCTGTTAATCAGAAACAACAGAGGGTGCTCTTTCATACTGCATACTGCAATGCATCTTTCCATAGAACTTACATCCTTGCTTGCTCTTAGCTCATTATTTCCATGCTGTTTGCTTAAATATGTCAATATCAAAAGTTTTAAGTCAAATATAGCTGCATTAATGTTCGTGAGTTTTCTGCCCATCCTTCCCACGTGGCACAGAATGATCAGTTACCTTTCTTTTTTTTCCTATACCAAGCTTCAGAATTTTTGTAATAGAATAGAGTATGAAAATCTTAAATCTTTCACAGTACCGGTGGATCCTTTTTGTACCATAAAAATTTTATCCAGTCTGTCTGTTGGCAGGTGGCTTTTGGATTTATTGACAGTGAAATCCAGTTATACCTTTGTAATGTCTTGTTGTTCATAATCTCCAAGTAGTTAAAGAAAAGGATTGGGAGATCTGGATTTTGTTCAGACCTTTGTCATACAATTCTTGTAAAGGTAATTCTCTAAAGCTTCCTCTTTTCCAACTGTAGAATAGGAGGAATGATAATTGTGTTCCAGCTGTCTTCTAGTAGGCAGAACATTCAAAAGTTTCTCTGTTCCCATCATGCTCTACTTAAACACATTGTTTGCAAAGTCTGTGAAGAATTTTCCATGCTGACTGCTCGTCATTCCTGAGAGCCAATGCTGAGGACGTGGAAACTGTCTTTAGCACTTTCTGTGCTTCTCAGGATAGTGCCCACTTGGAAAGAAGTGAAAAGCAGCAACTGCTGGTTATGACATATTGGACTTGCAGAAAGTGTGGGACTGTGCTGGCTGTGATAATGAGGAGAACAGCAAAGAAAAGCAGAGCTGGGAAATCTGTTGGGATGGGCAAGGTTGCATCTCTACCCAAAATTATTTGTTTCATCCTCTGAAAAACTGCAATGTCCAGCTACTTTGCCATAGTCACAGTTACTGATGTAAAGACCTGCATTTCAGTACTGCTGGTAATAGAAAGGACACAAAATGGTGTAAAATAATTTTTCTTTATTTATTATTTTATTACATAATGCTAGCTAGGGCACAGTTTTCCTGTTGCAATGAAGGCACTTGGGGATCTCAACCTTTCTTGTTTCTTCCATTACTAGACATGACTGCTAGTTCTTAGTGAGTTTTGTAGGTAGTGCGTATAAATGCCCATTCCCAACCTGAAGTGAACTGCTTTGATGTTCACTAGTACTCCAGACTCTTAAAAATACCCATTTATCAAAGAACATGCCCATTCTCAGTGGCATTTCTAAAGCAGTATGAAATCCAAGGAGTACAAAAGGCGTAACAGGCTTTTGGAGTTAAAAAGTGGCTTGTGCTCAGATATGGCAAGTTCTTACTTATATGAAATTAATGTTTTACAAAACTGAAAATATGAAAGTTTAGTTTGCCCTGGAGTAGCATTAAATTTGACTCCTGCTGTTTAATAAAGGAAAATTAATGCATACTAGAACAGTTACAGAAACTATCAAATATGGGATCTCCAAAATCTAGCTCATTTTTTAGATATATTTTTTGAAATAATGTGACAAATTTTCCTTTCAAAAATTAGATTCTAAATACATTAAGGAAAAATGTTCCAAATGTATTTTGTCTTTCCAAATCTTTCTGTTAATATAGATACAATTAACACAGACAATGTGTTTTGTTCGCACCTTTGTCCAAGGAGAATGTTTCACATTTCTCTTTTGTACAGTTGTTGTATTTTGTTTGGTTTCCTAGAAAAATAGGAAAGAAAGGAAAAAAGTATCCAACAATCCAGTATTTGCATGCAAAATTGCATCTTCAGAATTGCTGAATGGTGTCTCTTTAAACTGTACTGACCTAATTGTAGGACCAAGGGAAATATACTTATGGCAAAAATACCCCACTGACTTTTTAGAAGGAATATTTCCAGTGGGTTTTTATTGCGCTCTGGTGCAAAAGCAGCCACTCTGGTTTATCAGTTTCCCATATGGCAAAATATTGTTTCTTAGAATATGTATGTATTTAGCTTTTTCGTTTCAAACTTATTTTGAAGTAGTATAAAACCCAGGAGAGACATTCTTAGCTGTAAATCTGTTTCATAGAAATGTTTGATAGATTTAGCCTATTATTGCTTGTGGGTTTTTTTTTTCTTTCAAATATTGCATATGAGACGAGTAGTGCAGCCTGACACACATTTTAGATCAGTCTACTGTTTTGTTGTGTTTGATCATTTAGGTGCAAAAGTTTTGACTCATACACCTGTAAAATGAGTGTAGCAGCATATAAGTGACTTACATGATAAACAGTGTAATTAAGCAGTGTTCCTAAAATAAGATTTTATCTTTTTCTCTGATACTGGTTATTGTAGAAATACATAGATATTTTAATCTACAAGTGGAAATAACATCGATCTAAAATAAATGTCGTGTATTAAAATATTATGCAGAGAATGTTAGTAGCAAATAAAATCGGGTTTGTGTATTATTTAAATAGCATGACAGTTTTGTACTTTGTGGATATGTTTAACATCTGGCATACACAAATTCCCAAATTCCAATCAGACAGATTTGATATATAATTGATATATTATACAGATTGCAATGCAAATCCACTTTTAATAGTGCAACTCTTGAAATTAATATTCTTCAAAAATGACTTTACCATAGAGTAATTACAAAATAAATAATGTAGTTATAAATAAATAATTTAGTTTGTGTTTGATACAGGTGATAAAAATTACTGTAATTTCTATGAGTTACTTTAAGAACTCTGTCAAATGTGTAGATTCATGATGTGCAAATAATGTTAGGGGATTAGACAGTA